>CAJPEV010000009.1:0-106568 GCA_905338385.1 Darwinula stevensoni | reverse complement strand
TGGTGAAATAAGTACGCGCTTGGACTATCGTCTTCATGCTTTTAGTCAGGAAACGAAACAGGAAAGTGGAGCTTACTTGGCCACATCGGAAGTGACCGCAGTGGAAGCCAAGTGGAAAAGGAAAATCAAAAGCCATTAGGTCTGTCAATTTGCTCACTTCGTCATAGTTCTTGAAATTTTCAACCCTTCGATGCTCGGAACTTCACACCCTTAGCAGTTGATCCTGTTTACCTATTGTAGAAGTGAATCTATACGAGGGGCACTCAATTACTCCTGTCGTCTAGCAACTTCTGTGGCCTAAATATTCCTCATAGGCCTATATATTCCTTCTAGCGAGGATTCTCAATGAACTGTAGAGAATTTCACTGAGACATCACGATTGGTACAGAGAGGGGAATTATTTTTGGAATGAGCGATCTGCGTCCTATGCCTCTAATAATGAACCGATTTTCGTATTATGCTACATTGAAGACGAAGACATGCACATGCTATTGGTGCCATGACTCAAATCGTGGCACCGGCAATTCCAATCAGATATTTGGATTGAGCAGTTTTTTTGTATTTTGCACAAGAATGGTGATCAGTTGAAATGAGAGAAGCAATGCAGCAAGGAGAAAAAAGTGCAGAAGATTTTGCCAAGATATGAGGGGTATTCCATAAGTCTTGTTTCTTGACGATTTCCTGGGGCACAAAATTGCTGTTCTTTGTTGTATGTGGTACCAACTCTCGATAAGTTTTGGCACAAGTTTCACAGAGGTATCCTGATTGATGAGTATTTTTTCGAACTGAAGAACCTATCAGTTGACCTCTGCTCATGAATCAATGGAAAATCGTATCGAAAGACAAAAACTGCGTGGTTTGGAATTGCCGGTGCCACGATTTGAGTCATGGCACCAATAGCATGTGCATGTCTTCGTCTTCAATGTAGCATAATACGAAAATCGGTTCATTATTAGAGGCATAGGACGCAGATCGCTCATTCCAAAAATAATTCCCCTCTCTGTACCAATCGTGATGTCTCAGTGAAATTCTCTACAGTTCATTGAGAATCCTCGCTAGAAGGAATATATAGGCCTATGAGGAATATTTAGGCCACAGAAGTTGCTAGACGACAGGAGTAATTGAGTGCCCCTCGTATAGATTCACTTCTACAATAGGTAAACAGGATCAACTGCTAAGGGTGTGAAGTTCCGAGCATCGAAGGGTTGAAAATTTCAAGAACTATGACGAAGTGAGCAAATTGACAGACCTAATGGCTTTTGATTTTCCTTTTCCACTTGGCTTCCACTGCGGTCACTTCCGATGTGGCCAAGTAAGCTCCACTTTCCTGTTTCGTTTCCTGACTAAAAGCATGAAGACGATAGTCCAAGCGCGTACTTATTTCACCAATAATAACATGTCAGTTAATTTCGAATTTAAGTTTTAGTTACCCACGAAGCAAATGGGCAACGTGAGCTCGTTCCTATGCCATGCCTTCGCTACTATATCTTAAATTATGTTAATTATTTTATAAAGTAAGGAATTTTGTTGAAACCAAATATTATTTTCGCCACATCCCATTGCCATATTTTTTTGTTTTAAAAAATGTTCTCATGCCTCACAATAAAGATGTCATGAGGTTGGTGCCACATTAATGTGGGGACATCTATGAACAGATTACACTTTCTTGTATCGACCTCTCATGAATAAGAGGCAAGGACCCTGAATGGTTTTGCGTCACGCTATAGATAAGAAAAGGCGGAATGATTTGCACTCAAAGGAAGTAGTACGATGTACTAACGTGATGATCTATGTTTTATTTACCGCCTTTTTGGGGGCTCACGCAGCTAGGTCTGCGGCCATATTTTATTTTCAAGGGAATTTCAGAGTCACCACGAGTTGATTACATCCCCCTCGATTTATTCCCTGTGTTTTCGCAAGGAAAACAGAGGGAATACATTGAGGGGGGAACGAGGAAAAAAGTCGAGCCATCCGAGAGCTCCAATTAGTGGCGGAGGGATCAAATATGCAAACATACGTGGAAAGGAAAGGACAGGAACATGGGGTATATGAAGGACAGGCACGCGATCCGGCCTGCAAGGCCCTGGAAATGGAAATTATGATCCTTCCCCAGCCCAAACACAGTGATATATGGCATCTCGGCACATCAAAAGAGACCCAGCAAGCGATCGTAAAATTAGAGAGCAAGCAAGCAAGATTGATCATTTTATCTCGGCTCTCTATCTTAAGCAAGCATGCGCACATTATCCATTGCATAACCATAGGACATACTTGATGTACAACGCGCAGCGACTAATTTAAAAGAATATGTGAAAGAGAGACGCAGTAAGTCTTGATCCATGACCTCATTGGAACGGGGAAATGCTCTTATACAACGTTGAGCGAATGTGAGTGGGAACTGTGATGTCGGCGTAAGTTATAAATCGCATTCCACGTGAAACATCTGAAACCTCCACGGGATTCGAAAATATCCGTGGATATATCCGGAAAAATAGAAATTTCAAGTATCAGATGATGCGGAAATGCCGAAGACACGTCAAGTTGCCCTTGCAAGGCAATCCACATTAGGGATCACGCCTCATCGAATGAGAATCATTGTTAAAGCGATGATTGATGATTCATCATTGATGAATCGTATTGATGTAGAGAGTCTACGTCAGAAAGCAAAATTATTCGTTATTAAGCCTGAAGTTTGGAAAGGCCCGAATCCAGCAAAATGCCAAACATTTCTCAGTATTTCAGGGAATCATTAAGCGAAATTATTTTTTAACAAATAGGGAAGAATAATTAGGTAAGTTACAGATTGGAGGAAAGGTCTCACGGACAAGGCATGCACAAGAATGGACAATGTTAAGATTAAAATTAGTAGATTAGAACAAAAAACGTTCGTCACAGTACGTGCATTTTTCTAGGTTTGCAAGGAGCAGTGAATCTGTGATCGAAACAGCCCCGTTTTTTTAGATTGACATCGATGGATTGCAAGATAGTGAACGCCTGAAGTACCGACTTATGAATGCGAATCAAGCGCAATTCATGTTGGAATTTTGAATAATTTTTATGTACCGACTTGTGTTTCTTCCTAATTCTGGGCAAGATGGAGTGTCCAAAAAAAATACTTAATTGATCTGTTAGAAGAAAGGTCTCACAAGTAGGGCATGCAACGAAATGCGCTAATCAACCAATTAATAAGGAATCGATGGCATACCGAGGGTAAGGAATTTGCTCGGTCGGCCATTGATGAACCCCCTGGGGAAGAAATGACTATAATGAGACGCCAGCTGTCTCTTTTCTCATTAACCGGCCCGGCGCCCGACTTGCTGATAGAAAGAGAGACTCGTGAACATGGTCCTATACCTGTATGTTTGGGTGTTTCTCCCACACATAAACGCATGACATGGCACAATACACTCACGTAATGATGGAACGCAGCAGTAAAATCTGAATTTACGGCTCTATAAAACGCAACCGACTACGGAGTGCTTCCCGTGCATTCAAACCCTCATACCTTGGCACATTTCATTCATGCAAGCCCTGCACCCCATTAATTATCCCAAAACGGTAGTATCACTCATTTTTTCTCATCCTTCGTCGGGATCTTGAAATTTTCGGACGGTTAAGCAGACGGTGACGAATGCTCGCTCTCGATCTCTCCAAGTTATTTTCCCTCTCAGTAGTGTCAAAGATGAGAAGGTTTAATCCAGGGGTGTCAAACTCGATTAAGCTGGGGCTGGAATGGAACCCTTTACGGGTGGTTGGAGACCATACTAACAGGTATTACATCAACTTTTTAATGCGAACATATTGAAATTTTAGCGCTTTTACTTAAACCAACCAGTGAAGTGGACTTCGCGGGCTGCCAGTTTGACACCCTTGGTTTAACGTAACGAATTCTAGTGGTATCTTCCACAACTTGATGTTATCGAGAGGGGGATCGATGCCGATCCCAAAAAAAACTCTTAACAAGAGGCATTTGATCTTGGTTCAGACATAACAAATAATGACGGGGAAAAAGGTGGATGCGACACAGAAGAAAGAATGATTTACGCCTGGTGCTCATGCTGACGAGGGCTGTTGGATCAACATCTCGTGATGCCAATGGAGGATCCGTGGAGTTTCCATGGCTTCTCTCATTGGCCCTCACATTCTCATAATGCACCAAATCTATAATGTACGGCTCATGCGCTTCGTTTATCGACCCAGGATCCATAGAGACAGAGAGAGGCCCAAACAGAAGCAAAAGAACAAAAAAAGCCTTTCTGCTTTGATCGATGCCGGTACACGTACGCATACACGAGGATAAATTTTACCTCCCTGTCTTCATCGTCCGTAAATACCTCGTAAAATGCCCATCATCATAGATACGGGTTTTCGTCTGACTCTTGTCATGCCCCCCTAGCCTTTCTCCCCTAAACATCAGTAATGACGTACAAGTACCAGATAACTTTAGAAAGTAGGTCAAGTCATAAAACGAACTTCAAAACGGTGGGCTCTTGAACATTTCTTATTAATACTGTCGTTAATTAAGATTATAATAGTACTTTTTGAAACTATTACCGCCACCACTAATATCTTTACAATGATTTTTAGAATAAACATTTATTTTAAATATATTTTAAATTTCATATTTGTAATTTCTTGTACTCCATATTGTCGTTTCTTCAAACCCTTAGCAAGGGGTGGATCAACCTACCTGTGGTAGGTCCTACCACGGGTAGGGCAAAAGAAACCAATGTGGATGCTTCAGAGAGAGGAAGGTCGACAAATACACATTCGGTATGAAGGGTCTGTCCTCGTCCTCGTCTTCGTCTCCTGACAGACAGGAGGGAAAGAGAGACAGACGGACGGACGAAGACAGGTTGATGCATCGAATATTCAGCTCAGATGCTGCTCAGGATGCATGCCCCGTCGGCGGGGAGAGCACGCCGCCCGAATCCTGATTTCGGCAAGTCTCTTTGACTTCTGGCGATGAAAAAGGAGAGGAAGACCAGGGCGTATAAGAAGGAGAGAAAGAAGGCAGACGCGTGGGCACGGTGACCAGTCCCCGGTAGCTCTCCCTCAAAGTTGTTGTTGTCTTCAGGGCATAATGTCTGCCATAAATCCCTGCCATGGACATTGAGGCCCTCGGGCATTCACATGAGTTTCCTTCATCCACGTTCGGTATCTAGATGCAACTTCCACCTTTTGAACTTTGATGAAACAGACAGAGTAAATTCGATGCCAGCAAGAGCTCAAGAGAGCTCCCGAGCTCTGAAAGCGAAGTCGCTAAAAAAAAAGTGCACATATCTATAATATATTGGTATAACGATTAATAAGAATAGGTTGCATTACTACCGTAATATGAAGGGACATAATCGGAACCTTAATCCAGTTTCCCACGAGAAAACGATTTACAAAGGAGAGAATGGAGTTTTAATGAAAAAAAAGTTTAATGGGAAGAATGGTGAAATCCCACCCTTATTATGGGAAAAGGGTTACCGCTCATCCAAAAAGGGAAAACTCGTTTTGACTATGAACTTCCAAATTATCGACTGAACGTACAATATAGCGAAGGAAAAAAAAAAGTTTACAGGACAGGGTCTTGTTACAAATCCTTGACATGTGGTGGTGGCAATTAGTAAGGAGAAGAAGATCGCCTTTAGCGTATCAGCTGTGTCCTCCTGCCTATCGATCCTTCGAATCTCATCCCTCCTCGTCTATCTCTTGAGAAACTAGCTTCTCTCGTTCTGCATTCCAACCATGCCCTCCAAATGGGATTTTGCTTTCCAACAAGAGATTCACAAGGTGGCCGAAAAGGCAAGCAATGATAAAGCATAGAAGCACATTCTCGACAGCCCCAGCATGAACATGCGGTGGACTTCGCTTTAACCTTTCTTGTGAATTGAATCAGTCATTAGAGAAGAAATTATTTTCATACGGTCCAATCACATTTGATGGCGGGAGGTTAGGAATGCAGAAGAATAAAGTCTGTCACTGATTAGAATTCCTGGATGCACATAATCCTATAAGTAATGAGTCATACTTAGGTCAAGTACTCGTACCAGTTTTTATCAAGGTGAATACTGGTTCCTGTCCGCTAGATAACAAATGTCTTCCCAGAAGATCCCTTACGCAAGGTCGAAACTTTGTTCAGTTGTCTCTTTTGACGACCTGGTTCAGTTTCCTCAATGAAGTCCTTAAAAGGCTTGATAGTTGATTTCCATTGGCGCTCGTGATATGCTGAAGCATACCTTTCGTGTTTTAGAAAATGAGATGGAGGCATGGCAGCGTCCGGTTTATTCAAAATGCGTACATAAATAATTCTGCAATACATTTGGAATGAACGGGAAGGCCTTTTTTCCTGCAGGGTTTCATTTTTGCGGTACTTGGAATTCCAAAATAGCACGAATTAGGGTCCTGGTAATCAATCCATTAATAAAGGAAATTAAAATGAACGCCCAGTGAGCAAAAGGGTTTCACAGTATACTTGAATCCACCAAGGCGACGTGGATCATTTTGAAGGCTTCATATCTTGGTATCTATAATTATAGGGCCTGAATTCGCTTCAAATTTTCTTTAGAGAGGGAGAAAATTTAAAGGGAAATTGCACGAAGACTGCCGTAGTTTTTAAGTAATTATATGAGAAAGACCGATATTATTTAAAGAATTCTAATATTAAGAAGACTGCTCTTGGTCCAAACGAAATCAGAGCATCAAAGGGTATGCTGACTTTGCAGACTAGAGAGCATTTCTGAAAAAAAAAATAAATAAAAAATATAAAATAATAATAATAAAAACGATGTGCATATTTATGACACCTAAATGAGAGTATGTGGCAGGATGGATAAACACAAATTTTGAGGTAATGCACACTCTTGTGAGAAAGAAATGTCACTGCCTAACACTTTAAAGCAGTGATGCACAACCCGCGGCCCGCGGAGACCTTTTCTGCGGCCCCTTGGATGCCTCCGGTCTCTAAAAGTCCATACTTATAGCCCATTTCGGTTCATATTCGAGGACCTGCAGCCCTTGAACATGAGCCGAAAACTCAATTTGGCCCTTTATGGGGAAAAGGTTGTGCACCACTGCTTTAAAGGGTATCAAGATTAGATATTGGGGTTTAGCTGTGATATGACGCATTTCATGTACATGAACGAAACAATATGTACTGTACAGAAAAAGACATGCAACCTTCCTTCTCCTTATAACACATATATTATATTTGTCGACCCTCCTTCCCCTCAATATTATATAACGTTCACACCTTCGCCGACCCCCCGACCCCCAACAAATTGTGCCGCACGTCAAAATTTATTGGTTTGGGTACATGACTTTCCTGGTCCGTTACATACCACTCAATAACCCTCACCTTTATAACGTAGTCATAAGATCCCAGCCGTCGCCCTGCAGCTGACCCGTCGGTCTCGGTGGTCAGTCATCTGTCATGCACGAGTGCATTTCTTCTTCCTTTTCGCTACTTTGGCCTACCTTTTGGGTTCTGTGACCTGAAGAGACCTGGTTCCTTTCCATCCATTTCATGGTGATAGTTGCGGGGAAGGTGTCAATTCGTCTGACTTTATACCGTACTTTTTACGTTTGAAAATCTGCATATGAATCAGCGCAGCATGTAAAGATAACATTTTCAGACATTCCATTTCCTGTGACTTATATATTAATTATACATGTCGGCTTGGCGCATATTTTGCATTTGCACTTTCTTGCATCCACTGACTGGATAAGGAAATCTTGACACTCGATGTTTTCATCACGTTCCAAGCAGTTAAATAGTTGTGATGACAGTTCATCACAGAATGAATCACTAGAGGATTGAGCCTCACTTAACATGGTTGGGATGATAGCAAAAAGTTGAAACTGATCAACATAACCACATTTTTCAGTAAACGTGTTAATTGGTCAAACCTGGAACTTTCCTCTTTTGCAGACACCCATGCGAATACGCACTCTTCACATGCATGTGCTACAGTCTTCATAGTTTATTTGAAGATATCCACACCTCTTTAAGAAAAAAAAAGTGCTGAAATATATACGGACAGAAGATAAAGGAATAATTTTCTTAATTTAAAACTTAACCTTAAGAAAATTCACTTTACTTTTTATTAAAGTGAATTTTTAAAAATAGTTTTCTGATAAGTACTAGGTTGTAACGAAAGTTTTTGTGCATACAAACAGCGCAACAGTCCGCGAAGCACGATTTTTTCGTCACACATTCTGAACGCTGTAATTTTTTAATTATAAATTTAGCGATTTGTAAAAAAAAAAGCAACATATATTTATACGCGGCATAAAACGCGCTTCAAAATGATACGTATATAGACAAAAAAATTATTTAGAAAATGATGCTGAAATAAATTTTGTATTTATGCACAAAAACTTTCGTTACAACCTAGTAAATAAACTATGGAATACACGAAAGCCACGCCGATGTTGATATAAAAAAAATTGACGATTTCTCACCTTGCAGGAAAGTGGTTATTTCCAATTACTGTACAACCGGAAGAGTCGACGGATATCGTACCGTATGTCGTTTGTCTTGCGTATGTACAGCTTTCCGAAAGACCTTTTATTAGTTGCTTTCAGGGCGATGGGCTGGTAATTTCTTATGCTCAACCTGGCAGACTCAGACTCCATGCTGTCAGAGAGCCGGGACAGCACCCTGGAAAACTCTGGTATTGGCCCTCATTCCCATTTTTAAACAGGGACTAAAATGTTAAATGTCCTGCCAGCTCCATAATGGATTTCATAGCAATGCACGGTACGCTACAAAGGGCTGTTTTTAATGCGTTCATTAGAGAGCCTCAGCTCTCGTTATTTCTTCCGCTTTAGGCGAATTTTTTTTTATATATGGAAATTCCTCTTTCTTTCCGCTGTCCCTCGGGACCAAATTAAAAGTCAAAGAACACCCCATAATATATTCCAGTAAATACCTAGCATTTATCCTGCAATCCACTCTAGAATGGAATACTATTGTAACTATGTATCAATTCACCGCCTATACTGGGCCTGATGTGAATGGTATTAATAGAAGCCTACACGAGA
This sequence comes from Darwinula stevensoni, assembly GCA_905338385.1. Lineage (NCBI taxonomy): Eukaryota > Metazoa > Arthropoda > Ostracoda > Podocopida > Darwinulidae > Darwinula > Darwinula stevensoni. The sequence goes on along the minus strand of CAJPEV010000009.1, from coordinate 97,535 downwards.
AGGATAGAAGAACGCGAGACCTCGCCCAACTTTCACGTACTTTCAACTTTTAGTAATACTTACTTACAGTAACATACAGTAACTTTCAGTGATGCGCGAAAATCAATCAGTTCTGGCCTATTTAGAGTTTCGTTCCTCACCTGTCTTCGATATTTTAGCTAAAGTAAATGCTATGTAAAAGCTGAAAATTCGGAATCCGAGTGATGTCCAGCATTCCACAATCCCTCCCTGCGCTGCTTTATATCGGTAAAGGCCTCAGCCCATGAAATAACGCAAGCCTATAAAGTCCTCCATTCCCTCGTGCCAAATAGACCCACCGTTACGAGCGAAAAACGCCTCGTTTATGAACACCCCGTCTGCTTCTAGAGCACGGCTTAAGTTAGCATCCTTCGTGTCCATGATATTCAATTTGATTCTCACTTTACGATGTACTTTTGTCTTGTTCTTAAGGAAGCATATGCAAGCATTGAGCCACTCCCTGTAGGCCTATATATAGATGAATTGCTTAATATTCTAGTTTTTTTTTGTATGCCATCCCCTTCACAATGTCGGTGCTTGTAGCACGTCAAGGCACAGAGAGGCTAATTAAGGAATTTGTCAATGTCATACTCGACAGGCCAGCCACTTTTCTCTTCCAGCAACATTTCGACACCGAAAGTAGGGGAACAAGCTCATATAAAATTCGCTGTATGATTGAACAATAAAAGTGGAATTCATTTTAATTTCATGGAAATTAGTTCGACCATACTCAGGGCAGAATAAGTCATTCATCAATTCTACTATTTGTACATATCTCATTAATTTATAATCATGACTTTTAAAATTTGCCCATCTGAACCCCATAAGTTAAATTCCAAGGCCTCCAATAGTAAATTCATCTAAATACAGAGAGAATAGCCATGACCTCAAGTATGCTCGTTTCTGTATGGGCCTTTGACAACCGGACGTAGTAACCCAGCAGGAAGCCTGTAAGATACTTGTATGAAATAAGCAAAATCATAACTACAACACTCCCAACTTACCCTTCTGAGGATTAGTTGAGAGTTGCATCCCTTGTTGCCTTTATCATCTTGCCTGAATCGAATCAAAGGTCAACATCGTGTAATATCTTGTATAAACATTCCACTCTGCAACTTGCTTAGGCTCTGGACAACTACTAACCCAAAACGCCATTGGGAATTCTTTTATGCGCTTTGCTTCTTTACACCTGTATTATCAAAAAACGTTCTCCATACTCTTCTTTTAAGACGAAGGCCTGTTAACTCCGATCTGTCAGGCAGTCACCTCAAGGCCACGCATGCACCTTATTTTTGTATTTTGCACGGCAAGAGTAAACTCTACTACTGTAAACAGGCCAGTAGGCCTATTTTAATTTATTCGAATATACAAGTAGTTTCTCTGACACGCTGAATTCGCCTTTGTCTGCTGCCGCCAATACCCCTCCTCCGAAAAAAAAATCGAGGTACTATGGAAGGGTTTACCGATCCAATCATGATTGACAGCCATGGATGCGGCTCTCAGACATACTGCAAAGTCGCAAATGCCTCATGAGAAATAATTTTTTATTCAAGACGACGAGAACATCTGCATTCATCGCCATGTGTGAGAGTAGCACCTGACCAGTGGCACCAACGCACACAGCAGAATCGGAGATTAATCAATTATAGAAACTGTCAAACACTTTCCGACATGGAAAATTTTCAACTCCGTTCGTAGTCGTACTGAGAATTCCTAATTTAAGCTGTGCAAACAGGCTTCTGTACGATTTATGTGCCCGAGAGAGGTTATGGATGATGTGTGAACAGCGGCACATGTAAAAAAGAAAAAAATTGCAATCTATTTTATTTTTCTTCTCGTCTGTGTTCTTGCCGAGAGTTGCAGGCAACTTGCTAAGAATCGCCATTTGGTCACTCCCGACCTAGGAAGATTCATTTGTCATTTGTGCACTTATGACGTAGCCATTTGTAGATCGCTCTTTGTAAAGTACGATTGTCAATTATTGCCAGTTGTGTGCTAGTACCCATTCGGTACATGCGTAGATCTCTTGCCCCGTATCATTAAATAAAACTTCAAAGAAATTCTGCAAATTCTACAAATAAATTTGGAACAAGACGCGCGAATAGGGTCTAATGAGCTCAAGCCAGACGTTACCAGGGCCAGTGGATGCGAGACTTCATTGACAATTCATCTCATTCATCTCCAGAGATGCCTAGATGCTATCTCTGGAAGCAGAGTTGAGTGCAGGAAATGCTTCAGTGCCATGAACAGCATTATAATTCCTTCAGGGAAAACCCTTTTTAAGACAGGACTTGAGGAGGACATATAAAACATGAGACGTTTTAAAATTACGGAACACAGAAAGAAAGGCGGTGTCTGCTTTTCACAAGCACCACACCCAATCACAGTCCTTCGGGCTAAGACCCCCCTCCACGGTCCTGTAGGGCCATATGTGAATGAGACGAGCAACCTTCACGGTGTACTTCACCCGTATCTCCTAGACATGACACCCATAGTGGCGTCTGTGCGATCCCAGCGCTAGACAGGCACTAACCAGAATGCAGGTGTTTCGCCTGTTGCTGATGGGCTTGCAGCTGCCCGGACTCGATCCCACGCAAGGCTCCCGGGTTTGATTGAGAGGCCCTAACTACTCGACCACAGAACCTGGTAGTATAGGAATTCCCTATTGATCACCATGTGTCCACTCTATTATTCATCAGCGTGAATGATCCACCCATGCACGTGTCCGAAACTGAGGATTACTTAGAGGCGTGGCTGGTTTGGCATAGTGGTATTGAAGGTGAACAGGCTCGGCGTATTACAGCGAAGAGTCGTGGGCAAGCAAAGAAAGACGATGCAATGGATGCCATTAGGGATGTTTTCAATTGATGAATAAATATGCATTCAAGCTTTCTCGTGTGCCTGATGATTGAAAAAAAGCACAGGTAAAGGAAAGAATAATATCCTCGGTATGTTTTACTTCCATAAAGCTCGCACTTTTCATAGGCGAATACGTTCCCGAAAGGCTTGTGAAATTCCATTCGAAGTCGTGCCGAGGCAAGGCTATGAACAATTATTCAATAGGCGTTTGATATTGAACATGAACAGGACCCTGTGTTAGTAGTGAAATGGAGAAATGGATTCATTGGTTGCGTATCATCTAGGCCATATCGACATCCCTTCTTTAAAGTTAATTCTTAAGGCGGGCCTTTTGCTACAAATGATTTCGATGAGCCTTTCATTCGGATAATAACTGATGAAGCAAGAGGTATCAATGCAGAGAGTTTACTCCATGTTTTTTTTTTTCAATTTCCTCATTATGTTGGAGGAAAAGCAAGCCGGAGACTGGTCATTCCGGAAGGAACTAGGGATCAGCATTCATTTTCAATTTCCTATTACTTTTAAATAATCGCTCATATCCTTCCCTTGGCAAAACAAATTTTGAGGAAATTTAGGAGACCGTTGAGATCATATACATTTATGCTCATGCTAAGTTTCGCGAAAATAGTTTGAGTAAGATCAGAGATGAACAATATCGGTTAATAGTCGGGAATCTCTTGTTTTGACGGACCCTCTAGTGTATTGAGAAATAAGATTTAAAAGTATAGATGATAGAGTTCCATTTGCAACGTACAGAGGACGGAACTAATTATCTTTCGAGAAGAGCAATTGCTGTTGAAGTGTGGGCCTGATTAACTAGTCATAATACGGCGTATTATGACTGATTCCCAAATTGCCATTTATTCGCAGACGGAGTTTATTGTACCTGTCACGGGCACCTGTGATTATCAGAACCATGTAACCTTTTGATATATATAGGTATATCCTAATGTGAACTCATTTGCACAGTTGAATTTCCTACCGTATGTAATATTTTTTAGCGAGGAAGTTGAGTATTTAAATGGTCTTACCTAAAAAGGAATAGCAAATAGAACTGAATGCTACAATACTCGTGGAGAGTAGTTTTTATTATTAATGTTTCAACTAAAGACTCGTAGAACTCCAGCAATGTTGCTGATCTCAATTACGTCATGAAGGTTGACAGTGGCGTTAAATTATCATGCAGCGGTAATTCCTGAGTTCTTTTTTTTTCAGCGAGAGGAAAGAATGAAAAACTTTCCACTTTCTCATTTCAGTTTCAACTATTCCGAGCCAATTTCTTAGACCTCGTCTACTCAAGAATGTTTTCTTAGCAACTTTTTTCAGGAAGTCAACTTGCAAGGAAAACTTCATAGGAAGGAAAACCATACGGGTTGAAGAAAGTGGTTGAAGTCTCATGCGAACGATTAATTTCACCTTCGACTGTTTAATTTTACTTTGTTGAAAATAATCGCGTGTCCCACCACGAGTTTTTGAAACGATTACATTTACACTGTGAAGGAGAAAGGCCCTTTACAGAAATGTCGATTACTCCGTTTTATGAGCACTCATTTGCTCTCCGTACGTTCCTGCCAACTATCGGCCGCTATCGATACTACAGTTTCTTTCCCAACTAAGAGATGTCGGACCCTGTCCTAGACCTCAACCTCCGCCCCTGCCATGTGAATCTCGATTTTTCATTCGTCAACCGTTCGGAGATCGTCAATAAACACTGGAAGCATTTACCTAAGAGTAGAGAAGAAAGTAGGCAAATGAATAGTCTTAAGCAACATATTGTAACTTATTTCTGTTTTTATCCGTTTCTTTTTCTTCATCGCTTCTCTATCACTTCCCATCCCCTTTATTCCCTTAAAAAAAAAAAAGTTCTGTATTTTCATGAAAGACACTAAAAATCGAAGAATCGAAATGATAAAATTTCCGTTTTTTATCACTACGGGAGGAATGCAAAGAAGGGAAAAGAGTTTCGGAAGTAAAAACTGCCATTATTGACAATGAAAACGGCAAACATGAAATGAAAACGAAACGTATTGGCTGCTAACAATGTTGAGAAGGAAAAGGGCCTTCAGAACCGATGGGCTGTTTCAGTTTATACCTGAATCCTTTTATGGGTTTTGGCCAACCGTAACACGGCGTCTTTAGTGCGATCACCGTTTCTGTTTGCATTTTCATAGACTCTTAGCGGCAATGATGTAGAACTTTTAATGGAACTACGGAAAGTTACACGGGATGTCTCTGTCTCTCTATCAGTATACGGCAGGCTATGATGAGTACGTGCCTGGAGAGAGAGCTGGAAGGGAGGAAACGGAAAGAAGTGGAGAGGGAGGAGAGGTTTCTCATAGGGTCCCTTATTCGACCGTAGTCGACCATCCCCCTCATGTGCTTTGCCGCGGACCAATCACTTGCCGTCCTGGAACAGGGATGTCGGATGGCGGGCCCGGTTCGCCTCCCTGTCAAGGCGAACCGGACATGACTCACATTGAATTTTTATCAGTCTTATCGATAATTCCAGATATGCAAATCCGTCTCGGCCTATCCAATTTTAGAAGGGGAAACTGTTTGGAGAAGGGCAGGGGCAAATGTTTCTTATTGCCTGCGCGCGCGGGATCGCGCATCCGTGGTACTTGTGCGCCAGTGCTGTCGTGCATCGACTGAGATAGGAAAGAGGGAAAAGGATGCCCCTCTCAGGTCCTAGCAGTGTGGTGCTCTAAGTCCTCCACGACGAAAAGGTGCTCTCCTGCCCCTATCTCCCACTATCATCTCTTTTACTGCAACCTGTCGTAAAACCCGACTACAAAAATTTTTTTCTTTTCCCTTTCCCCGTGAAACAAACACGAGGGTTAGGGAAAAGAAACCGCGTGTTACAGTGAAACAATAGCGAGACCAATCCCTGTGTGCACTTGTGTTAGAACTTGTACGCAAATGGTATTACTCCTACAAGCGTGCTTCCATGCCCAGTGTGCGACATGTTTAAAAAAGTCTCCTCACCCTTCATTTCTTCTTGTCTCCTTCCGTATAGGCAGCTTTCGGGTGGTCGGACATGTGGTGATTCTACGAGTGCATATGGATCCCGAGTGAAGAAAAAACCATGAATGGGTCTGTGTTTGACGACAGTTCCGGTTCGAGAACCGGCGGGACTGGAGCCGTTCTGGAAGGGTCGGCGTTACCCGGCGGCCCCTTGCACATCCCAGCAAAGAGACCTTCCACAACGTTGGCCTCGTACCCGGGATCCGCCCCAACGCCGGACTGTGTGGGAAACGAGACCCCACCAGGCCTGCGAACGGGGGCTCAAGGATCGTGGGGACCGTATCCTACCTCCACCGGTGGTAATGCGGTGGAGTCTACGCCTACCCCCAACTCCTTCGATCCGACCCAATATACCAATCAGTCTCCCACCTATTACGCCGCGGCGGAACGGAAACCCCCGGCGTTGACATTCTGGCCACAGAAATACGAGTACACCGGCGGAAGTGCAAGTGATCCGACAGGATGTGCGGGTTCGTTTGCACAGACTTGGTGCAATTACTCGGCAGCTGCAGCGTACGCCAGAGGTGTGGATGGACACGGTGCACCTAGCCAAGGTGTCGGGGTACCTACGTACCTCGGTGATGACGGGAGAAGAGCCCTGGAATCTGCTGCAGCCTATACGCCCGATGGATATTCACTCCGAGGTTACGGCACGGGGGCCGACGCCGTTCCTTCGGCTTATCCTCCAGGTGAGCATCATCGCCATACCCTAAGGTTTACTCGTGCAATTCTTGAGTATTTTTTCTCAGCAAAAGTGTTTACGAGAGAGTAGGCCTATAGTTTCGATCAATGTCTTCAAAGAAGTTGGAGATGGAGTCCGTCGCGGAAAGGAAGAAAAATATTTGCCACGAGCCAAACCACTTATTAAAAAATTGCCAATGCGAAAATCAGGGGGGGAAAGATGAAATTTAGTACGAGACCGTCGCATGAATTATTCCCACTGGAATGAATCCCCAATAAATGTAGTACAAAAAATCTTTTAAGTTCTTTTGTATGTTTTGTTTCCAACCTAAGTTTGATGTTTTATATTTTACGTCATTAATTGCGATAGCTGAGATGAGGAAGTTTTTAATTGAAATAACCCCATACCATTTAAACCGAAATTTAAACCGGTCTCCTGATATTGTAGAGAGGATAGGATGATGCCATTTTACGGACAACCCAAATATTAGCAACCTCTATTGTATGCATATTCAGCTGTGGAGTTTCAAGGTGAGATGAGAAGGAGGCAAAGTATAATAGATTTCGCAGACACAAAACAGGCAGGAAAGCAGCAGTAGGGTAAGGGCGGGTTTCATGACCCTTAGCCATTTTTATGACCGTGCACCGTCCAGCTAGTTCTTTTACTTACGGTTTTCCAGTTTCTCACCCACACACCCTTCGGTGCGCCTCTTTCCGGTGTCCAGTCAATCGCACTATCCACCTCTGTCCAGTCACTTATAGTGTACGTGATCGGAAGGCATGCTTTTCCCCTATTGGGCACCGCAATCATGAAGGATTTGAGGTTTTTCAGAACTTTCATAGTTCTGCAATGTGCATCTGTCTCGATATAATGAGACGATGAGGCAACATCTAAAATGGCTTGGAGTTTGACGTCAATCATGAATCTGTTCCGATCGCAACTGAGTTTTATAAGTTGCATGTAGGCTGTAACGTTTGATGTGGAATACGCATATGGCTGGAATGCGCAATTGCGCATTCCAGCCGTCATCCTAAGTCCGTTAAAGGCGCAATTAAACTCTCATTCTCTTTCCTGTCACTCTGCAGATGTCATCAATAGGCTTCGTCTCTCTGACACGTTTTTTGGTGAAAATAGAATTTTTTTGGAGATAATGAAGTCATTGAGCTGCCTTTGAAACCATCGAAGTACATTTTTGAAAGTGGTAAAGTTCCTGGCTTCAAGATGCCAGATCTCAAAGGGGGACATTGTTCTTTGCAAGCCCAAATTTATAGTGACCGTCGTGCTCACAACTGTAAGAGAAAGCCAGAACTAGTCATTTATGGTGAAACAAAGCTTCCCTTCTCTACTCTCTCGACGCATAAAAATTACGGCAGGAGAGAGAAGGGAACGATCTTATTTGAAAACGAACGCTGTCCAAGCGCATTGGTCTTTCCAGCGCTGCAAGGATAAATGTTTTTAATATTCAATCACACGTCTAAGGGAACTGGATTTGCAAATTGTGTCCGACATGCGGCAAGACAGAGAAAATAGGATATAGCGCGGAGAAGAACAGAACTTGTGAATGTTAGGGGTAATTTATCAATGGTTGGTCAAAGTATCAGACGTTAAGATGTAAGGTAGTGTGAGCAACGAATGTTCACATTATTCGCGAGTTGGAAAAATCTTGTCAGCAACCTGTAGCAGCATCTGAGTGGAATTGACGGCGGAGAGAAATATTAGGAGAAAAATTAATTTTGTGGATAGGCAATATCTTGAGCTTGCCACATCTGATACAGTCCTTTTCTATTCTCCAGCAATCGTGAATCGGTAAAGTTCTGGAAACGTAATAGGTCCCGTACATGCTTCTAGCGCTACGGAATAGCTAATACGAATAGAATAAGCTCATGTCTTCTCGACTGAACCAAATTAAATTTCGCTTGCAATAATTTCGGAAGAAGTCAAAACTTTCATTCATTTTCGAAGCGCTCGGTAGTTTCATTGCATACATAATCCATACGAAAACACTCAGGACTACACTTTTGAATCCTTCCCTGAAATTTTCTGAGGATATCGCAAGCGAAAGCCAATTTTTGGCTCCATGGATAGCATTGAAGAAATAGTGTTGGTCCCAGCAGTACAAGTTTCTTGCTTTCCTTTCTGAGAAACAAAGAGGAAACGATCCTCTGGGTTCCAGTTTGGCATCTCCAAACGATAGAAATAAACAGGCGTTGGTGGGCTCTGCACTTGGAACTTAGGAAATCCGGATGAACGCTACCAATATCTTGGAGGACAGAAACAAGACTTCATGACATCGTGTCCCTAGCCATTTTCTTCCCATTAGACCAAGCAAAGAGACCGGACTCGCTTGGAACATCCCGCCCCGACAGAAGGGACTCCATCAATCACGCAATGCTCATATAATCCTATTGACGGAACTGCACAACTGTGTCAGACAATTTTATTGTACCCTGCATAATGTCCTATATGTCTGATGAAGCGTATAGGATTCGAATAGCAAAGAAAGAGACCCCTCCCTAGAATAAGCAGACAGCTGTCAAGAACCCTGCAGATAAAAGGCAGATATGTCACACCGGCGATACGTCAGGCTCCTCCCCCAAGGCCTCCCCGTGCACCGCCATGAGGGGATGGCTGCAGCGAGACTCGTCTTGCTCTATGCACCTCGGTTTATGCTGAAAGACAATTTCGGCCATTCGGGGATGTTTCTTTTGCTGCAGTGCGTTCGATGAAATCCTGCAGTCTTCCATTAGTAAGAAAGTCGGCACAGTCACGTTCGAAACAAGACTAATTCAGGGTTACCAGGTCTGCTTCCCTGTCACGATCTTAGCATGATCCAGAGAGATAATCAGCAGCCAAAGAAAATTGAGGAAAAATCTGAAAGTATCTTCAGAGATATAGTCGCTGTGCATTCCTCAAAGCAGCAGACTCGTAGAGCTTGAAACGGTTCGATTCCATGAGTCCTCTCGTAGTCCATCGCATGGAAAACTCAAGAATCGGGTGAGGTCAAGGCACGCGCTGTGAGGCGATAGTCTTGCCTCCATAAAATGATAATTTGCATTGCAGAATGTGGCAATATATTGCCACGTATGACAATATTCCTGAAGGCTATTGACAGATAGGAAAGATGTAAATTTGAGCAATTTCTTTTTTCTTTCAAGGAGCACAAGAGGAACGTGGGCATATTGCGACATTCAGTATAAAACCTTTCCATCCCATTTTTTTCTTTTTCCTTGACTTTTTCTCTTTTGGGTTCGGCATGCAGTCATCAAGCGAGACCACAAAAGAGCACCCGATTCTCTTTTCCTCTCAAACACCCTTTCTTAAGTCCTCTTTCCGTGAAATTACCTCTTCTTTTTTTTTAGTCGTAAAATCCAGGGGAGAGAAAAAAAAAGGATGTTATTATAGAGCCTCAATAACGCCTTGAAAGGAATTCTTTGGCATTTTCGTTCTCCCTTTCTCTCCTTTTGTCGGCTCCTTCTTCAATGATCAGCATCGATTTTCGTCCCCAAGATGAGAGAAAGGGTTAGCGAAATCTAAAGGAAGTTTTCTTATCTATGGGAAGTTTTTCGGCGGGAAGTTCTTCGAGATGTTTTTTACCATTATTGCGGAGAACAAAACAATATTTTAGCTTCTATTTTTCATGAATTTGAACTTTTTCACTCGTTTTTGATCATTCACCGGTTGATTGATTGTCTTGTATCGTGTGATAACGTACTAAGTAACAATTAATCTGTTACGCTTGACAATTCGTAGCATCGTTTTCTTTTGCATTCGTTCATCTTTCTTTCAGGTGGAATTTTCGTCACCTTTTTTAACGCACCTAACCATTCGCTAATCTGAGACAGGAGAATTCGCTTGCAGAGACAGACCACTATAGCGATAGATAAGTATTGTACTGCGTACACCATCATTCCTTCCTGCAGAGAAACGAAGAACCAAGATTGTTCTTTTTTTTTTTCTCTCCCCTTTGCGGCTCTGACCTAGAAGGAAATCTGAAAATCTTCTACAGTAGATACAGTAGTTTCTAAATCAGTCTAGGCGTTGATTTCAAACTACCTGCAGGTTTTCCAGTGGTTTCGTAAGTAGCGCACTTTTGAAGACTCAATCTCCGAAATCTCCTGAGGGATGAAATATTTCGTTCTTTTTAGGATTGTTTCAGAGAATGAAGAGAAAGTGAAGGGGGGAAATTAAGGCATGAACGCATTCGCCGCGACGGAAGAATATGTATGACAGAAGGATGATTGCAATTAAGAATTCTTCAGATGGCATGCATGGTATCAACGATGTCATCGTTGCTTTATCCATGATCGCCTCCATTTGTTTTCTCCAGACATCCGTAGGCAAACACACATCTCACACATCTGTTATGCTAACTGCCGAAGGTAGGGCTATTGTCAGGCGGTCGCGTGCTGGCGGGCTCAGTCAAATACAGTTGCATGAGTCCGCCAAGTTGCATGAGTCCACCAAGGAAAACCCTTACATCTGCATCGGTGTTGACCACTGAAGCGGAGTCACGACACTTTACCAACGCGGGTTAACAAGAAATATCGTAATGAAAGAACGATTATTTACTCGACTTTCTTATGGCCTTCCGTCCATTGCGACTCTTAGGAGAAGTCATACCAGGACCATATAAAACATTCCTAATTTCAAAAGTGCTTTATTTCCGACGAACTCGCGTGTCTTGATGCTCGCGAGTTTTGTGGAATGCGGTCACACATGGAACATGCCGCCAGGCACGTAAAGGAATGACTATCAGTCTGGAAGCCTTTTTTTTGCGAAGGTCCAAACATTATTTATGAGACAGGCTTTCCCTTCGAAGGCAGGAGGCGCTTCCAAGGCCGGACTCCGACATTCCCCTCAATCAGATGTATAATACTCACATAGTAACTCGACACCAGTAATTCTACATTGAAGCTCCCAGGTATACAAGCAAGTGCTTCGAAAGTAATTCAGGAGTCTTCCTCTATCTTGAAGAGCAGTTCAAGTTATTTATGGCACTTTATACTCTCATCGGGGAAGAAGACTCTTCAGATGTCAATTTCAGTGCGACTCCAGCTGGCATAAAAAACCGAAAACCAGGCCATTCACATTCTACTTTATGATTTGCTTAAATAAATGCGAGCTCCACCTTGGAAAAACCTTCCACGCGTATGCAAAGTCTCTTTTGCAACGCATCCTCGAGCTGAGGCAGAGTCTTTTAGGCTCTCTAGTGTGTGGTACCATACAAGCAGTTGCATGGGGATCGAGTTCGTCGCTAGGTGGCAGCATCGTGTTTGCTAGCTCGCGTATCTTAGTAGGCCTACGATTCGGACGGCTTTTTCATTTCCAAATTATAAAAACCCATGTGATTTTTCTTCATGGCGACTTTCTCATAGTTGCTGCATAAGCAATATAAAACGTCCTTCATCGCGATGCTGGGATTGTGAAAGGTTGAAGGCCATGAGATGCACGTCACTTCACCGCTTCCTCCATCTCAGCCTCGTATCCCACTCGATGCTGTCCAAAGTCTTTGTTTTCGAAACCATGATGCGTAGTTTTTAATGCAATATCTATAGATAACCATGCTTCGAGATGGTAATATCAATTGTTAATTAGAACCTACCCTATTATCACCACGAATATAAACATTTTCAAATGTTCTACACTCTCATGTAAGAGGAACCGTCCTCTTCGCGTCATGACACATGAAATGGCTACATTTTCCAAAAGTACACTACTCCTGGAATGGAACTAGGAATTATGGCTGAAACTGACTCTTTGCAGTTGAAGACTTAATGTTTCTTTCTACAACCGTCTCTTGCTTGTATGGCAATCGCGATGGAATTGGTAAAGAGAAATGAACTGACATATCGTGAAGACCTCTTAATACCATACATATATTGTAGTGCATCCAGAAACTCAGATGATGAGCATGGCTTTTCTTCGTGACCAGACTTGAATGCCCCAAGACGCAGGCCTGTCAGTATGGGAATCGTTTACCGACACGTAGGCGACGGGGAAGCCATCGCAGAGCGTGTTCTTAAAAAGCCTTTAAAAAAAATAGTTTTCCATTTCCTGTCAGTTCAACAACGAGCGAATAATGAGTTGGAGCTCCTCTCTCTGCCTCATACAATTATGGAGACTCAATTCGCAGGAATATGGAAATGTATTGCAAAGTAATCCATTCACTATGCGAGGTGATGAGCTTACTGTCCGGCACGAATGCCGGAAAGCCCTAAATCTTATGCGATTCCATCTTCAGTGCTAAGCAAACATCTCAATGATCCTCTAATGGGGTAACATCCAAATAGTCTTCCCTTGTGATATGACTCGCGCATACATTAAAATATGGGCTAAGTTTTTATTTGTAATAATAATTAAACTGCTATCTTTTTCGGCCCGGCAAAGTATATGCAGAGCAGTTGTTCCTCACATGTTCCATATCCCAAGTATATCCATATCACAAGACTAGACGATAATTTTTTATTAGCATTCTACGGAAATAACGCGATCGTAGGGAACCGTGTCATACTCTATCAAGCCATCTGGCTTCTGCTCGGGGAGGCACCTATGGGAGAAGGCTATCCCTAAACCGGCTCTCCCATAGGCTGACTGCAGAAGGCAGTGACCATATAGCGGGGACTACGCGGAGGGGAAGCAACGAGACCGAGCGCTCCTACACTCTACAGTATATCCCATAAAAACTTTTGTTCTTTCCGCGCGACACAGATGTCGCCTAATTTTCTCAATATGCATGTTGGATTTACATAAAAGCTGCTGATGAGAATCCCATCCCTTATCATCGCCTAAATGTGCTTTTCGAGTATGATTAGTTTCCTTTCTCTTATCGCAAAACAATCTTTCGATATAAAGTCATTTGAGGTAATGGGGATGACAGGGTGTGGTCAGCGGTGCCGCTCACATTATCGAAACAGAAATGTCTTAAATTTGAAAATACTGAATGAAACTTTCCCGAATTTGAAAACATTGCAAATTCATGAGGTTGAAGAAAAATTCAAGAGTATGAGAATACTGAATCATGAGCTAATAATTATTTACTTATCGTCCGCTTTATTTTCAACTTTCATCCGTAATTCAGTAGTCACTCGAGTTCTGGTCAACAACATCGTTGACCACAGCCAAGTCTGCTTGGTGCTTACACGTTCAGTGGCAAATTGTAGGCTGCATCCTTCAAAAGCCAAGAACAGATCGGTTTGTTCTATCACTTAAAAATGTTCTTCAACCGTTGTTGACGCTGCCTTTTCTATTTTTCTTTTTGGCTTTGTAAGGCTGCGTCTGCAGTGAGCCTTTCTATTTCCTGTTTTATTGTTTCGTGGTTTTTCATGTTATGACAAAGTAAGTTCCATGGTGCTTTTTGAAGCTCTATTCTAGCTAAGCTTGAGCATAGCAAGGTTAATCACACGTATCCCATGAAGTCAAGCATGAAGTTAAGTGTGATCACTGAATGCAACCTTTTGTCCAGTTTTCATTTCTCATTCACTTTTAGGCCGAACGGCTTCCCTCGGACACCAAGAATTATCTTTTTCTTTCTGAAGTTGCAACCATTTCCTTTTTGTTAAAGTTTTCCTTTTCATAGACATGTCTTTCAGCCTCTGCATGATTAATACTATGATATTTGGTCTATTCTCACTGTGCATTGAAATTAACTATGAATTATCAGCAGCCCTTTGTCTACATTCAGTGTAGGATAAGGAATGTTCCTGGCATATGCAACCTTCCATCAGTTAGATTCTATCTTTTTTAAATTTTACTATCAGACCTAGCATAGAATCAGAAGACAACGAAGAACGAGGAACGGAAGGCATTCGATAACAAAGCGATCCCAATTCCAGTCATTAGTCAGGTATTTTCCTTATTCCCGTAAATAATTTTACCCATTTACATATATGGAGGTGAGTATAAATGTTTTCGCCGGAAGAAGTGCTGATGTCGAGAGAAAATGCTAGCAAGTCTAAGTAGATAAATGTTTACAAATCATGCACAAACAGTAATATAAATATTAAATAGAGACTTGTATGCAAACTGAAGCTAGTTACGTTTACTGTTTCACTTGGATCACTTGACTCCAACACTATTTGCCTAATGATGACACCTCTCTGATGGAGTAAGCGTGACTGCAAATACCATTCCAGTTTAAATGCTGTGAACTCATCCCGTTTTCGAAGAGAGTGAATGAAAAACCATGACTTGACGCTTGAAGTTAACAGTCTAACAATGGTGTGCAAGAAATCATTTGATTACATTTGCAATAGAACAGTCTCATAAGCCATTCAAAATTTTAAATTTGGCTTTTTAATATCGCAATAACACCGAATGACCTGATTGAGCTGAAAGTCTTTTGACAATTGCTGTTGCTGCAGTGCAAAATCGATTTTCATGTTCCAAGTCACCGAACTGCAGAGTGCTGCAGTTCAGTTACTGGGGATATGAATATCGATGAAGCACGTTAGGATGTCGGAGGACAGACGTCAAGATTGAAGCAGTTTGCTTTTATTCGGCTTTGCCGACAGGGGCGTTGCCGGGCACGAACCCATTGGAGTGGACGGGGAACGTGACGGTGAGAAAGAAGAGGAAGCCGTATTCCAAATACCAGACCTTGGAACTGGAGAAGGAGTTTCTCTTTAATGCTTACGTGAGCAAGCAGAAGCGATGGGAACTGGCTCGGAACTTGAATCTGACTGAAAGGCAAGTGAAGATCTGGTTCCAGAATCGGCGGATGAAGAATAAGAAAAATAGCCAGAGACAGGCACAACAACAGCAGCAGTCTGATCATGGACATGCTGCTGGACACGGCCTCAAGCAGTGACCTCAGATCTCTCTTCACTTACTATGTTTTATTGCAATTTAATTTTTTCTTTATATTTCTCTTCCTGTTGCGGTGTTGCGACCAGGAGGAACTTCTTTTTCTATAGAACGCACTTTTCTCCCTCCTGAAGACTTTCCTCCAGGTCGCATTGCCTAACTGCCCCACCCCGGTATCAGCGTTATTTCCAGTGCACAACCAATATAGAGTCTGTAAATTATCAAGACTCCTTGTGAAGTTTTGTTTGCGAAAGCCAAAGATTTCCTTTTCACATGCTACTTGCGCATATTAATTTCACAGGAGGAGGCAACTGCAAGTTCAGTTTCCCAGTCTCTCTGGTGCTCAAGTTTGTTTTTCTTGACCTTTGAGTTTTGACGACGTTTGGGCCTTGCAATCCGCTCGCCGATAAGATATAGCCCCCATTTTCATCTTCATGTGTAGTTCGACCGAAGTCAGTGCCGAGAGTATTTTTCATGAGTATTCCCACACATGCACAAGCGCACATACTCGTACACAGGCCCAGTCCACGTAAGTGCCATATCTTGGAACCTCGAAGAATGCAACTTGCGTTTCCACATTCCAATGTTCTCACTATGGTATCCTAATTACTTCATGACACGCGATGCTACGCAAATTCTTTCGATGTAACACTGCGAAAACGCCACGGGAAAATCATGTACTGTACATACCCATATCGCCTGATATTCCAGGATCGGCATTTCGGTCATCGTTCATTTCTGTCTCAACTTGTGTCGGCCTCAACGAGGTCCGATATGCTAATCAGTATTATTGATTGAGCTGCGTGCGAAGAGATGAGATTGGTTCGTATTCCTCCGGAGTGTCTTGTGTTTCCGAGAGGAGTACAAGTGAGCTTTACGTGCAAAGGCAAAAATAGCAGAGAGATGTTTGCATCTTTCTGCTCTTTCTTATGTTGGTGATCATTGTGGTGAAAAAAAGAGAGAGAAATGCATTTCAGTACAACAATAAAGAAAACTTCGAAAATACAATGTGTTTCGCTCTCCATATAATATATTACTTTCTCACTTAACATCCACTTCACGTCCTGCTGAAGGTTTATGACCGAATATATAGTGAGAAACATAATTTCTGTATTTCCTGATAATAGTAGACAGGAAAATATACATCATACATACTTCATGAAAGCCATTCTTTGACTATTGGCTGTGACACTACAGCTCAGCGACGACAATGAGGGATCACTGGCCCCGCAAGAGAAGATCGTCAAGGAAGGTTAAGTGTTCAATGTTAATGACGTCCATGAGATCGTCATACATGGGCGTCTTTTTCATTTCAGGACTTGGAAGCGACATTGCGTTGGAATACAGGGACTCAACTTTTTAACTGGTGAGCTTTCTGCAAGGCAAAAGAAAAAGATGAAATACTCTTCTAATAATGTCCTGAAAGAACAGTATGCTCAAGATATCCCTGAACAACACCGCGCTAAACGAGGACCCATCCGTCTATACTCGATCGCCGCTCTAACGGCTCATACAGTATATTGAGATCGAGTATATTCGTCACCCGTAATACTGGCAGGACGTGCCGGAGTCGAGCATACTCCATTGCCATATTAAAAAGGTTAATGAGTTCTATCTCCCTGTTAGACATATACAGTGAATGACTCGTTTTGGTCCAACTGTTGCTTCATTGGGGAATTTCCCCTTTAATTGGAGACATCTGACCAGCGATCCACGATTTTTTTCAGTCCCTCATAGGGTCATTTTTTTTATGCCCTTGAATGTCACTTCTGTATTGGCTTCTTATGGGTCGTCATAGCATTCTCCACGGATGTCGTTCTTCATTTTTACAGCAAATTCTCACAATCTGGAGAATACGGTAAGTAAGATACAATTAGAAACACTTCCCAGCCTCAGTTTTTCGAAACTGTAACCACACTCTATTTGACATGCAGAGCCTCATTTTCACGAATGAGAATGATTCCTGATCCCAGCCCCTCATGTGGATCCCAGCCCCTCATTGTGATCTCGTTCTCTCCAGAACTGAGAGCATGTGACTTATCTGCTCCCTGTCAGGAAGAAAGAGCTCCGCGGAGAACGCTATGACAGTCTGGATGAAGTCGATGGAGGAATGTGACCTTGAAGGACACTCAGAGAAATGTGCGTGAAGGACTGTGAAGGACTGAAAAAGCTCATGTCTATCTATTTTAAGGGGTTTACTTCAAGCAATGAAGCAATTTGTTTCACCGAGGTAAATATTTCCCTTTGTATGGCCAATCGGGTGACAGTACTTTTTCGTCTTATGCAATCCATACGCTGTAATTTTTCTGACGGTCTAATTTACAAAAATCATGCGATCCACTTCAATTCGCAATCTTACATCAGGGCGTTAATCTCTGGCAACGTTAGAGTGAAGTTTTTGTAATAAAAAAAACCGCGTCCTACGACATTTTAGCATTTTCATAATTGCGAAAGTCCGTCTTCTCATTGGCAGTCACATGTACAGCAAAGCAAAAATTTGATTTTGCGAGAATTTCATATTTTAATCAGGTTCCTATTCCAGTAGTCTTATTTATATACTTTAAGGTTGCATAAATATTAGAAGATGCAAGTCACAATCCTCAACTTGGAATTAAAAAATACAAGTCTGAAGATGGTTTCCCGGAAAAGAATAGACGCTATCTTCATGCTAAGATAAGCCTTTTCTGGCGGAGCTCCAAAAACAAAGGGCTCAGAGTCACGAAGCTGACAAAAATAGTCCTTGAACTTAGATCAGCGTTTCTCAACCCGGGGACTGTGGCGTGCTCCATGGTGTCGGCAGAATTGTTCCAGGGAGGAAATAATCGTTAAAAAAATCAACGGAAATAAGTATTGTAATTGAGACATTAACAACCTAAAACTACAGCATTTTAGCTGGAGATAATACTGCAGGCGCAATATCAAGCTCTTCTGGCGAAATAGCACACGGGGCTATGACGTCTCTCCTTCCTCCATCCTCCAGCTTTAGAAATACACGAAATAAGTTACCACTTGTGAATTAAGGGAAAATACAAAATTTGCGATGGTGGTGGAAATAACAAAGTGGAAACAATAACAATTTCAGAATTACTTTTCTGAAACCTAAGAAGGCATGCCTTTAATATGACTGTTACAATGCACGGTCACATGGTGCAGAAATATTATTTTTCAGAAGCACAGAACCAACAAGAAAGGCTGAAGAAGCTAAACCACTGATTTCAAAAAGAACTTCCACCCTCACACAGCTGTAGCTACCATTAACCTTGCGCAGGAAGTCTTTCAACGCTCTACCGGCTCCTTTCTTGATTCTCAAGATTGACCCTCAGACTCTCTTGACATGTCTCCTGAGATGATTTTCTCTTAGAGCATCTCAAGGAGGGGATTTACAGTCCGAACCATCAGAATCTCCAGCAGTGGAAGCAAAACATCCGGAATGAAATCAGAAGTACACCGCAAGAGCATGGGAATCCAGGGAGATCATCGCCTCAGCGTCATGTGCATCTAATTACTTCAAATACGATCTGAAAACATACAATTTTCTGACTATCTTTTGATCAAAACGTTTTATTCTTAAACTGATGTTTCCTGATTAATCCTTGAAATCCATACCAAATATTTTTCTCTGGGTTGAGTCTAGCTCCCAGTCCCTCTACTTGGAGGTGTCATCAGAGCGGCGGTGATGTGGACCACGCCTAGCCTGAACTCAATTTCACAGATGGTGAACAATACTATTAATGCATTGACGCCTCTTCTATTTTGGTCTAGACTTTGGGGCGAACTCTACGAAGTCTGTAGGCCTAGTCAGAATAGCGAATAGGAACACTATCAGACAAGAAGCCTGATTGACTGATGAGAGGAAAACGTTAGATCATATTCTTCAAATGGGATACATTGATCCACGAAGGCTTCATGAATGCTCTTTATCCCCTAAATATGGAGTAGATATTAAATATACTCATGCACGCTGCTAGTTTGCTACCGGCAGCCAAATAGCCATCTAACAAAAGGGAGTCCCTTAATACTACGCTTTGATTGCAAGTTCTGCTGAGTATATGCCAACGCATATGAGCATTTCCACAAGAAAATGAACACAAAATGGCGTTGATGCACTATGGTCGCAACATCATGGTCACTATACCTCTTCGAAAACTACTTCATACAAAGTCACACTTTAGTTCACAACTAAGCTCTCACCACATAGGGCGTACTATGAACACTCTGAGGGCAGCATCAAGACTCACGCGAAGTTTTCTTCAAACTGGACGCAGGAGTTTGGCGTGGCATATTTTCAAGGAATGTTTCCGATTTGTTAAAATCCAATCTGTAAATTTAATCGAAATCAACACTGGAACACAGACATAAGGCCGAACGCAGCGACGCGACAATGTTTGCTCCGACATACGCCATTTATAGATGACGCTCAAATCTATTGAAAAATCATCAGACTTGAAGTGAGACTTCAACAAGGGACGTGGAGCTTGAAAAATCGTCGATTTTTATATAAGAATGCATGATTTCATGCATTATTTGAAATAACTCTCTAGCTCTCAAGCTGAGACTCAAGTATTCATCATCAGTACGTGTAACTGGTTTGCACAGGTTGCGATATGAATTCTAGAATACAATTTTCAAACAGCAATAAGCTGGATCTGCCCAATGCAGTCATGGATCTCCTATCGATGACAGGGAACAGGAAGAGTATGTGGCAGGTAAGCTAGTTGTTGGAGGATGGAGGGAGAATGCAACGTGTAGTACCGTCAGAAATGCCATTGCACGAGTTCAGCTAAAGTCTACGTTGCCATATAACTGCCTCTGTCTTCGTTTGTCAACAAAGGATCCTTCGGCTCAGGATTGAAGAGAACAGGCAGCTCTGATTGGTGACAGAACACGTCGACCCTGTCTAAGCGATGCGCATGTCTTAAGGTCGAGATCCAGAAAGGCTGACGGTTGCTTATACCTTTCCCTCTGCGAGCTAACTTCAAATTCGAAATTCGCGATCAAAATGGTGTTTTGGCACGAATTTCACCATAATATGGCAGCCTGTATCTTGTATATCTACTATCTGTCTACCGATTTTCGCAGAGATAATGGCAACTTATTTATATTCCTCTGACAACCAAAGCGTGAGACAGACACAGACGGGACGGGGCTGTAAGTGGCCTCTTTCTTTTCAAGAATGGAGGCCGACCAAAAATGAGACCTGCAGATGTTTATGACTTGGGAATGGCTGAAATGTACTTACAAAGGCCAGCGGAGCTGCTTCCGACTGCTGTATATTGTTAGAGCAAGAAGAGAAAGGAGGGAAGGAAGAGAAGACTCCTAGTATAATGAAAGAACAGAGAAGGGAAAATAAGAAAAAAAAGGGTTCATTCTTGAAACTTTATAGTCGTAATTACACATGGACTTCGACTTCTTTCTCATATTCCACGGTCACGACTTTCGGGTCCTGGCTTGCATGAATTTTCCGTCCGCGGCATTGAGTCGTAAAACCTTCTCTCATCTGACCCTTTTTCATGCCGGTGTACCATAGAGAGAGAAAAAATAACAGCAATGCCCTGAAATGTACCTTCAATCGGTATTCTGACGTTCACGCGCTGTCTCATTTTTAGTTTTTTATAAGAAAACAGTCTATGCCATCGATGAGGAGAGACTCGAGCCATGAATGATGGAATGGGTTCCATTGAGAAATTTCTTAGGAGCCACAAATAAAATACTATTAGGTTGGAAGGAAGTAATATATTCGCGAGATAAAATACAAGCAGCATATTCTTAACTGTCAAGGTTTGATCAACAAAAAGGCACTGAAAAGGTTTGCTGCATTGAAATTCGATCAATATCTCAAATGCTTCGGTGCTGGGCAGGACACACAGAGACGAGTTCTACTTGAATCAAAGAAAGGTTCAACTGCATAGCTGCAAGATCATGAATTCTACGAAATAAACCCGCAATTCCGGATCACAATCCCCCGTGAAATATTTTACGTCCTGAACCTGCACACCTCATTAGAAGGTGTCACTGACTGTCGCTCACAAATGGAGTGCAATGGCATGGTTGGAAAGTTTCTTTCTGTGCACATGTAGCGTCAAAGCGGCGAGTAAATGTCTGGTACTTGGCCCAAAACCCATTGTCTCGTCGCAAAAAAATAGAAATAAAAATTTAGAGGGAGAAGACAAAGAGAATCCTTGCAAGATGCCCCGAGGCGGGATAAAGAGAGGAGGAAAAAGAGAGTAGAGAGAAGGGCATGCAGTTTTCTGGGACCCCAAAGTCTCCTAACGTTATACCCCCTTCACTTATTCTGACTGGGCTATTGAAATCTACCCAGCCGCGCCACCCTCCGTTTCTCCCCACCGCCAATTTTAAACCTTGCCAAATCCCACCGACCCCCCAGCACGAATGGAAACTCCTGTATTCAGGAGTACCCAGAGGTCAAGAAACGATATATGGAAAGAAATATGAATACGTGAGAAGAATTTTCGAGATGTTATGTTTCGATTGGCCTGAACGCGAATTTTAGAGGCTGGCGTTAGACAACATGGGTACTGGGGCTCGATAGGCGATTGGCTCGCGAAAAGTCATAATCATAAAGAAAAGCTCGGCGTTGCTTTCTTCTCTTTTCCACCCCAGCCTCAGCTTCTACATTCACTCCTTTGCATCTTCTATCCCCTCACAGTGCCAAATCCAGGAAATGAGCCTACTCTGTCTGTCTGGTGAGTCATAGGCTTAGGTTGTTTTATTGCTCCCATGTCCTCCTGGTGACATTCATGTCTCACTTCTGTACAACGACGGAGATCCCGACATGCATCGCTTGTATCCCAGGCCATTTCGGCGTCTTTAGAGCTCGACGGATCCCTTTGGAATGGGCTAAGAAAGATTGGGCTGCATTGCAGAGTTTCGAGGGGCAATTGAATGACAGGATCCCGCTTGGATATTCAGGCTGTACTCCCCACAGAATGTCTCTTGCCACAGCAAGAAAGAATTATCCAATTAGCTAGACCTGTAGAACATCGACTCTAATCCTGAATGCCTCACTCGATACTTCGCGTATCCTTGCGAAGTTGAGGTGTCTCGTGGCTTTTAAATGCCCCGTGGACGGAGGTACGAATATATATGCATCATAGGCCTATTCGGAATGCTGGAAAAACGGCTAGATTTTGCCATCATTTCCTGTTCCATCATCATTGCCTTGATTGTTAAAATGGGAAAGAGGTCAGTGACACATTCTCCAATCATCCCAAGCACAATATAACATGAATGTTTATGGTTAGACGATAGATGTATGATATTGGAAACTAAAGATTGCAAGTATTTGCTGAGTTATCACTTTCCTTTTTTCATGTGTTTCGATTATTGTGAAGAAAGTGCGACGTTCCGATAGCTATCTATAACAGGATTGATGAACGGCGTAAAAAAATTGAGTTCTAGATAGTTCAGTTGTTTTCTTGGAGATGCTAAGTCCGTCTGCTGCATATTGGTGGAAGCGAATAGTGAACTGCCTCTGACTATGAACGTCTCAAATCCATTTAGAGTTAGAGATTGGCAGATGATTGGACACTACACATAAGGATTTCAACGTTTGAGAATGGTTTATTCATCTTATGGGTTTCCATGAGGCTCATCAGTCATGAATTAAAACCTGAAAATTCCATTCGAAATATTGAGTATAATATCTATCTCATAATACCTATCTAATTGATTAAGAGCTCATTATATAATGGCAAGAAGCATTCAATCAACTTAAATGCTTGCTTTTGAATCTACAGACAGATCATTGCTACAATTAGCATATTGGGAGCTCTATTTTTTTTTAATAGCAACATTGAAGTACTGTTGCAATAGGATCATGTAGGATACAGGAGTTGTGGACTCGTGGTAGTAGTTCCTTCCTGGACAAATTGCGTTGCGTGAAAATTCACATCCTGAGGAATTCGCGAACTCGTGTGAAAGCTTATTGCGTTATGACATTCTGTAGACCTATGCACGCTCCCTCCCGATTCAACTACTACCTGAATTTAAGACTCACAGAGTTCCCTATCTTCAATTAGGGACTTGTATAGATGTATATACAAGCCAGCAGACCATATAGCCAGCAGACCATATAGCCAGCAATTATAACCAGTACTCCAGTGGCCAATTGCCAGAAACGAGTAATAAAGTCGGACTATTCACGAGTGCGTATGCTAGTCAATGTCATGCAGCTATTCAATAGGGGCTCAACCGTTGAGCAAGCTAGTCGCAGCCCAAACGCGGCATAACCCGTGCTTTGATTGACATCTGTCGCAGTCATCTGCCACATTTGAAACGAGGGATGAAAGCAAAACGGCATGTCGTAAGCATACCATCCTTAGCAGTTGAAGCAAGTATGAAAGGACGTTTTCCATGGGTGGGAGCGGTCGCCTCTTCGTCAGATTGGAAGGTCTAAAAATCATTGCACAAGAAATAAAATAGCTGTTGCTCCCGAACTGTTCCTTACAGCACAATTGTATGCCGAGCGCAGAGTACACATCATGCCAAGCTATCGCACCTTAACTCATTGGGAGAAAATCTATTGAAGCCACAGACTGGTTCGAAATCGCTAAGTAAATATACAACAGTGTCAAGGCTTGGCGCTTTAGTCTTCATAAAGTGGTTGAAACACGCCATTCAGGTCCATTGCCACCTCGAGAAAAAAGATCATTCCTTCCTGCAAGACAGGCTTTTGACTCATTGCAACGAAGCACCACTCCAATCATAAAATCTTTTGTACAAACCACTTCCTAACCGGGTACAAGGAATCAGGAGTACGATGCCTGAAACATCAGACACTTAGCCCTGACACATCGTGCTACAGGTATCCCCCTCACACCCAAAGGCTATAGTCCTCTACGATCTTTGATCAGATATCTTCTTTCTCGTTTCTTTTATTTTCAGTCGGTTACGTTTCGATTCCCGCCGCTAACAAACTGACCTTGGAAAAAATCAAGCCAGCTATGTCTCTTTCTTCTCTCTTTGTGTGTTCACTTCTCGCATATTTCGCTTGCGACGGATATAAAGTAGGGCACGCTTGCACTATGACTGTTTAATATTGTCATGCTTTGATGCAGCGCTTATAGTGTGTTGTCAGGTATTGCCGCGTTTTGGTTGCAGTTATTTATACAACGCATGTACACGATTCAATCCGACAACCAGATTCGTACCACATTAGAATATTAGAACTCAGACCCGACACATAAAGCGATTCAAATAATCCATTTTCATCCATCTTTTTGAGCGCTAACTATTTGCACTTAAGCAGCAAATAATATTTCGAGATGCATATATGCTTACCTAAGGCAATGATATGGATAGGGGCTTCTTACAGAGGTCCAGCATCAGGTAGGTTAGGTCGGAGTGCTCAGACAGAGCCAGTGAGATTTCACGCTCTTTATCAGCTACCGCCATCATCGAAGACTGCTCAAGTCATCTTCTAAAAACCAATTGCAATTTATATCATCGTCATTGGATATTGGGAATAAGGGTTACATTTTCGCAATCAAGTTCTCAGCGCAACGAGAGGGTTCTGTATGAGGGATGCAGATGCAAGGACTGCCGCAACTTCAGTTGAGCGGCAGAGGGTTCTAGGCGAGTTTCTAATACATCCACACAAGACCTTGAGAGGAGCAATTATCGATTAGAATGAGTTGACGGTGACCATGCCGAAAACAGCTCAGAATGATACCCTTGCTTTACCTTCGTCCTGTTTAACATTTCCCCAACAGGCACACCGTAGTTTTGGATATCTTCAATGGAATGTTCACTGGCTATAGTTTTGGGGTTTCTGATTAGGTGACACTTTCCTCGAAAGCAAACGGAAGAGCAAATATGCCTCACTACCGTTTAGGGTGGATACCGAGCTCCAGCAATCCCCACTGACTGAAATTGAATGTTTGGGACGGAATGTGACAAGGAACGATATTGCGGTCGTTTCTTATGATTTATTAATCATAAGATTCGACTTCTTTTCACATCTGACTTTGCTGAAAACAAGAGTCTAGTTTGCCGTCCATCAGCATCAACAATGACGGCCACCACAACAACGACTGTGGCACCATCATGATTATGCTCCTCTCCATTCAAACATCCCTGTCCAACGATGGCTGAATGCAAGTTTCCGGCTAGGTGGATCAGAAGAGAGGTCCTAGAAACACGGCAGCTAGATCACTTGACTGGACAGTCTGATTTCGTCCAAAAAAGAAAGAGAATACCTATATTCTAGCTATTTCTTCCACGTTGTCAAACGAGAAAAATTATTACCATGGTAGAAAAACTTGTTTCATGAACATGGCCAAAATGGAAATTGAGTACGTCTTCGGTGAAGTTTGTCCAAAAATACTTATTTGCATTTTCTTTCGAGCATTTCTTGGCAGAGGTAGTCGTACTGAGAGGAAATGGATGTTGGGACTACAATCTCAAGTCTCCTCCTCTAGCACCGCACCACGATCGACCGCGCCTCTGCCCCTCTAATAATACCACTGTTTCTCTGAATTTATTTGTTTAACAAAATGAATTCTGTTCGAGAAATGAAATATGGGGAAAGAATGCCGAATGCCCGACTGGCCTCACCCGGCTCGTTCTCATTGAGATTCCTGGATGAAAAGGTGTACGACCAACTGCCATTAAATTCGCTAGACATGTAGGGGATGACTCATCATACGCCAAAAGACATAAAACAGAATGATTTTCAGATATTGGAAGAAAGGGAGACGTGGATTCTTCTTTATGCTGGTAAGGTAGGCCTACAGGAAAAATTCGAATTTGCGCTGATACTTTGCTTTATTGCGACCAATTCTATCCTGTGTCAATATCATGAAAGTAATTATGATGGCACATATTCTCCCATTAAGGAGATCTATGCTTCGCATCAGATAGACTATCATGCCATGACGTACACACATTTAGGCATTGCTTGCAATCCTCAACAGTTTGTTTATATTTGGAACGTTGGAACGGGTTTTGTGCCCGAACTCGAATTTTTTATGAAGTACGTCCTTCCTCAACTCCCAAAATTCGTTGAGATGCTTTGGTCACAAGAGCAACATCTGAAGTACATATTAATGAAATCTGATTATCATCTGCATTTCTTTTCTGGAGGCACTAGAGTGGCAAACTTGTTGAGCAAGCAATGCAAAAGAAAATTTAAGTAGAAAATGTCAGGATCAAGTTCCACGTCGTTTGGGAAATATACTTTTTTTAGGAATAGAATTGCTGAAGTTGGATCTTTTTCTTTGAGTGCTTTGTGTATGTGGAAAAAAACCTTAAATGTGATCCATGCATGAGAATTTTCTTGAGAACTGCGCCATGTTTCTAATACTGTACGGTACTGAATAAGGAGTAAGGCTTGGTCGAGATTTGCCTCGCTCCGTCTGGCCATTGTGTTCACTCTACTTTCCCATATCCCTCTCCCTCCTCTCTTTCTTTTCTCCCTTGCCTCCTTTCTTCATCTATGTCGTTCCTTTTTGCGGAAGAAAGAAAGAAAGAGAAAAAACACATGTAAGCATTTCTTGCTGGATGGAGAGGGGGAAGAGGGGGAGAGAGAGCGAGAGAGGGGAGGAACTGCCCTGAAATGGTGCGTAGAAATCGGCGAATGTTTGGCATTATATTGTGAATCGCCGCATGCTATGGGGAGCTCGAAGCAGTTTCCATAGTGCCGCCCTCCCAAGCAGTCTTAGACTTCTCTCCCTCTGCCTTCTTCTACCACCCCAACTGTATTTTTTTTTTAACTAACCAACGTGCACATTCTATGCAGCCATAAAGGTGAGTCTTCCCTTCATTTATACGCATTCTATCCCCGTTTCAGTAACACTGATATACAGCTTATTTGCCTAGTTCGGTCTGAAATGGCATATATATAGCATGTGCTCGCAATTATAAGGTTCAGCACGTCTTCAGCCTATACAATCTCTCCGTGTTTAAGCTGTTCTGTGGAATTTTACGAGAACATAAAAGTTGTGCATGTCTGCGGTAATAAAGCAGGCGGACTTCAAAACAGAACCGCAGACAGAACTCCTCCCCTCCTTCTAGAGTTAGTCAGTAGTTGGGAAAAACTTAAAATTTAAATGTATTGCTTTTTTAAGTCCGATTATGACCATTAGAATTCTTTCTGCCACACGTATTCTGTATGTCCTTCATTTCGATAGTATTCCATTTCGTAATATTTCCAATGAGACCAACGCTCGCCAAAGAATCAGAGCGAATATGCAAATTTCACCCATAGCGGTGGAAAGACTTCATCAAAATCTGGATAATGGCCCTTGTATAAAAAAAAAAAAAGCGGCAAGTTTTTCGCATTCTCTACTGGATCCTGAACCCGATGCTCAAGTAGCTCAATCGTTTTACGTCAATGTAATGAAACAGACACTTTGCACGTACTTTAAAATGTTCCGCATAGATAAAAAAAAAGGGTGATTACTTGAAGTTGCTTTACTTGGCCTCGGATTTCACATGGGGACTACATATACCGGAGGATCCTCCCGAACATGCTTCTTTTTGTTGCGCAAAGGATGTCGACATCGTGAAGATGTGACGGTATGATATAATCAATGTTCCCATATATAGGAAAGCAGTGGTTCTGCATAATTACAAGGGTTCCGAAAGTATGCAGCTAGGCAGTACTTGCAGGAACCCCGGGACAAATTCAAGGAATCCCCAATATGGAACCTCAATGTAATGCGATTTCTTGATCGGGCTGGATCTTTTGGAATTGTATATTATGACGGCAGAAACACAAGGAAAATATGGATGGTATGGAAGCTCATGAGGTACTAGAGACAGGTGGCTCACGCCGAGGCAATCGAGGCTCATAGCATCCACACACAATTCTATACTTGTTCTGTGATCTTGCATGTAAGCGAGGCAGATGTTTCTAAATGTCTCCTTTCAATACAACTCTCAATAAAATGCCAGCACGATCCTTTCGTGAATCAACACTAACATTGGGACGTTAGGTATGAAAATCAATGGCTAAACTCATGACTTTTCTTCCTGTGCAAAAGCTCAAGCCGTGTGGGAGACAGGATACAAAAGCTTATCTGCTTCCCCTTCCCCCTCCCCTCGTTCCCACAGTACCGATTGCGTGTGCATCTGCGATGCATCTCCCCTCTAGATGAATCTCTCCCTTCTCCCTCCGACACAAAAGAAGTACCGAGTCCGGTACAAAGGGAATCATGAATATTAATGAGGCTCGGAGTACGGATCTTCGAACCCTCACGCATAACCAATGAGCCGAGACAAAAGGCGGCGATAACATTTGCTCAGAAAACACTTCAGGATTTCTACGTGCCTCTGTCTACATGTATATGGTATCAGTATCTGTATTCCACAGGGCCTCGCGGGATCAGATGTACTCAACATGGAGTGATCTTCCCCTTGAATTGAGTCTTACACACTTCATGCCCTGCTCAGGCCGTTTCCGGACCAGTGGCTCTTCTAAGAAGGAGGATTTCCTATCTGTCTATCTGCAGAGCCCTGACGTCCATTAGAGATGTACTTCCCATTTGCATGATTACAGAGCCTGCTCGAGTACCGGATGAAGTACCGGGTGCCTTCAATCTCACCGGATCGTACCTCTTCCCTATTCAAGCTGTGCGGCCCGATCATAACGTGTTCCTTCGTTAATCAAACGCCCCAAACACGAAATGAATTTATGATACTTTCCTGTTTCAGACGAACGCGAGAGGAGATGAAAACCCATTGTGTCCTGCTACGTATACTGAAGGTATACCGGAATAACAATATCAGGATACATTCCGTATACGTTCAGGCGGAATGGCAAGTCGTCGACTTGGAGATGCCAAGGATGTCGTCAAGCTATATGAAGGTAGAGGAAGGAGAAGAAGAAAGACAGGGAGAGAGAAGAAACATACGAGAGCCATCGAGATGTCTGTGGTTTTAGATTTAGGAGGGTTGAAAGCCCCAGCTCCAAAGTGTAACTCGATACGATCTCGTACTCTAATAGCTAAGAAGGCCTTCACCCCCTTCCCATATGTCAACACTTCCTGGATTTTGTCTTGAGCTATATTTCCGTCCTTTCACTAGCGTTCAAATAGGCCGTAGGTTATTGCATGATTGATCTGTAAGTTACGTTGGCGAAGTCATTCATACTCTGAATAGGAAAAAATGCAGGCCCATATTTTCAAAACTACACCATAACACCAGGCAGATTCGACAACGATATCAAGTGAGGTGAATGGAACCATGGTCATAGATGAGAGCAGTTTCTTGGATTTTACCATGGTCACGAGATAAATTTACATGCCGTTTACTCTTTATCGGGCGTTTATGCTCCCAATGCAGTTGTTGGAGTCGTCAGATCTACAGTCCCTCAAAAGACTTTTTCAAAAGTGACTAGCCTCTTCCTCAAATGCCTATTTATGCATTTCTGGTAACTTTGACTTTCTCCCGACTTCTCCCATCAATTAACTCAACAGATTGATTAGTATTGCAGAAGGGCACAAGCACATATTTGCCGTAGACTTGATGGGTCAATATGTGTAATTTTCTACTACAGCAAGAGATATAGGATGAAATTCGGCTTCTGAATTCCTCAGAGCAGGAAAATATATGGAACTTCATTCTTCCTGATGAAAAGGCGCCTTCCTCAGCCGAACTCACTGCTTTCAACATCGAGGGACCTGCAGCCGTGAAAGGATGGGTGTGATCGGAAATTGGGTAGCAGAGGAGGGCTCTATTGTGTACTTCCAGGGTACTGGGAGAGGGTACTGGGAGACAAGGGAGGAGAGGGGAGGCGTGGAGGGAGAGGGGAGAGGCAGAGAGAGAAGACCACGTGGCAAGCCATCGATTGAATGAAGGAAGTTGAGCAAGCCTTTTGCGTCCAACAGACTGCACGAGGACTAGAACTATCTGCGCATGAAGACAATAAACCCCTCCTCTAGAGATAATTGATTCCGGACTTCCCCTGGAATACGTTTCCATCTTCCCTTTCTCGGATCGTAACTGACCTAGCCATTTTAATTTTGATTTTAATAATAAAATCCTGTACCACAAACCACACCACAATCCTTGGAAATCAGTCTCACAGCCTCAATTTAAATTCTGATCTATTAATCTTGCACACTTGAATCTTGAATTTGTTTTAGATGTACTCAGTCTGTTGGAAAAGATGCCTAATTAAGGTTCATGTCCCTGAAAATACTGAAATATGAGAAATAAAACTTAAAAATTGTTACTTTACTTCATTTTTTCAGGTCATTGAAGCAGGAAACTTGGTATTGCGAAACATATTTATCTCTTATTCGAGCTTCACATCTGCAGAGGCTTCCGCTATTTTCAAACAGGCCCCACCCATGCATATGAATGGGTGGATGAGTGGAAGCAGTACTTCTGCTTCTTATCCATGACCAGGTGCATTAAAGTACGCAGCTGTCCTTTCGGATTGATCATATGCGTGACGCTCTGGTACTTGATCAGTCGCAACATCTGCCATCGCGCGCACTTTCTCTTTTTTTTTCTTTTTTTTCCTTTTTAAACCCTGGTGCATGCTTCTATTATGAGGGGAAGATCAATGAAAACCTTCTGCAGTTGCGATCCTGGCAGACGAAAAAGGGCTTGACCGGTTCTCTCAATTCCTCAGGGACAGCGCTATGCGTATTCCCCCTCGGAAAAAAATCCCTGAATGAAAGCCTCATCATAATGAATAAAAAGCACAGACACACACACAGTGACATGCCATAAGAACTCATCATCGATGAGTTCTTCGTATGTACCTTGGATTCATTCAGATTCGTTCGTCTGCTCTCGAGGATTAACTCCCGCCCAGCGCTCGGTATCCGGAGTTCGATTATGATTTTGCGCTCTCGTTAAAAATCGAGAAGACGAGTACCATCACCGGGTTTTGTATGCCTGAGAGCCTTTGAGTATAGCTTTGAATGGTGTTTAGTTTTCGTGCAGTGAATATCTTTTTCATTACCACAAAAAAAGCAGTGGGGTACGGCAAGTTGCAGAACATTATTGTTCGAAACCGGTCCAGTACTAGAATATTAGTTTAATTTGTACCAAACTAGATGAAAACCCATATGATCATCGACTGGAAATCTTCCCGATGCTTCCTGTGAGGCTTACTGATTCAACGACACTATTAGTCCATGTTTAAAGCCACCAAAAAACATATTCCTAGAGAACACGCAGGTTTTCTTTTTCAGTCCAGCCACTTAGCTACTTGCTGACATGGAATTACTGCATAGCACATCGGAACCCAACATTCTACTTCAACTGAAATAGATGAGAAAAAGTAATTTCTAAAATCCATACAGATACAAGCAATGAGATAATATGTCTTTCAGCAAACACCAATGGAAATTGTTACCAACAATAAAACTTCGTTTCAGTAAAGAAAATGCTAGTAATGCAAAGTCATTTCTTTGCAAATTTATCGAGAACAGTTTATGGAGGCAGAATTTCGTAAAAATGAGAAGGAATGTGACATCATTAGGTCGCAAATGTCAAAACATTGGCGCAAGCCATGTTGTCATCTGTCTTTTCCTTCCTTAATGACGAATGATCATGGAATATTTCACTTGAACACCTGGATACCACAAGAGGATGGAAATGAGGGGGTCGGAGGGTCCACACATGCGGGCGGTTCGTTTGAGGAGAAGCAGTTGATTTCATTTTATCGGGGGTTCCCTGCACCTACCTGGTCCATGCACGACGATGTACCTCTGCCATAAACTGAAGGACCAGTGACGTCATCTCCTGACCTGTCCCTCTTCTCGTTCCTATCAATTTACTCCAATAAGTCCCCACTGAAGGTGGACTGTACGGTGGCTGTCCAGGGAATTGGCTTATATTCGCTTTCCATATGAATTCGAGAGAAGACGAAATGAATTTCATGCAAAAATGAAAGAAAGGAATGTCTGTAAGGTACGAGGGCCACTCAATAAGTTATCTACCTGAATATGAAAGGGATGAGCNAGAAGGTTTTCATTGATCTTCCCCTCATAATAGAAGCATGCACCAGGGTTTAAAAAGGAAAAAAAAGAAAAAAAAAGAGAAAGTGCGCGCGATGGCAGATGTTGCGACTGATCAAGTACCAGAGCGTCACGCATATGATCAATCCGAAAGGACAGCTGCGTACTTTAATGCACCTGGTCATGGATAAGAAGCAGAAGTACTGCTTCCACTCATCCACCCATTCATATGCATGGGTGGGGCCTGTTTGAAAATAGCGGAAGCCTCTGCAGATGTGAAGCTCGAATAAGAGATAAATATGTTTCGCAATACCAAGTTTCCTGCTTCAATGACCTGAAAAAATGAAGTAAAGTAACAATTTTTAAGTTTTATTTCTCATATTTCAGTATTTTCAGGGACATGAACCTTAATTAGGCATCTTTTCCAACAGACTGAGTACATCTAAAACAAATTCAAGATTCAAGTGTGCAAGATTAATAGATCAGAATTTAAATTGAGGCTGTGAGACTGATTTCCAAGGATTGTGGTGTGGTTTGTGGTACAGGATTTTATTATTAAAATCAAAATTAAAATGGCTAGGTCAGTTACGATCCGAGAAAGGGAAGATGGAAACGTATTCCAGGGGAAGTCCGGAATCAATTATCTCTAGAGGAGGGGTTTATTGTCTGTAAGGTACGAGGGCCACTCGTATGTTTTAGGCGAGAAAACGATGACCAATATTTTCCAATTTTTAATGAACCAATCGATAATCGATCTAATAAGAAGAGAACCGAGGAAAAATCATTTTGAATTTAGATGTTTATGCGTACAGTATATGCAATAAGTCTGATGCATGCTGGCAAGCACCAAATATAACGTTTTCCTGTCCCTGAGCTGGTTCGATAAAATGCGTTTGGACAGACTAGGTCACCGCTCAACATGTTCTATGGTCTACGTGTAATTCATGATAGAAGTCTCTAGTCTTTCTTTTCTGACATCTAATAGACTTTTTTTTCTAACTCGTATTGTTAAGTGAGTAGATAGAAAAATGTTACAGTTGCGCTCTTTCGCCAATCACAGGCTCGATGAAAACAAGGAACCCCAACTCTGCAATTTCGCGCTATAATCAGGTTACATCTAAACACATTACAGGGTGGGCCAGAAAAAAGTTCCACCTTTTTCATTCCACTGTCACATTATCGCTAATTAAGTTAGGTTCCTGCAAATAAGCCATTGACTAGAATGACTAAATTGTAATCGGAAGCACCTTGTTTTGTGAAAATTCGTTCATAAGTTTTTTGCACAGCGACAATTTTACGGGGAGAGGTGAAAAACCGTCGCTGCGAAATCAAGAGGTCTTTATTCAACTCATCTCATTTTCATTCAGTTGCATGTTTTCATGAAAAGCATTGTAAAGGTATACTTGACAAAGAATATTAATTGACAGGTACATTTGAAAAGAGCAAAGTAATAACACGCTGCTAAAAATGCTGGATTTGCGAGAGCGATGTTCGATGTGGCCGTCACTTTCATCTACTACAGCAATCAACCTACCGCTGCCGGATTGCCCAATTGATTGCTGACTGACTCAAGTCATCACAGCAAGCGATGATTTGCGCACGGGATATTCTGGATTTTCGTGCAATACACCATCTCCTGTAATGAACCTCACGCTGTAATCCATAGAATTCCAGTCAGGGCTGTTTGGAGGCCATTTTCAGTTGCGATGAAGTTAAAGCACTGCTCACAAAGAAAGTTCCACATGTTAACATTCAAACAGTGAGATAGCAGTGGCGATTTTTCACCTCTCACCGTAAAATCGTCACTATGCAAACGTTTATTAACTTTTTTCCACAAAAAGTTTGATTCTCTTTTGATTCTCGCGCTTGATTCTCGTTTAGCCATTCTTAGCAATACCATATTCTGCAAGCGCCTAATTTAATTAGCAAAAATTTAACAGCAGATTGAAAAATATGGACCTTTTTTTGGCCCACCCTGAAATTTTCCATATGAAAAGGGGAAGAAATGGTTTGATTCTGGGAGCATAACTGAGAAAGGAGACAAAAAATTCGCAATGGCAATGTAACAACGGGACGTTTACTACAGGGTGTCCCTAAAGTCGAGCTCACTGGTGAGACTTGTTTTCTGGCAAAGAGGAAAAAATGCGACAACAAGGCGAAAATGCATTTGCTACTAGCATCTAAAGTATCATTGAGACCACTTCAATCTCTCATTATAGAAAGAACGAGTCTACATGTAATTCCTTCGAAGCCAGGGAAACCCATGTCTGACAATGAAGGGAAAAGGCCCATGTGCATGGGTTACGGAAAAGGCCCATGTGCATGGGTTACGGAAAAGGCCCATGTGCATGGGTTACCCTAATTGCTTCCCTGAGTCAATTCGTTCTTAGCCTCAAAGTTGTGCCTGTCATGAAAATGTATAGTGACCAATGGCATTCCAACTTCTGACTAGCAAAGTGTAAATTTATTTGATTACGTGTATTACTCTGCGTACATCCCACCTCAGATGGTATTTGAATGCTTAAATATCCAAGGTATTCGTTCAAGCAGTGAACTAGCACGCGAAGATCTGCTCAGAAAACATTATGGCATCAGGGTGTTTGGGTTACAGTATTTTTTTTTTAATGCTAGTATTTACTCTCTGGGGTACAGTCTGCCGCACCGATAGCATTCGTGCTTCAGCTACCCCAAGTAGCACAGACGTTGGACTCTTTAGAATATAGAAATGGAAACGCTTGCCAAACGTTGAATCTGCTGGTCCAATGTAGAGCTAGTAAGGACAGTGCTACAGTGTCGGGTATTTCAGGCTCGCGTTGTCATTGATAGTGCCTTAAAGCATCTTATTCTTAAGGCGCCTAGACAACACTGCCACCGCTTCAACTACATATGACACGTAGGATTGTGCGCACAAAATCCAACTCAGTGCTGACATGACCGGTAAAAAAAAATTTAGAATTTCATGTCCAGCTTCTGAGGTGGTTTCCCGTTGCCAACATAGTCGCCTGCGGTCACTTTCGTGGCCGTACAGTCTCGGATTTCCAACTAACCTCTATCGCCAATCTTTGCTTTCAAGTTCACCTAGTTTTGAGGTTTCCTGAAGTACATTCGTATCTTTGCAATTTTCCGCTGAAAGAAACCGAATGACATGAGATCACGAGAGAATAAGGTGTGTCATTCAAATAACTTGTTCATGTGATCTCGAGCCACTTAATTTCTTGCAATAACGACTTCTTAAAATACAAGTGTACATAACACCACAAAATCTAGCTAACTTGAGACACACACATGTGCCTTTTCCTCCCAGGAAAAAAAGGACCCAAGTTTCCTCAATGTTTTTTTTTTTGCCCGACGCCTCATAAAATCCTGTATTTTGAGCATCTATCTTCTCCGATACAGCTTCTCCGGATCTCCTGTAATTTGAATTATTAATGTGCCCATTTTAAATATTTTGATTTGAGGGTGGTTAAAGATTGGAGAATGTTGATAACTGAAAATCAACGTGACATAGAACGAATCTTCACCAAGTCGTCACGCTTGACATGTGAATTATTTAAAGAAATTTTTTCCCGTATTCGGGCTATTGAAGCTGCATCATTTAATAATAGTGAATATACTTGAAATCCATATCGCCCAAGGAATGTTACAAACATGAATAAATAGAAATGAAAGAGCACTACTGAAAGAGCGTCGATCT
Source organism: Darwinula stevensoni (assembly GCA_905338385.1). Classification (NCBI taxonomy): domain Eukaryota; kingdom Metazoa; phylum Arthropoda; class Ostracoda; order Podocopida; family Darwinulidae; genus Darwinula; species Darwinula stevensoni. The sequence goes on along the minus strand of CAJPEV010000009.1, from coordinate 61,519 downwards.
AGTAAAATGAGAAGGAACTCTTTAGGAGACGCGGTAACAGCAACATGACCTGTTTCAGTTTCGCGGTGTTGCAAGGGGTTTCCCATAATTTACTTTAACGATTCAAAAATTCATATTTATTGAACAGCTGCGACCAATGAAAGAATGTCGAAAGTCGAAGTTGCAGACATAATTATTTTTGACAAGACGAGGTCAACTTCTGCAGAATCGAAGAGCCTCAACATGGTCAACACCAATGTCAATTATTTTTTCCCTAACTTTTAATTGCTCATCCGAAGACTCTCTCCAGCATGTGCTTGGGGTGCTTGGGAATCGCTCGAATGCAGCAAATTCTTCGTTGCTTCAATGACGATTGCCGAGTCATGTCTCACGAGAGTGAGAACAACTCAGACACAACATTTTAAACTTTTATCAACACTTCCTAATTTTACCGAAATGGAAAAGGAAAGCACGAGGATTTAGCAACTTACTGGAAGAGCCTCAGAAATACCTAGCTAGTAAATCTGAAAAAGAGAACTATTTAAAAAATACGTTTAGAGTAAAGGCTGCTTTGCCGCAATTTTGTAGTTCTATTATCAAAAATTCTAAATAATCAACTATCCATTGATGGAAATAGTGCCAACCTGCTTTGAGCAAGTTATAAAAATGTTAAATAGTAAAGTGAATTACGGGTCATGGGTCCATAGTCAACTACTTGCATTTTAAACTTGAAAATTCGAATGGCTCATCACAGTTTTTTACTGACCTGGAATGAGTTATACAGGATTTATATCATTCTGAAAACACCATAAATATAGTTAAAGGCTCTCTATTGCTTCTCTTTACATAGACGGGTAGACTTCGTTTTCCGTCTATTGGGCAAAGTCTCGTATAATGCAGCTCATGAACGTCATTCCTATAAATATCCGTGACTTAAGTTGAAACTAAGACAAAATATATTCGATCAAGGCATTTTTTGGGCACTTGAATCTAGACAGAACGAAAATACTAAAACATGCGAGTTTGCTGCACAAAGCCAGACTCCCTTGAATCTGCCTCTCTCTCGTGACAGTAACTCTCAAGGGCTCAAGGGACTAATGCCCAAAAGATACCCAAAAAATGAAGCATTTCCTCTGCAAATAATGTACCTGTAGCTGCAAATAACTTTTGGAGTCTGTTGTCCCTTTCAGCTTCTATCGCCGAGGGACAATTTTTGGCACGTTTTCGTGATTAATAGAGCAATTTAAAACGCTACTCCACAGTCAGCTGTCTTAATAAACGTTAAAAATATATAATTGCAAACTCTGTGTAGATGATCCAGTAAACCACTAGGAGGATATAGAGCAAAGTGTCCTGACGAGGGAGGATGAACCTTGGAAGGTAAAATACGTTATGGGTCGTTCTATTGGATGGGGGGATTTTGGGGCTTCTCCATAAAACAGGACAGGACCAATGGTTGCTGGCTCATCCCCTCCGCTTCCCTGATTCATCGATTAGCCCTTTTCCACGATCTTCACCGTTTCATAATATGACACAATGCAGACTAATAGCAGGATAGAATTGAAGAACGTACGAGCAAGGAGAAGATTATTGATAGCTTTCTTCGGAAGAGAAAGGCTGAATTGAACGCCATACCTTGAAAGATGAATGATGAATTTCAAGAAAATAATAACTTCCGTCATGAGTAGATCTCGATTTTCATGGACGCAAACTTCGACTAAAAATGACAAGGGAAATGAATAGATCGATTTAATTACCAATTTAACTCATTTTCAAGACAGAAACGGTACAACATCTATGATCTTAGAATGGGGCAACGGAATTTAAATTTTAGACGATTTTCAGGCCGAAAATAAGCCCTTGGACTCTATAATGAGATTTGAGTAATGGTCTACTTTGCACCACAAAGCTGAGAGTTTTGACTCTCAAATGGACACCTTTCTGAAATTTTCTGAAACATGCCTTTTTTCTGAACTTTTTGTAAATTTCGAAGTTGTATATTCGTCCTTTTGTCAGATCGCTGACATAACCTTTCTTTGGTTATCTTTGAATAAACATACCGGAGCTTTGGTAGAATGTCATGAATCATAGCCACATCCAATAATAGGGAGTTTTGGCTACCCGTTCTTGAGAGGACGGCAAGGGATGTAGGACGGCTGACGTCACTGATGACGTCGCCAGCAGTTTTAAAACGCATGAGAAAAATGTCTAAGACGTGGAGGGGCTCTTCCAGCCGTTCTCCCAGGAACGTGATCGCGACGCAAGATCTACCAATCAGGAACGACTTGATAGTTGCGTGAGCTTCGGTACAGCGCGTGATAGTTGCGTGATTCGTTTAAGTCAGTCATCCAGAAGGAAAGCTACTGAAAAGGCGAAGCAGCTGAAATTCAAGGTACAGCTTGCCCAGGATGGGTTTCTAGACAATGGTCTCGCGTCTGCAGCAAGGGTTTCCCGGTCAATAGAAATGTACGTTCAGCTCGAGATGGGTTTCCGGACAATCGTCTCACATCCACAACTTCGGTTTAAAACCAAATACCCCCTAGGACAGCAACTGACATGTCCTCTTCGCCATTAGAGGAGTAGGATGCAGGGTTGAAACGTCTGCATGCGACCATGATGAACTAATTAATATCAGACAAAGGAATCAAGAACCAGTTGGCCAGTAGGCAAATTGAAACATGCATTCCTATGGTGAACCCCTTCTTAACTCTCTGTCTCCGGAGCAATTCGTAAATCGCTGAAAACACGTATTTCTTCTATCGAATTGGCGCTCAGGTGGAAGATATTTCGTTAGCAGAAGTAGTTCTAGTTTTATATTGACTGTATAAGACGTTTAAAATGTGGGATTGCTCGTGAAACGGAACAAAACTTACAAGCCGATATATCGGCAGCTCGTCCAAATGGGAAATGGAGCGCGCCGATATATCGGCTGCTCGGAGACAAAGAGTTAAAGAAAGAAAGTTTAGTTGCCGTAGATCAAAACAAGGGGGAAATGCATTACATTACATTTGGATATCTGAGGATTTGTGAGTTTACCATATTGTACCCTAACTGCGTATCACTGAATCTACAATGACGTTGGATTGGATGTCGTTTGACCATCTGCGGTGAGATCCGTGGATGTTACTCGCCGTTCCAGATTTGGAACGCGTAGCCAAAGTGCCATTCGAAAGTCTAGAACTTGAACGCCTAGCAATACGTTCCCGTCCCTGTCCTCCTGATAAGCGGGTTACAAAAACTCTCTAATTACTCGATATAGTTTGCCAACATCCCGGATAAAGCAACAGAGAGAAAATTTACAGTGGACTGTCTCGTGAAATTCCAGGAAATTTATTTATATGAAAATGGGGATGTTGATGCACAATGTTAACATGAATCACAGCATGCTTTAAAAAATATATAATAAACCACTTTTTGAGTATTCTTTCCTGGCGTGAATGGATTTGTATGTGATCCAGGGACAGAAAGCCTGGAATTTATTCCATCCAATATATAACCGTCAAATGCATATTAACCACAACGAGAGGAGTCACATTTTTCAGTTCAGAAACCACAGGTGCTTCGTGCCCATGCAATTAAGTTCGAATAGGTCCCAGTATCGAGTCTGCATTGAACCGTGCAATCGTGAATTATACGTGAATGCGCTGCGAATTATAACGAATTGCATCTGTAAATGAAATGACCTGAAGGTGAGAGAGGAGCTTCTCTGCTGACCGGCTTACACGTGTCTAAGGGACAGTTCAGTTGGGATTTATGGATGATGTGTCGCGGTCGTTTCCTATGAAGTACAGTGCCATCAATAAACCAGTCAAGGCTGTCTTGTGTAAATCGAATCTTATGTCACTGCCAGGTTCATAGACAAGAGGAGGTAAGAGGAATTTTTCTTCTCCCTCTCTCAACGTACACAGAGATGTCAGCTCTTTCTCCGGGTGGAAGAATCTTCACTCTGATTGGTCAGTTCCTGACCACCCAGATCAGGGATTGGCTTCCTCTCACGCATAGCGTTTACAGGCAGTCGCAAGAAAACAAGGAAAAAAAAACTTGTGCACGCACCCGAAGCCCATTTGGGGAATGATTTTATAGAGCTATTGTGCCTAGGAAAAGTGCTGAAAGTGGAAGAAAATTTTTCCTGATCTCTATGGCATCGTCGAACTATGGCGAGGAGGAGGATATATTGCCCAAGTGTTTGCCGGGAGACGGTGCCGTCGAGGGAAACGTGGGGGGAAATCATCGGCTGTACCCCTCGCATTTCATTGGAATGCCTTCCAATAACTTGAAGGCTGGAGCAGGCCAACAGCAGTGTCGATTTTCTCAACCGGCACATGCTGTGGGATTCGGAACGGATTCTGAGGAAGGGGTTCGGGAAGCATTCTATAACTCTACAGAGTCCGTTAGTTCGGCCCCCGGAGGAAGTAGGAATAACGAATCAACTACGGCGACAGAGGATCACTTGAGCAATCTCACTTCCTGTGCTCAAGCGCCTTTGCCTAACATTCCCGATGTCCCTCGATATCCATGGATGGCCATCACTGGTGAGTGTAGTCCTATTCACTTTTACTAAAGCTATTGGCTAAGCAAGAAATTCAAAGTTGCTAGCACAGGTGCTACATTTATTTCCTGAAACCTACGGCAGACATTTATCAGTCAAAGAAGGGAATCAAAGGTACTTCAATGATAACTTCAAGAGGCTCATCGCAGGAAACTAGAACTGGGAAAGCATAGGAAACTCTTGAGAGAGAGAGAGAGAGAGAGATGGGACTGAGTAAACCAGTTGGGAGGATTAACATCAAGTTCTGGAAATTTTCTCAAAATCAAAACCATATAGGCTACATGGTCCATTCAAATATTTCCCGGACTGGTTCTATAACTCCTTTAATCCATGAAATGCAGATGCAATATCTCTTTGGAATTTTGGATTGGGTCTTGGGAGCGAACAGTAAATATTTCCTTCATTATTATAACGATTTTTATTTTCCTTTTTTCCTTCATAAATAAAATAGGATTCCATTACTACCACAGCGGAAAGGAGCTAGGAATTTTTAAAAAGATGGCCAACCTGACCTTTGGTTATCTCTTATGATCTGCATTCATTTGCCGTTTGTATCTGTAGAATATCATTTTAAAAAACTGCAGCCTCTGCTCTGTAAGTAGAGGTACACAACCTGTCAAAAGCCTGTCTTGAACCTTTCCCCCCAATTGTAAGGACCCGATCAGACCACTACCGGTATTCCCAGCCGAAGATACCTTAATCCCGCAGCTTCAATCAGCACACTTTATCCTACGAGGGTGTACAGTGCTCTCAGACCCAGACTTTCTCCTATAGCAATGAAGAGTTAAGTATTTTTCAAGAAAGAGGCGTCAAGATATAGCATTAATTCGAAGCTCAACCAAGTTTAGCAAGCATAAAATATATATGATCAGTATAGGCAGTTTTCGAATCTAATTGGAATGATAATCAAACATAGAAGGCTTCGAATAAATTCAATATAAAAATTGGAAGCGTGAAGAATTCAGCGTTGGATTTTTACAAATAATATCATAGGCCTATTGGTCTCTTGGGCCTTAGCAACTTCTGGGAAGTTGCTCAGGTCTTCCCCGATCATTTTTGATAGATGCCTTCCAAGAAATTCCAGAATCTTCCTACTATGCTGCATAATATGAGCAACAATAACAACAAAAAACAGTTGCGTACGGAAACATCAAATTTTCGAGTAGTCTTTCAAGAGAGAAGAGGATTGTGTTCCTTCAGAGATTAGAGGAGGCAATCACTATGCAGGCCAGCATCCACTCAGCTGCATGAGACTCTCGTGCAATTCGAATCTCTCCTGCTCACACCTTGTTCTTTCTAATTTTACTATATTTGTCACTTTACAAAGGAACATTTTGAAATTCAAGTTTTACCTGCCCATATTTTATTGCAGACCTACTACGGGCCAAAATTTTTTGGTAGAACTTAGTTTCAGAGAAATTTTGGAACCCGAAATGCAACCAAAGCAAGCGATTTTATCAATTACTTTGGTGCAACTAATAAACATTTGTACCTGAAACTCGACGAAGATCTGTATCGATTTCTGCGAAGAGAAGTGGATATCTTCGAGATGTCATTCATTGATAGGAGAGATATGGTATATTGAGAAAGGTGAAAACTGGATCTTTTGGATTCCAAGACATCAAAGCTTCATGGAAGATCCTTGCTTATATCGTTCATCAAACTTTGACCCTGAGTTGAGTTTCAGCTTCAGTTTTCAGCATGTGATAGTTCTGGAAGGAAGAATAAGAAAACTGTTTGAAGACCAATACACCTTAGGTTAATCGTGAAATGAGGTGGTCCTCGATGACTTCCGGCCTCACGAAGTATAAGTATTTTAAGATAGTAAGTCTTGGCACGTCTTGGAAATTCATTACTCCGCTATGTCCTCAAAATTTCTGCCTCTGAATGAATGGTGGTGTCAATCATTCTCTTTTTAATGTCTTTTTTGTATCCACGATATCATTTTAGTGCAAGAAGTAAACCGATTCCTTAGTGATTTCAACCAACATCAGATTTTGCCAAGTATGCACGCACGAAGAACTTAAAGTAATAAAACAATACTTCGTCATTATTGGGCCAGGGATTGATTCTGACAGCGGCCATTGTGAACACGAGTGGCAGTTTCTTCATATTACATGTGTAAAACACCACCATCCTAACTATAATTCTATCTTAATTTTGACTGGGAATCACAATGCCAAACAATTCCACATGCCAAGCAAAGGAGGAACCTTGTACTGTCGTCAATGCATTTAATTACTGGTATCCAAGTATGCCAATGGTGCTCCTTACCGAAGAGGGCATATAAATAATGTCAAGTATCTTGGAGGGTACAAAACGTGAATGAGGAACCGATGATTTTTTATTTATTTTTAGAAGCTACATAAGACGCTTCATCAGTTAGTGTCTGACAAGCAGACGAGTTATTACTAACCCCCAAAATTGCGCCTCGACAATTAGTTCCTTCTCTGAATGGAATGATATGTGCAATATCTGCGTCAAAGCTACTAATCCATTTAGGGTGTTCGCAGAATCCTTCCTAACTGCAATGGTTTGCCTTAAAAGTCGCAACAGTGAAGGTTGCTACTTGCACGGCATCGAAAAAAAGCTCAAAGGTGTCTCACTGAACCGCTCATCAACACCAAAGAAACTAGGTTCATGACTGTTGTTTAGAAGTCCATTATAGCTGAATGATATTTAAAAAATCCTTCGTTCTTGACATGGTTAAAAGTTTTGCGCAATTGCAGTTGCTTTGTTTATTTATTTGTTTCTTTTGCTTTATGCAATTTGACTGGTCTTAGGGATACGAAAGTCCTTCAAATCCAAAGGACCATCCATGCATTACCTTCCTCATAGGATTATTTATGACCTCAGGAAAATTTTATATCCGGGTAGATACATTGCAAGTTTATGACGTCCTCCCATGTACCGAGCCATTCTTGGATAAATGGAAGACTCGTATTGGATCTGTCTAATGGATATTTACTCTGAAATGAATCGAGGGCCAATGACTGACGCTCGTCCTCTGTCTTCAAGGGATCCTGAAGTCAATAAATCCGCTCCTATCGGGGTATAGAGGTGGACCAGTAAATTATTCTGGAATACAATCCCTAATACCATCTCTAGAGATCGAAAGACTCTTTTGTGGGCTTTTTAATGGGTAGAGTGCATTAGGATCTTCATGCAAGTACAACCCTTCGAACCTTCAAAGTGACAGGGATTAGGACTTCTATACTTAGACAGGCAGGACTACCGTTGATGGTTTATAATAGTTACGAGATAGTGGGAGATGAGAATGGGAAATGAGATAATAACGAATTGAATAAGAAAGCACCGGGTCTGGACTGAAACGACCATGTGCCTTCGGAACTAACAGAAGCAAAAGGAATGGATTCGCTGATATTGTCTTTATGTATGCCTTAACTCTTAACCGGTTTGCCATAGAGAAATACAGCAAAAATGTCGGATAACATTAATGACTAATTTCTCCTGGGTAGAATGTAAAATGGGCTTCATATTTCACACGTGCAGAGCTGGAAAGTGCAGTTACATGATTTTGAAATTTCACCTGTGTGCGTAAGGAAGTGAAGGAATGACGTCATGAAGAAAACAGGAAATTCTGAAACATTTTAGCCGCACTTCCCGCGCGGAATCCCTCTAGGCGATTGGCTCTTCCAGATAGAGCCCTCCACTGTTGTGTCTCGAAATCACGAATCAGAAGTTATGAAGGCCTATCTCGTCATTAGAGGCTGGCATTATCTTAGCATTGGCCTCCCCAAAAGCATTTATTCAGCTTGGGGATCAATGCAGTTATTTCACGACCCTTAATCACGTTATATATCATATCTGGTGATGAAGTGATAAAGAGAAATGCAAGTTCACACAGGAATAAGTTCCATTCCAAGCGGGGTAAGGTGTACACAGAATGGGTCATAAATTGTCACAGGCAAGTTAGAAAGTCGCTTCTGCTCTTAATGCCTCCTCATTCCTAATCCGTTGAAAATCGTGAGTTGGGTTACTTTGAATACCAGATGGCCCAAAAGTTCCAAATTCCGAAGCCTACTGAGGAAAAACAACAGATGATAACGAAAGGAAATATTCATGGGGTAACACAACATGAGCAGGTGATACTGCAGACATTTCAGCAGAATTGGTCCTTTTTCAGGAAAATTTCGGGAAATGACCTGCACATGTGACACCGAGTATAGTTGCTAAAGATGCCTTCTATAGAGTTTAATCCGTAATTGTGTAAAGTCTGGAACTTCTGGGTCACCTGGGGCCTGTTTTATGGAATTTACATGTTTTACAATCTACAAGTACTTACAAAAGATATTGTCTTCTTGTTTAACTCTTCTAGCTGGTCCTGCTCGCCCTTCGCACGACTACGACACAACCCTTGTAGTTACTTGTAACTTGTAGAACTTGTAAATTCCATTAAATAGGTCCCTGGTGTCAATGTGCGTGGATGGTTTCTCGAAAATTTAATTGAAATTTGTCATTGTTGGTTCCACATGGAAGGGATAGGAATATAATGGAATGGAAGACCCAGTCTGGAAAGGATTGTCATAACTGAGAGAATGAAATAAATGAAAATGATTTAATGCTGGAAGTAAATATTTGAAGTCAGAATGGCTTTACGAGATGTATGGATTAATTTCTCCTAACAGATCGATCAAGTATCTCGAACTAGGTGGAGTAGCTTGAAGTGGGGTCTCTATTTACGGCGCGTGTGTGATTTTTTCTATTTATTTCCCATCCATCCAGTCCAGCCTGATTACTTATAATTTTCTCATCGACGCGATATTAAAGGACTGAGATCTCCCCACATGCAAATGCACAAAAGACCTGCCCCTCCATCTTTAGAATCCAGCAAGAGACGATTAAAGTCCATTACCACCGTTTTTTCCTTTAAACATCGACCAAGAAACTATTTCTGTACCGTTAGATTCATGGGCAATATGCCAAAATTTTAAAAGAAAACATTCTCTGCTCTCTCCACTTTTGATTCACGTCAAAACATTTTCAAGTAAATGCATGAGCAAAGAACACCATGCAATTTTCTCAGAGCTAAGCGCACTCCTCAAAAATTTCCCCCGAGAAACGAACCGGTTAAGGCAGGGGTGGCCAACCTTCTTGCCCAACTGAGCCGCATTGCCCCTTAAGGGACCTCCCGCGAGCCGCAATACCTATTTTTTACCATTAATATTACATTTACAATTATATTCGGGAAGCACCGCGGGCTGAATGAACTGTCACCGCGGGTCGTAGGTTGGGCACCCCTGGGTTAAACGTTAAAAAAGATGCGCAATCACAAGAAAATGTCGCCACTACCTTTGCTTTCTAGATGTGTAAAAAATTCCAACAGATTCCGTAATGACGGTAAATTGCACATAATTAGAAAGCTAGATGCAAATAGATGCTCACTTGCTTATAATATGCTATCCTTGCGACACGGAATAACGTGCATTCAAGGGAAAAGAAGAGAATATAAAAAGGCAAAGGGATATATAGTTTCCGAATGAAAAAATTTATTTAAAAAATACGATTTGAAGAGAGTAAACGATTCTGGGAGTTGTTGAGCAGGATGAGTTGCCCAGAGGCGTTTCAGGTCCTGGTAACGAGCAACATGGTGCATGGTCCCAAAGGGCCTTGAACAAGGATATTTCTTTAAATATCTACCAGTCAACGATTTCGACCATCCTGTATCATAACCTGAGTTTGAGGTTTTTCACAAAGAAAGAGTCATTTCAGGATAGAAGTGAACTATTGTGTATGTCATGATGATTTCAGTAATTCTGCATGAAAAATCGGGATACTATCGTACCTAGTTAACATGATGAGGTTCCGCAGCTAAGTAACAAGTTCTCACTGCATATGGAATCTGTCAGAAAAACACTAAAAAGAGGGCTTCACTAAGGACTTGTTCCTAAGGTCGAGGGCACCCGTTCTTAACCAAGCGGATGGATGGTTCAGTTGGTATGTAACAGGTTCTTGCATACACCCTGGCGTGGTAAGAGACCTCGATCACTTCTCTCAGGACTTAAAAGAACTCCGGTTTATCCCTCGATGGAGACTAACCAGGAGTAGGGAATTTAGAATCCCAATTTGGGCCAAATTGAGTCTGATCTCACTCTCTTACAAGATATTTCAGGAGATCGGATGGGGTAACATTACGGGGCTATACGAATGGCTAAACCGGCTGGAGGTTACTTGCGAATTGAAGAGATTACAGGAGATAGGTTTCCTTGGGATTAAAGTAGTAAGGGTGACGTGAGATCTGCTGTTTGTGAGATTCGGTATCAGGAAGCATTACTGAGTTTTGACTCTCATATGGCTTGATCATGCATCATGAACGGATGTCTAATAAATCAGAACAATTCACTTTCCCTTGCATGACTTGACTTACGAATAAAAATTGCAGGGCATTTTAAATTCATGAAACGAATCAAGCTAACATTTTAAGCACAGAAAGCAAGATCCATTAATGATTTATTTATCTTTTCCATCGAGGTCCAAATGGTTGCCCGAGACGGCGAGGTCGACAAACTTATACCCGATACCAGACCTTGGAACTGGAAAAAGAATTTCACTTCAATCATTACCTTACAAGACGGAGAAGGATCGAGATCGCTCATGCTCTGTGTCTCACAGAGAGACAGGTGAAAATCTGGTTCCAGAACAGGCGGATGAAGCTGAAGAAGGAGATGAGGGCGGTGAAAGAGATCAACGAACAGGCAAGAAGGGAGAGAGAGGAACAAGAGAGACTTCGGAGGGAACGAGAACGGAGAGATGCCTCGGGGTCCCTCATGCCTACAATGACACCTTTATCGATCCGCAAATGAATTCCACAAAATGTTCTTGGATACGTGCAGGTCTTTCGACCCGTTGGAGGACTTTGAGGAGTGGTCGCCCAGAGTGAAAACTCATCTTCGATCGCTTCAAAACAGGATATCAGGCTTCATTCGCTATTGCCATATATTACGATTTTCCCATGGTACTAAAGAAACGCAGACCTTTGGTATTAGCACGACTAATGAATAGCAACATTAAAAGCTTCGAAAATGCTCAATACTAAGCCTCTCCAAGCTTGTTCTTTTTTTTTTTGAAATGGTAGCATGATCTGGAGACCTGGTGACACAAAGACCACGTGACTTGAGTTGGGTAGATAATATTGGATCTCTTTGTCGTCCTGACCTGAAGCATAAGATATAGGAACCATTTATGAAGTGTAGTATAATAGGGCCAAAAGACCCGAAGATCTCGTGAAGATCGAAACTCATGAGCTGACAGTTGTTAGAGAATGCGCAGTTACGTGGAGACTTATACCTGCGAGTGTCTGCTGCAGGTGTGAGTGTAGTTTTTAAGCAACTAAACCCCGTCAAGAGCAAGGTGAGTTAATTCACGTATTTGGGTTTTCCGTGTCGCTAAATGTCATACCTATAAAACTTGTACCTGTGAATGCTCGTACCACCATGAAAAGTATTATGCTGTGCATTGGCATGGAATTTCTTCAAGGATCCTTCTCTATGAGAAGCTGTCCTTGAAGAAGTGTGCTGATTACCCTTGAAATGCAAGCACTGCAGGAGGTGAGACGTACGCTTGCTTTGCCTCTCTAAGTCCAATAGAAAAGGTTAAATGAGAGATACTGATGCTTAATGACACTAGCAATACGAGGGGGGTAGTGTAATTCAATTGAATACAGATTATGTCGTCCATCGAGTTAATAAAATCAAGAAAAAAATGATACTTTATTTCCTTATTCACCTCTTTAGAACTGGAGCTAATGCAGCCGTGTCATTTAAGGAAACTGAGAATTTATCGGAGGTGAACATTTTCCAGTGCCATTTCAGCATCACCTCTGGTGTACCAATGAAAAAGAACGTTTGATGTAGACTCACCCAAAAGGAACCCTTACAAAACGTCCACTTGCATCCATCTAGCTGAACGACAAGGTGGATAGGAGGTGAATTTTGAACCAGGTGGATGTCCCACCTGATTGAAATCCACCTGGTCATTCGCGCACATGTGCTTCGAACCAGGTGGATGTCCTCTCGGGTGGATTTTGAACAAGGTGGACATCCCTTCAACTGGTGAATTTACTCCTACAGAGACCTAGTTCCAAATCCACCTGAGGGGTGGACTTTTGTAATGGAGCGTTCCTTGATATACGTGGTATCTCCTGCTTGAACTCGCGACAAAGATGAGAAAGTCCTGATGCCAGTGCTAACGTGCTATCAGTAGTCTCTTTGATAATATATGGATTTGCAGGAATTTTCACATTGTATAACAATACTGTCACGCGAAAAAAAAAATGCATCCAGTATAAGTGTAGTATTAGGACACTGTTCCAATACACTCGATTTTCGAATGAATTACATTGTACCTTCAAATTTTTTTTTGTTTATTCCAGACTTCATACATTGAAACTCCTTCATATAAAATGAAGCATTTTAGCTGATTAACAGCTTTCCAGCGGAAATCGTATGGTTTCTATTGTTTCTGCTGGGTTCCCTTACGAAAAGATCCTATAGGATCCTATAAGATTTTTGAAACATGAAAATCTCATAGAATTCCTATAGGATTCTTATAGGATTCCTATAGAATCCTATAAGAATCCTATAAGATTTTTATGTTTCAAAAATCTCATCGGATCCTGTAGGATCTTTTCGTAAGGGTTGTGTTGTGGAAAGAATTAACTGAAAACGTTGCGAGCGGCATGAGGTAAATGGGACTCTGTTTCACAAGGTGTCAGACAAAAGGGAAAATCTGACACACTTTGATGCCGAACGTCCCTTTATTACATGCAGGATGAATATGAATTTTTGTATGTATGAATAGTGGGCCTGAGAAGTTCTGTTTCACAAAGATTTGTTGAAAATCACTCATGAGAGCACGGAGATCATGTTCACTATAGTCTTCTCTCCAACGCAGACATTCATATCCTTCCTGAAAAGTTAGTCGCCACTCTTTAATATGCGTTCAAAGAAATTGGTGAGGCAGTCGACTTCAGGGATGGCATCTGAGAACTTAGCTAATGCTCTCGAATCATCTTGAAGTACCTGATCCTTTTAAAATTCCCCTTTGTTTGAATTTGAAAATGCGCTTAGGTTTGGATGGAAATGAGGCTGAGAGCTCATTGTTCATCCTTCCCAATCGACATCAGTCCATCATTCGGTCTTCAAAGTTTATATTCTTTCAAACTGAATAAGTCACATCGCTCACTAGAATTTTCATTTCCAGTCCATCACGGCGAAATTAGACGTTGGCAGAATATGATACGCGCCGATAAAATGTTTCCATGAATTTCTATTTTGTTGAATAGTTACTTTTATTCCCTCCCATCATCAAATACAGGAATTCAGCCCTAAAGTGAGGGCGCCAAATTGGCGCCATGAACCCGTCTGCTTTTACTCCTTTCTCAATCTGACAATGACTGGGATGGAAACAATCGATGGTCCCCCTCTTGACCTTTCAAAAGAATCAGTTTTTGCAGCTTGTTAATCAATCTGTTAATGATGGGCCTGCACCTCTTCCTTTCCTTATCAGAAAATTTTTGCAAATTCCACCTCCTCCTTTTGAAAAGCAAAATTTTCATGCAAAAGACCAGGGTGCAGGGTCCAAAATCGGCCCGAACTGTTCTCACCAACCATTTTTCCGCTCATAATATTCCTTATACAAAAATAAAATTCATGTTGCTCTCAAAATCCCAGATGTGGCAAAATGGCGTGAGAAGAGCAGACATTGATTTCATATCGCCTAGGGTCGATTGATGAGTGGAGGGTTAACTCCGGGTCAGAATAGCACGGGGTTAAACTCGGGACTAGACGATCCGCGGATTGATGAATGGCGGGCTAAAGGAGGGTTAGGCTAAACTAAGGAACAAAGCGGGGGCTACATTAACCCCACTCCTAGGGTGGGGCTAAGATGTTCCTTCCGTGATGAAAAGCCTAAATTTATGGGAGGACGACACGCCCTGTTGTGATCGCGCTAGGCTGTGTACTGGCTGGTAGGCAATAACGTATACGACTGATAAAATACATATTTTGGGGAGTATCAAATGATGAGTTTGATGGGCTGGCCATATGCAGAAACATTTTATACCTATATGATAGGGTATTATGATATGAACAAAAATAGCTTCAATCTATTATGATGCAGGACTTTTTTATTATGCTTATAACGAGCTACCAGGGTGGATTGCAGTGAATTTTGCTAAACCAATTATAATGTGAACCGTCAGAACTTGTGTCGAGAGCAGTTACTCTAGGATAAATTAAATCCAGTAGAGTTTTTCGTATCAAGCCACGGCAATCGGAATTCAAGCACTAGTCTGGTAAACGGGGTCAGATTAATAACAATAAACCATCACGCAACACTCTGGTCAATCATGTGAGCAGGTACACATGGCGTTGTTCCTGGGCGCAAGACGATGGATAGGAAGTTGCCATCAGAAAAATTCACGAATACCTATGATATGTATTTTATACTTATCAAAATAGGTCTCACGGCGGATACTTATAAATTGTTCTTGCATACTGAACCTAACAAATTATAGACCTATCGCCTGATACCTACCATGATAGCTACCATGTGATTGGCCATGAAGGGACAAGTTCCTGCTTACGGACCACTGTCAGGACTCTTTTGCGGATCTCTTTGAACTGAGATTACAGGAGATTTGCAAGTCTTAAGTCCCGAACATCGGGAATCATTCCATCCCTATACTCCGTACATCATACGATAATGAGGAATTTTCAGTGCTTTTGCTTGTCCGAGCAGACTCTCCTGCATTTACAATGTTTTTCTCTTGAATTCGACACTCGTGCATGAAGACCGTCCTATGCACGTGTGTCTGAGTCAAGGGAAAAATTGTCTAACTCAAGCGAAAACCACTGTACTACGGCATATGCAACTCCAGGAACCCGAGAAGCATCGACGGGACTGCCTTACGCCAATGTATGAATCAATCCACCAATGTGAGAAGCAGCTGTTTGTCCCACTAAGCAAAGTGCTCACGCTTTGACTGAATCGTAATTTTAGATGGGCTAATGGTATGCATTACTAACACCGTTCAAAATTCAGTAGCACGAAGGCGTCCGATCCAAATGAACCGCAACCAAGGAGAGGCCTGACGTGTTAAACTGGAATGCGCATGCGCAGTGGGACACAGGATCAGCATCCCTGGAGAACAAGGTTGTGAGATTGCTGGGGAGAAGTGAGAAGGTGGGATTTGCTAACCCCGACATAATCTTCGATTCCTCAACCGACACAGGAGGATCAGTTTAGCCCTGGGCCCCATGGAGAAGTTAACCTAGGGCTAACTTAGCCCTCCATTCATCAACCGACCCTTAGACGATAGAAGTAATTGTTTTAAAAAGTTATTCTTGGTGTATCTCATAACCATGGGACTTATGAACGCCAATGAATTTCAAAGAGCGGCTTGCATTTTATACCCCACCCGGTAGAATGAGATGCAAGGCGCAGAATTCTCTCAAGGCCATCAACAGGGAATTTCGAAAGATTCGAGGAGTAGGACTGTACGTCCAGCAAACATCCTTGGGATGTCTACAGGAGGTGCATTCTTCGGCTGATTGCATCCCCTGGACATCCAGCAGACGCCCATGGGATGCAATCTGTTCCAAATTTGTGGATAACGGGACATCCGAAGTTTCTCGATGCTCATTGGATCTCCAGCCTACAACGAGAATATACCGTTTCATCCCCATCAAAAGGGTTTTGTTTATTTTCCCCTACGTTTTCACATGCATTTTAAACCCCTTTGAAATCCATCGTCCATCAAATTTCCTTCCTATCGGTAAAATTCTCCGAGTGAAACCCTTTCACATTATTAGCCAATCCGAAATGAGGATTTCGTTTTTCTCTATGTTCGGCGATTACCCCGAAAGCTTGTCTCCACTTCCTCCCTACAGCTGAAATGCATGTATGATCCATAATTTTATTACATAATTTTTGCATTTGTTTTGCGGTGTTGGGGCCCCTTTTCTGGTGCGCGGGCAGTCGCCCTGCATTCCCTACCCCCTCTTTCCACCCCTGTAGGAAATATTAGGAGATAAAGCCACAGTCTGAATCCGTCTCTGCAACTACGCAGCAGGGCAGAGGTACATTGATATGCTTGTGAAGGGTAGATACACAAAGTAAAGAATTTATATTACTTATAATAATAATAATAATAAAAACACTTGATCAAGCACAACGTGTGTAGCAATTGGCACATGCTACAACACTAGCCCCCAAGTTATGATGCTGATGAGTGTCCCTGATTGCCATATATTTATACTTTGAGGTTATTTGATGCCTATCTCTGTCCTTCCATGAAACACTAATACAGGTGCCAGAATTGAGACAGCGGAAATTACAAGCAATGTTAATTCAGAAAAGGTAATGAGAGGCAAAGATGGGAAGAGTACCCCCGGGCCTGAAAAACGTGCCACTACACATGCTCGGCTTGCCTGGCTAATTTTTTTAAATACATAATTCTAATGCTTGCTATCCAGTCCCAGTTTCGAATAGCCGCTGTAATGCTGGTTGGGTCCGGGTCCTGACAATAGCAAGTTTCAGTCTTGAGAAGTATTTCAGAACACTTTATAACAAATAGAATAACTAACGAAGCTGCTTTCTTTCCCATTGCCTCAGGAGTTGCATTGCTTGGCATTAGACTGCCTCACATCAACTGCGAAGCAATACAACGCCAGGGACAACAAAAAAGGCAAAAAATTGTGCTTTTGTCTGAAACAGCCTTGAGCTTCCTCACAACTGAAATTGACCCAAGAGCTAACAGTCCCAGTAACTCTCACACATGGAACTGGATACTCGCTCAATCACTATACTAAGCACATAAGTATATACTTACATATAATAAATGTGAGAATAAGTATATTCATACAGCCCGACAGATTTGTGGGAGATAAAGTTGTTTTGCATAAGGGCTTAATTCAGAGAATGATAAACAAAATATGACTAATTTCAGTCCATCACCACCCATGCCAAAGATGTTGAGCTGTTGAGTGAAAACTGAAGCAGTCACTCTAGGAAAAAGAGCATGAACTGAACCAGAAACCTTTTTTCATACTGGAGGCAAATTTCGCATCTCACTGGTTAAAATACCACGTTCCACATCTGGACGTCTCTGGAATGGAATCGAGGGTAGGAAAGCTCGTTCATTTTTGGATATCACGCAATAATAATTCCTTAACTTGCCTGACTCTGGAAGTGATCGTCAGTAACCTCTTCCATTCCTCTAAATCACTGGTTCTCAACCTTCCTATTACTCTCATTGAACCTTCATGCATTCGGGGGGTAATTACCCACAGGTTGAGAAGCACTGCTCTAAATAAAGTCCTAGTCGTCCTCCCTCCTATCTCTCTTTATCTAGGTCTGAAAACTTTCCGTTAGTCAACGAACTAGTTCCAATGCTTTTCCTAACAATGGAGGTAGATTCCTTCTCCAAAAGGCCTCACCCACATGCTTTGCGTGTGTCCTTCGAAGTTTGAATAGTAACTGCACTGCCAGAGAGGAGTAACTCCAGCTGGTAGTCTAGTGATCTCATGGCCAAGGGCGAGGCTTGTCTGCAATTTATGTCAGCCTCCTCCACCATGAATTACGAACTGAGGATGGATGCAGAAATGATCCATTACGGAGGAGTACCGGCCAATCTGTCAAGCAAAGTTTATTGGGAGAAGGGGGGAAGGGTGTAGTAAGGCGACAAGGAGGGGTAATAAGAGCAAACTCACAAGGGGCACGGGGGGTTTATGCGAGCAGACTCACGTCAGGGGGGAAGAAGGGTAGTGGGAGCGAGTTCGCGACGGGGGGGGGGGGGGGGGGGGGGGGCTCAGGGTCCCAAAAAGGGTGTTTGGGGGGGGGGGGGGGGGGGGGGGTGGGGGGTTCTCAGGTTCCAATGCTTGAACTTGAAAAAAAAACTGGGTGTGGGGGGGACAGGAGAGCGCGGGGAATCCCCCCCCCCACTGTTTTCCCCCTTCCTCCAGGAAGCAGAACTGCCCCTGCGCTTCCTGCCCTAGCAGCTACAGAATGACCTATGATTCTGGTCGCAAGTCTTCCAACTTTGGCGGCTCTACTCCAAAATTTTTATTTTCAGATGAGAGCAACATCTTGCCTGCATTGTCTCCAGAACGTCCATCACAGCAAATTCTAAAGAGGCCTTAATTTGGCAGTAAATAGCGGGGCATATTTTAATGTACAGTTATAACAGATATATGCAGTTCCAAAATATTTTATGCAGTTTTGAATTGGAATTTGTGCAGCTCAAAACTGGGCAATAATTAAATTTAAAAACAAATTTTGACTTTAAAATGGTGCTAAGCCTAAATTAACTTTTCTTCCCATATTTTTACACTCCATGCAGGGGGGGGGGGGTCGCCGTATCAACCGCTCTTACAGAGGGGTTATAATCATATGTGCAGTTCTTTTTTCTTACAATATGCCCTGGTAAATAGTATTAAGTCAAAATGATGACAGTTTGACAGAACTGCGTCACTCTGATCTCTTCGTTGGAGAAGGATTGAGCAAAGGACCTCTCTCAACGTCTTCTCCTCCCTGCGAAACGCGTTCAAGTATCTAGAATCATTCCATAAGCCTTCCAGAAGATGAACGGAGTACAGTATTTTCAGAAGGGAAGAGAAAAAAATTCCCACAAATGGCTTAGCACCTAGATGCGAATGAGATAGTGATATCACTCAATAGGCTCTACCAATCACGCTCTCGATTGCCTGTGAATGTGTCAGAATTGTGATTCTGACAAGCCTTAGAATGTGCTATAAGGTTTGGAGCCCACCTAGACCGCCCCGACCAACACCCTATAGCCAGACAAGTTCCGGTTATACCAGCAATCAACGTTCAGTTTTTTAGTTGCAGAATGTTGACTTCAAGAGATTAATTAAGCCCAATCGTTGGTTATCGACCATAAATATGATACATTTGATTCAGATAGAGCGACAAGGATTACATTATTTCCAAACTGACATTCCATGGCTTTTCTCCCCACACTATAGAGAATGAACACCTCGTGGCTTCCAGAAGCCCCAGAAGTCTGCCACACTTGGGATGTAAGGAAATGGAAAATTTCAGCTTCCAATTCAAACAGGGTAGACTTCCATGCATTTACCCCAGCGGCGGCTCGTCAGGGGAGGCAAGGGAGACCCAGCCTCCTCAAAAATTCTCAGGAGGCACTTTCCCATATAATTTGAAAATATCCATGAAGATAACAAATACTAGTATATGAAATAATTCTGAGATCCATTGGAGTTACTCTCGACGCACAACAGGCGAAGTTCGGTCTCTGATATGATTCCTGCTCAAAAATTGTGTACGGGAGGCCAGAGTCCGGAGGCCTCCCCTAGTTCATAGACAATTCGTAGAAGTATTACGTGGCAAACGCATACAGTAGCAGGCCTATACGACAGCGGGGAGACCGGACTTACCCTCTGCATTGCGCATGAACGAAGCGAGCACAAGCAGTCTTCAAGCTCCTTTGCCTCGAATAGAGAGCTACTCGGTAATCGGAATTTGCATTGCCAATTTATATCTATGCTGTTGCCATGGATGGAAAAGACACAATATACTGTATATTCTATTAGGTCTGGGAAAAAATATCCGGAACTTTTCGACTCATATCTTTGACCCCCTGTAACTTTTCATGCAACAAACATTATCAATAAAAATAATCTCCCTCACAATCTATGACTTTTTCCCATCTTTCCTTAAGAGAATCGATTCCTCTCTCCCAAAACACCGCATCCCGTGAGCCAAAGAAACCATAAAGTGCGTTTTTGAGTGCACCTTCGTTTGGGAACTGCTTCTTGCACGTGAAGTTGTCCAGCGACCTGAATAGGTAGTAGTCCGATGGTGCAACGTCCGGTGAATACGGTGGATGCGGCAGAACTTGCCAGTCGAGGTCCTTCAATTTTTGCGACGTGTGGTCTTGCGTTGTCGTGCAAGAAGAGGACCTTTTTTCGATTGACCAATGCGGCCCGGGATTTAAGCAGGGCTTCATGGACGCGCTGTAGTTGTGTGCAGTAGACGTCCGCGTTGATGGACTGGCCGGTCTTGAGGAGCTCGTAGTGCACTACCCCGAATCGGGCCCACCAAATGCACAAAAGGACCTTCTTTGGGTGTAGGTCGGGTTTCGGCATTTTGCTCGGGGGTTCATCAGGGTCCAGCCAAGAGTATGATCTTCGTTGGTTGTTCCACAGAACCCACTTCTCATCTGACGTGACGATCCGGCCAAACATCGGGTCTTCCTAGTGACGCGACAGCAAAGATGAGCAATGGTCGCTCTTTTGAATCTTCCCGGTTTCGGACAACNGCGGATCATCTTCGATCATGGACTTTAGCGCATCATCATCGATGACGGATGGGCGTCCAGAACGGAGTTCATCTTGAAGAGTTCGATCTCCACGTGAAAACTTCTCAAACCATTCGTATGCCGTGGATTTGCTTAAACAGGCATCGGGGTACACCTTCTTTATGCGACGGACCGCGTCGTTCGCGTTGCGCCCCTTATCGAACTGGAGAAGTAAGCAATGACGGATGTGGTCGTCGAGCCGCCTTTTTCAATCGAGCAGGAAAACTTTTGCCTGAAAGCTATACACGGCAGATATACAACATTTTACAGAGCTTTTCAGCGTCTTTCTTTTCATATATAACATAGCCACAGAACAAGCTTAGGCGGTGCGGCACGAACCTCTCAAGCTTAACCCACAAAAAGTTCCGGATACTTTTTCCCAAACCTAATACATAATCATGATATTCACTAGGTGAGCTGAATGCGATTTTGTTTAAGAGAACTCGCAAGGGGAGGAAGTTGTCCGACCGATACTTTTCTCCTCGGACCGGATGCGCCTCTACTATCTCTCTCATCGTTCGATGGAAGGATCAATCTCCGCTCTGCTTTTACATGACTTCAATTCAGAGACATGGTAAATATACCTAGACTGAACAGGCCAATCGAGAACGCCAGGCAGCCGCACGCCGATTAGAAGGGTCAGCCGCCATCGCTCATGGCATCGAGTCGACCAATAAACGCACATCTTTCCAATTCATGACGTCACACTACATTGTGAGTTTTGACGCTCTCCATGAAGACTGGGTAGGCCTGGACCTACCCGGCCTTCAGTGACGAAGTAAGGTGTTTTGAAAACTGATTAATGCTACCTATTCTGTCTTTATTTTCATTGGACTTAATAATGAGAGGGTGCAGGTTCCCATGCAGTTAGCCCCAGGGTCTACATGAGGCTAAGAAGATTCCGTCACACCTAAGGTTAGACCCCGGAAAAGGATCAATAGTTATCAAGCCCAATTCATCATTGTAAGACGTGATACCCGACCCAGTCACTGGTCTTTCATAGCATCCGAACCTGAACACCTTGACCATGACTACCGTGCACCTCAGTGAATACCTCTCCTTGACGCCATCAGTAATGACCACCAGCCCTTCAAATCGGCGTGAGATCTTCGACCGCTATGTCTCTGCTTCGATTCAACATGAATCGCCGACATGGAACGCTTTCTCGTTCAGTCTTTTATTTGCTACCTACCACTTCAAGAGATGCGACTCATCAGGCGACAAGACTAACCTAAACACACATTTCGTGTCTCATGCTCCTATTAACCTTCATGAAATGAAGGTTTCATGATGGTTAATAGGCGCATGAGGCACGAAAGCTTCATTTGTTCAGAGAAAACACTATCGAACATGTCTTTCTATAGGTCGCTGAGGAATGAAGTCCGTCTTTGATAAGTAAATACAACAATGAATTCTTGTCATAACGAACATTTTTTGCTGGCTTCCTCAGACTTATTGTCCATGAGCCGCACTGATTTACCATACCTAATTTCTCACCTGATCCACATATCTCGTTGGAGAGGCTGCAACTAGTGCCAAAGCTGTACACCACACCTATGCAATCGCTGGAAAATTGCTGACTGACACGTGCTAGGGTTGCGATTATTGACTTTGTACGAAAAACTCCTAACGATATGTAGGCTAGAACTTTTCAAATGGAAGTCAGCATTTTAACGGCAAAAAGAAGATTATGAATAATAATAATAAAAATATATAAATATTAGCATAATGCTTATGGAGAAATCAGGCAAGGAACGAAATGGAACTAAGGCGCAGCTTAGCAACATCGTATGGGAAATCTGCGGACACGTCTCGGCAGCGGGCACTCCGGCCTTCCATGACCTGGGCTCGCGAGTGATTACAGTGACGAATAGGCCTACGGCTATTCTTACCTGTCCACTTCTGGTCTTGTGCATCCTTGTTCGTCATATGTGGACGCTCCCCGGTGGTTTTCCTGCCTTTTACTGACGAAAGGAAGAAGACTCCTGCGAAAAGAGAATATTCGCTCATGGGCGACGTAAGAGCAAGAATAGGCCTGACGTTAACGAAGGTGCGACATTTACACGTTATGCCCGAGGACCTCTTTGGAATCGCTGCAGAAGAGGTCAGCAAACCCCTCTCTTTTGCATTCGATTGAAAAAAACAGGCCTAGCTGTAACGAAAGAGAGGCATTTGGTCGTTTACTCTATATTGCCTAACGTTAAGACGAATTCAATGAACGCTGAGTCATCAATGGCTAGGCCTAGCGTCCTCCATCGCCTCCCTTAATCCTTGGCCTTAGACTTGGCGAATGAGCCTTTGACATGCAGTTTCATGGGTCAAATTCCAGGTTTAATGACCTATGCCTAGTCACGATCGATCTAGCCAACTTCAAAACAATAGGAACAAAAACTCCTCGGGTCTAGGTCCTAGCCTAACGTTAGGGCCTGGGCCTCGACCTAAATGAGTTCTCTTAAGGCTTCAACGCGAGGGACGCCCCCGAACGGCGACTGATGAACAAAATGTGGCGGCTGTGAAGGCGGCGGTTGAGGAAGACGATCGAATGACAAATGGCAAACGAGGCATCCATCTAACCGCCATCTTGCTATACCCAAGTTCTTCAGTCAAAATGCGCCAAATTGAGTTGGCGTTTATTCCAAGAGTCTGTTCAAGTTTTTCCAGTGTCATTCGACCGTCTTCGTCAACCACCGCCTTCACAACTGCCACATTTTGTTCATCAGTCGTCGTTCGGGGGCGTCCATCGCGCGGGTCGTCCAGAAATGTCCAGTTTGAAATCGCCGAAACCACTTTGACACAGTCTCCAGAGACAGAGCTTTGTTCCCAAGCACAGTTTTCAACTCATCGAAGCAAGATTTAGCTTTTAAACCGCGCAAAAGGTTGTAGAGAATGAATGGACCTGGACTACATAATTTGTCGATTAGTCACAGACAGATTAAGGAAACAGGGAAAAAAATTACGTCCGACTTGCGCCACGGTCACCAGGCAACTCAGGGGACTTTTCAGATACTCCTCGTTTGTAGAACAAACAGTAACAGTTCGTGGGCTTCCCTCCATCATGAAGTGTGGTCAACTACTGTTGAAAGCGTTTCCATTCGCGATGGAGGTGTTGCATGAGATTGCTCATCTCTTGTCAGGTGAGAGGAACCAAAAGTACGCAGCATGCCCATGGGCTGTGATAACACCTCAACCATTCTGCACGTAGAGAGTGCAGTAGCACTCTCTACTCATTTCCTACTCAGTCAAAAATGTTCGTTGGTTTATTGTTGGGGAAGTAGGCTCATTTCCGGCAAATGAATTTTACCAACGGTCGTCAACCGGCCAACTCATACTTTTTTAAATTGGCCGGCCAATCATTCGGCGAAGATGAACCGATGTGGCTGAGAAGGTCCCGAAAACCGGCGTGAGATGGAGGCAAAGTGGTCATAGTAGGGAGTCACTTCCAGGATTCTACTGAAATGAGTCCCCCGTCCCTTTGACACAGTTTCCTATGGTTTCACACATAGATCTCAGAGGAAGACAATTGAATTCCTTGAAACGTTTCTCAGAAGATATAACCTAGCACTGGAATAAACCAAGAAATTTCGGCCCGGAGGTCCGTGGGAGGATCCTTCTACTTTTCACGATAAGCTACGCGACTTTCTTCCCTACTCAAAGACTTTGAAGAGTCCTGTCACGTGTAAGGCGTGCCTTGCCTCCTGCGGAAGGACATAAACCCCTTTGACACGTTGACGACCAGCCTATTTTTGCTTGTCCGCCGCGTGGGACCACTCTGCATCCTGGCATCAGGACGCATTGTCGCCAACGTGTTAACCTCATGTGAATCCGCTCCTGGATGCCTTAGCACCCGGAGGGGCTGTTGCTTGGGATATTCACAGCTCTTGGCGGAAGGAGGTAAGGTACTGCTCCTTCATCTCTCCCAGATGAAGGAGCAGTGGAGGACCAAAGGATGCATCTCTCCAAGATGCATAATGCTATAGATGCAGTGTATGTGAGCATTTTGCTTAAATATTTTCATCATTGGGAAGAGTCGGCTTATGGTTGGGGCATGTGCGGTTTCCCAACAATGAGCCAAAGTTGGCCTGATGAAGGGCCAACAGGACACGCTCAACCATAAGCCAGCTTAAACCAACCGTAAGCCAATCATATGGCAGTGATGACCCAACAAAGGCTTATATATAGCAAATCTGGGAATTCCGCAACGACTTTGGATCCCAACTATTTGTTCCCTCGTTTCACTGGAGTTGACGGCGTCTGTGTGCACAGGACCATGTTATATTATACCTTCGATGAAACTTGAGGAAAAGACGAATCGGATGACTCGAAGCACGGAAGGATTTCTCTCATTAAAATTTCGAGAGTTGAATTTTGTCGTGATGATACTTCATGAGGAGCATTCGACTTATTCCGCATCCCTTCTGCTGAAGCCGCAACACTATTCTGGGAATTTCGCAACTCTTACTTCCTCCATGCCCCCTCGCCCTTCAAGGCTGAAGCTATTAGTTTTCAGACCCTTACACTTTGGCAATGATGGATAATAGTTCTTCCCATGTTCAGATTTACCAGGAGTTTAGGTATAAAGTAAAAAACAACATTTTAACCGAAAAAGCGGAATAAGAACGTCTCCGAGATTCCCCATGACAAGTAAAGGGCGTATATTGTCTTTTCTCTTGCTTTTTTTTGTTTTTCTTGGCAATGGAAAGTGGGGGCCTAAAGGTTTGTTTAAAAGGGGAAGGATCTCTAACGTATACCGTAAATTATCCTGGTGATATGTTATTTCAAGGCTGTGACATTATAATACTCTCGATTTCCAATGTTAAACATAATTTGCCAACCCTATTATCATTTATGGTTGTTCGTGGCACTCCATACATTTTGGAGTTCCACGCAATCCCATTCTACCAGACTTTACGGCTGTGGTAATTTAGTAATTTAGTAATTTGCCGCATCTTGATCTTCCTGCAAGTACTTATTGCTAATCCTATCCTTATTGCTGATTGTTATTGACTATTTCCTTCGTCCTCTGGCTCTTGCTGTGTTTGTGGTTTTACCTTTGGGGTTTCCCATTTCTTTGCAAATGGCATTATCCCAACTTATTATAGGTAACTATGAATTGGAAGTCAGATGTGACCTGCATAGGCACGACAGAAGACTGAGCGACTAGAATGCGAAACTAAGAACCTTGCCGTCAGAAGAATAAAGGAAATAATCCAGCAAGAAGTTACGGAATTCACCGATGGTTCATTTTCCCATCGAGCAATCCCGCAACGAATACACTGCTGATACGTAAGGAGATATGCGTGTCAATCATCTCTTACTCAGTCCTAAAACTATCAAAGGACTGAATGGAGGTGCAATCTACTGGGTGTTCCATAAGTCCCTTGACACCCCCCTTCTTTCTTGTGAATAATAATGAAGAAATATGTGGCAGAAAAATAAAACATATGCCATTTGAAGCAACATTCATATTGACATTTAAATACCCTCACTCGTGAAACTGGGGTTCATTAGGAGATCAAGGGGATTAGTATGAGCGCCATCGTTTTTTGAACCCAGAATGATGAGGCGCCAGGTGCGATGAGACATTTCGTCGAGGATTTTGCCAAATCGGGCTCGAAAGTCCGCAAACAAATGTGTTTTTCAACTTTTTTGGCTCTAATGCACTCAAAAACTCACCACTAAACGCTTTTCTAGTGTAAAAGGGCCTCGGTCACTGGTGCCATGTAGGTTATCGTGATTCTGGTGATGAGAATAAACAATCGACACTACTTCGGAGGGAAGAAGTCAGCAGATCCCTCCCCCCTCGAAGGAATAAGGCATTAACTGCCAATCTAATTCAGTCTCTCTGAGCCGCTGAAGCGAAACGCTATGGTTGATGACCACTAGGTGACTGTTTCCACGAGTAGCTCAAACACGAGTTCAAAAGGCGGCGGGCGGCCAAGCCTGTTTGACTGTGTCATTTTTCCTTGGAGTTTACGCCTAAGTTCAGCGACGCTAGCAGTACATAGGAAAAATTCTGGAATCTGCAAAAAGTGTCTATAAAGTCCCTGCGGTTTAAAGTATTTCCCTATTATGCGTGCAGGACTGGTTCAATGTTTTTTTTTCCTTGTCGGCATTCCAGCAGTGTATTGGAGGGACATTAAAGCATCAAATGCTTAGCAGCAGTTCAAGTAGATTCCAGTGTCATGCTCATCACGAAGAGAGCGCTGAGGACAGTTCGGTGCTGTAAATTAACTTCCCAGGCGTACTTGTTGAGTATTTTCATTTACTAACAACCCACATCTGTGCTTTCGCTTGGTTAGCCTTGGTAATTATGCATTCGATTGCCCTATAATCACTACTGCTGCTTTGTGAAACTGACACTAGAGACGATTCAAATTTCGCAAGAAAATCAAAATACCCTGTATGAGGACCCAATTGTAGAGCATGGCAAGAGTGGAAAACGAGAGTCCTGATTCCTCAAGTCCTATTTCCCAATTGCGAGACGGAGGAAGAAACCTTTCCATAGTGGAAGAGAGAGAGACTGCTAATCATTGGCAGCGGAGAGATAGGGATCACATCGCTTTATCAATTGGAAACGCATGAAAGAGGGGGGCGAAAACAAATGAGATCCAGGCAAAAAGACAAGCGAAAACCAGAAGACGGCTGAAAACATGAGTTCATTGCTCGGGACGGCAACCTCATTAACTTCAAACAGGAAATACCTGGTTTTTGCTGTAAAATATACATCATTTCGGATCTCGGAAGGGACCACAAGTGAAACCCGTCCGGAAGCGATAAGAATGGGACTGAGGTGCTTCGGGAGCAGCAGAAGCGAGATGAAGTTAATTCGGGGTAAGGAACAAATGGATTCTCGCAGCGGCGAGAGAAGGAATCATAATTTCTCAAGTTTTCTCTCTGTATGACTGCAGTGTCCTGAAGCTTGAAGAGAATTAGGTTTGCAAAGATGACGTCAGGATCGCGGTCTCAGCACCAGGAGTGCACAAAAAGTCTTGATTTAATAGGAAAGGTGGCTAGGATTTACGCCGGCATAGACGGGGAACTTTGTTGGGAGTTATACGCCTATAAAGTATTTGGGCTCCAGTGCGAAGGATACCTTAGGAGGCATGCTTAGGAGGCAGGTATATACGAAAGAAGGAAGGAGAAGGTGCATATTATGTGCCCCGAAGGGGACTGGCATCATTATGGAACTTCTCTTTTCCCCTCGTATTTCATATCTTCTAGCTGGCGGCTAGGCCACTATCGTTGGGGAGAGGCTTGGGTTGCAAATCATTTTTACTGCCCCCTCCCCTGTTTTCTGCAGAGATTGCCTGCCCGGAAAGCCCTTTCACTATAAATCCAGTTCCCACGAGAGGATTTCGTGAGCTTAGTCTCCCTCAGTAGTCTATAACGTTATGCAGACTACGATTTTCTATGACTCGATGGTTCTCAGGACTGGCAATGATTGCCTCAGAATACTTTCTGCTTCCAGTCTCCTTAAGAATGATTACCTTTGTGGGTCGATAGAAATGATACTTCCAGACTTTCTGGTTGTGATTCCCTGTGC
The DNA here is from genome assembly GCA_905338385.1 of Darwinula stevensoni. Lineage (NCBI taxonomy): Eukaryota > Metazoa > Arthropoda > Ostracoda > Podocopida > Darwinulidae > Darwinula > Darwinula stevensoni. Next base: position 33,088 of record CAJPEV010000009.1, on the reverse strand, counting down.
TCCTCAGAACACTTGGCACTGAGTCCCGCATTTCCTGATATTCGCTTTCTTTTTCGAAGAGATTTTTTTTTTCTTTCTTTTTCCTGACGCTTTCTTTTTCGAAGAGTATTTTTTCCAAGCGAATCATAAGTTTAAACTGAAGAAATCATGAAATCTTTCGAGGAGTGAATTGAAGCATTGAAGCCATGTTGCCACATGTCGAATGATCTGAATGCAATAAACAATAGCATTAGGGCGTACAATCCTGCATATTATTGAAAAACGGAGAAAATGACGTTGCATGAGGGCAGTCCGAAAAGTTGAAATGAAATTCTTGCTCATTGAAATTCTGCACAATTTACTCATAATTTATTCATAGGCTGTCGGGAAGGGCATTTTTTTTGTACTTACCATTGATCTCAATCAACTTCTGTTCCGAATCGGATCGCGAAATGATACATTTGCATGAAATAATTAAATCCACTTACTGGCTGATTCTGCTTGAAAGTCCTATAGTTGCTCAGAGTGATTTCCTTTGAATATTTTGTAAGGCTAGTCCCAGTTTGGTGCAGGATATCTTTCATGCCCAGTGTATCCAATTGGATTTAGCGCCATCTCTTAATCGAAATGAGAGTGAAAGAACTCCCCAGCCCAAATTTCTGAGCTATTTCGTCAGAAAAAGCCATAAAAGATATGTAATTGGAAGTGTTCGTAAACTAACATCTCCTGAGAGAAAGTAAGGTATGAAGACAAGTATGAACCTCAATCCTGACCGATATCACAAGAATAAACATCACTGGGTTGTTGACTGAAGTGATCTTGTTATCAGGAGTGTGCTCTTTCCTAATTTCATCTCAACGCGGTAAAAACTTATTGCTATGGAGAGGATAGAGCTTTTTGGAGCTCTGTAAAATATCATTTGGAGCGTAGAGCCGTATGGCTTTATGCTCCCGACAAAAAACATGGAATAATTATGGCGCACTGTAGGGATTTCGTGAATATATGGCGAATCGGACTCTTATCAGAATCAACCAGAAGAGTCTCGAGTCTGTTCTCATTATATTTTTCCCATTATATGTCAAATCGAAATGGTACTTGTTATTTAGTTTAATAAGAATCGTTTTGAACAATAATTACTTTCACTTAATTGTAATGCTTTACGCTCTCCGTGCATTGGACACAAACATGAAAAATCCGACTACTTGCAGACATTGCCATTTAAGTCAGAGAGGGTTTCACTCCATACCTTGGAAGATTCGTGAGGGTAGGGCGAAACTGGGAAGTGCTCACAGGAGAGGACATAACTCACGACTCCTCATCTGAGATATCTTGCCTCAACTTCTTATAGACAGGTGTTTAGAGACGCCACTGAGAGCCTGTAAAACTTTTCCTTTTACAACATCTTGTAAAGGATGAAACAACTCTTTCTAAAAATCAGCACCTTTCTCCTCGGAATTTTATGGAATTGGCCTTGGTCTTTTTCGTGCGGCATCACATTTCTCCCAGAACATATACGTCAATTTTTTGTCGCTTCTCCTTGACCTTTTGGCGGAGCTATCAAACTTGGATGTGTTTTCCAAGATTTTCCTGCAGATTAAGATTGTTCTCGATGGGGACCAATTTCTCAACACCTTGCAGCTGTTGGGTAGTCATCATGCCTTGATTTTATATCATTATAATGCTCAAGTGTCATTTGTTCAAAATCTGCCATGTTGCAGATGGTTGTCAGATAATCTGAAGTTTGTTTGGCTACTTTCTATAGTAACTATTATTAACGGTAGTTATCACTATTTTGTAGTTATTAATATCGGTAATGATTTTGTTAATATGCTACCAAGAGTAATTGGAGTGACTGCTCCATTTATAAAAAATAAAGAAAAAATAATGCGGGTGACAAATGCGACCTGCAGACATTATGAGGATATGCCTCATTCTTCATTTTAGATAACAGAATGATTATTTTGCCTTTCCCACCAAAGATAGTGAGTAGACTTGCGAGGAGAGCAGAGCTCCAGTTATCAGGAAGATGTGACTCACGACGGAGACCGTAGGCTATTTCCACATTCTTCCCGCAGATGGCAGGACTTGATAGGCTCTGCATGACAGGGAAGCTCTGCTTAATGGCTGCGATTTTGTTCACTTGTTCCTGTCCATCTGATTAGTTAGCTTCTGTGTTTTGCAGTCCGTTTCATTTTCAATTCGTAAATGAATTTGTTCAAAGGTATTTCTCCGTCTGTTTTTCAGTTTTTGTCGCAACACGTTACTTCGGCTAGCATTTATATTGCAGAATATTGACTTTGGGTGAGTAAATTGTCAGTCTCGGGCCATCAAGAGCGTAATGCGATTGGCAGATTTCATCCAGATTCAATGCGTACCAAGTCCAATCTTATTGCTCCAGGATTTCAGTGAACCTGGCGACTCTTTCTCTAGCGTGCGATAGTCATGGTGAATGGAAAGGCGACTTCAAAAAAAAAAAAATGAACGACCCGGATTCAGCAGATGAGATAACGCTTTTATACTCTGGATTTACGACGACAACACTCCTGCATGTAAACTGACTTTTACTAAGTGATAAGTCTGGTTAGTGATTGCTGAAGCGTGGCATGAAATACGGTGTTAAAGAAGCTATGTACATTCCATGACATCTAGACATGTTACACGTGTCCACCAGTCTTCACGGCTGCATTCGCATCACCTCCAGATGGCTCTGCCTATCTGAGGGATTACCTTTAATTATTGCTTTGTTCCCACGGTTAAAAGAATCGACAACAATAAGTTCGGCAACTCACACCTCACGGACAATCTTTGACTGCATTAGGCCTAATAGGTATTTCTCAGATGAGTCTCGTAATTACTTTTAATGTTGCTTCAGTCTGAGCCCGATGTCTCATCCGTAACAGTGATAGTTCAACGATAAGTAGCACCTCATGTAGGAAGTTTCACCATGATATATTCCTTCCGTTAGATGAAGCTCTGCTCAAGGAGAAGACCTTTACGCAGGCCTGGAAAGAGTCAGTGTCATAGGAGCTTTTATTGTTGAGATGCAGGAAGCAGTGCGACTGCTGATGACAAAAATGTGGATCTCATTTTTCGACTTAAAAGCTTTCGTCATTCCGGCAAAGTGCATTGGCAACATCTGTAATGTGCAGATGGGAGACTTTCCACCAATCTCTTGCCGTGGTTTTTGTTACCATGCCAACCAGAGCTCAATCGATTTTCTCCGAATTAGCCCACTCGTTCGTAATTATTCATGTTTATGAATATCCGGTTGCTTGTTCTGATTCCTCTCTGCCCTTCATTGCCCTGTATGGGAGGTTTGGCTGAATCTGACGTTCTAGAAAATCAGCATTTTAGTTTCGACCATAACAAAAGTGCCTCTCTCAAGTACATGGAAAGCCATTCGCCGTGCGGTTCTCCTGACAAATGCGTCTGTCCTCTGCAATACGTCCATTTGATGGAGTCGCAAGAAGGAACTCAAGACCCTGTTTTGACAATACGAACCTTTTCGGACGGGACCTTTTGAGTCCTTTTTACGGGAGCTTTAATGAAGGTCGTAACGTCGAGGGAAAAGAGGGAGACGACACCACGTTTATGACCTTTCCTGGATATTCGTCCTTGCATTTGCATGTTCTCTCGTTTACTGACATTTAGGATATCATTCGGGATTTACGCCCCATTTTTATGGGAATCAGTGATTTAGTCTTTTCCCTCAGATGTGGACGCGGAGTTCAGTCCTCGTAGAGCCGTTGCAAAGTGTCCCTATGCTAGCTGTTTGCTCCTGGTCTTGCATCTGGGTTTTCCAGGTTGGTTTCCCTTACCGCTTCCACAGCTTCCCTATATTGTGGACTAAACCATCGCTTTTCAGCTATGCGGATGGTTGCGTGGTACATTGAAGCTAGAAGTTGCTGATTCTTGATTTCAATATGGCGACCATCTGGGATTGTTGTAAAATAGGAAACCGAAAGTTAGGAAATATCTTGGTATTCGTACATTTCTTCTAATCGCAGCTTGAAGAAGCTTCTGCATTGCTCAGCATCAGATATGGTCTAACTCATTCTTGTAAGCATCTTATGTTGGGTCTTGGGGGTGAATGCGAAAAACTTCTTGTTCACTGGTTTTCATTTAATTTGTTTTACTTATTTTTTTTTATGGACTCAGACCTACTTGGCGAAAGTGAATGAGGTCTTTTTTGAACTACCTTGAAAGTACAGTGGATCCTCAATATTCTGGGAATGGAAACGTCTCGCTCCAGGAATTTTGAAGACATTTCAGTAATCAAACGATTCGTGGTAAACAAGATCTTTACCATGGTGATCTAAGGTTTGGGCTATCATCAGCCTTAGTTAAGGAATGAAACCTGACGAGGAGAGTTCCTGAGTGCCGCTATAGGAAAAGTCCAAGTTCTCAGAGGTCATCGTCACACTCTGAACTCTCTGAAGGATTTCTTGCAATTTTGCTTCTCTCTTCAACCAATGTCAACCTAGGTCGACCTGACCTAGGATCGTTCCTGATGACCTGACTTTTTTGCTCCGTTCGTGCCCGTCGAATATCATAGAGCTGTCTGGAGCATCTGCTCCAAAAACAACATCACATGTAGTTTCTTTGGTACATTTTTTAAGGTCACAAAAAAATTCATCGCGTTCTGAATTTTCGCTTCGGTATTAAGATTCCTCACTCATTTTTCCCAAGTTGGTTTATAAGTCCGAAAAAATTGTTTGAAAATTCAAAAGAAAACGAGTAAGCAAGAAAAATGTTGAACACCTGAAAGGCCAAACTCTGATGCGTTCGAGAAATGACAGTCTTATGTCAAGGAGCAAAGAAGTCACAGAACCAGTCCTGGAACTTCTTTACCATCCATTGTATTCATGGGCTTCAGTATTCATGCAGGAGCATGATTAATCGTGTTCTATGAGACATGCATGCCTCGCGGCCATTCATGTAGCGATGTTTAGCTCCATCGTAACTGTTCAGTCGGGTTGCGAATTTATGCCCTACGGGTCATGCATGAATGTCTCATGTAATCTGAATTATGCAGGGATGTGATGGAGCTGGGTGGAACCTCTATCATGGAGACGGGGAGGGAGTCGAATGATTAACACTAATTGCGAGTCTCTCTGATTCTATCATTAAAATTTCATCCTTTTTTCCTTTGCCAATGCCGCCCTCTTTCTACCGGCTTTCACAGCCATAGTTCTGATCTTGTACTCCTGTCTCCATGCGTCACGACAATTAGGTTTGGAAATCAAATATCTAGAGGTGTACCACCTTTTACTTCGAGTATTAAACCTCATGATTAAAGTGTACAAGTAGGATGGAGAAGGCAAACTTATGATTTGGACGGCGGGGTCAGTGAGCCTCTTGCGTCAGCTATTCAAATCAAACAAAAGGAAAGAATATACAGTAATCCCTCGCCAACCGCGGTTTCGAGCATCCGAAATGTATACCGTTTTACCAACCGGGGTATAAGGTTTTGAGTATCCGCATACTCATTATTTTATGCTGCAATAGTTTTTCTTAAATCTGAATCACCTTGATGTACGAGGGTCACCCCAAAAGTAATGCTCCCGATTTTTTTCTGAGTAATGCTTAATTGCAATCGAAATTGGCGGTTCGCCAGCATTGACACCATTGTTTTCCACCGCTGCTGGCGAAGTTTCGTGGTTTCATTCCCAGGAGGATATAAGTGCACACATAGTTTAAAATGGCCGATATGTCAGTCACATTTAAAGCAGAGAGCTGTGATTGAATTTTTGACTGCGGAAGGGGAAGTGCCGATAGTGATCCACAGACGTCTCACAAATGTGTATGGAGAAGATACTGCCAGTGTGCATACAGTGAGAAGGTGGGTTACGAAGTTCAAAAGTAGTGATACGTCTCTGGCTGACAGGCCACGAAGCGGGCGGCCAGCAACGGCAGTGACTGATTCCAACCAGCAGAGGGTTCTTGAATTGATACGGGGTAATCGGCGAATCACGCAAGCGGAATTGAGCCATATTGTCGGCATTGGTCACCATGCTGTCGAATCCATCATCAATAACCTTGGATGCAGCAAGGTTTGTGCTAGGTGGGTACCGCGCATGCTTACAAACGAGCACAAGGCAGAGAGGAAAAGAATCTCCTCGGAACTTCTTCAGCGGTATGAACAGCTGGGAGACAACTTTTTGTCACGAATAATAACCGGTAACGAGTCCTGGGTTCAATATTATGAACCTGAGACAAAACGGCAGTCTATGGAGTGGAGACATGACACATCCCCACGCCCGAAAAAATTCAAGACCCAGGCACCGGAGGGCAAAGTTATGGTCACTGTTTTTCGGGACATTCGTGGAGTGGTGTTGGTCGACTTTCTGGCTAATGGGTCAACGATCAACTCGGAACAATACATCAGCACTCTGAAGAAGCTGAAGGCCCGTATACGCCAAGCAAGACCACATATGAACATGCAGGAGGTGTTACTGCAACAATACAATGCCAGGCCTCACACAAGTCGTCTAACGTCGGAAGCCATTGCAAAGATGGGATGGGGTGTCCTTCCTCATCCTGCATACAGTCCAGACCTCGCCCCCTCTGACTTTCATTTGTTCGGCCCTCTGAAGGATGCTCTACAGGGGCACCATTTTCAATCAGATGATGATGTGAAGACGGCGGTTCGTCGCTGGCTGCATCAACATGATGAAGCTTCCTTCCGCAACGGTATAATGGCACTGCTTCCACGCTGGCGCAAATGTGTTGAACGTAATGGGGACCATGTGGAAAAATAAGTCTACAGAAATGTTCACACATGTTATTGCTAACTATTACTGTGTACTTGCGTTCAATTGTGATAAATCATTTGTCAGAAAATAAATCGGGAGCATTACTTTTGGGGTGACCCTCGTATTTTAACAGAAGAACATCTATACTTACTATTTATGAATTATTTTCAATGTGCTATTAAAATTGAGACGAATACTTTGAGGAATTTTTAGTGTCAGTAGGACTCTATCCTCTCAGTCTCTGAAAGATCTGCAGTTAGGTCGGCTCCTTAGAGATTAGGAAAAAATGGACATGAAAAAAACTCATAGAAGCTATCCTTAATCAACAAATAAGATGAAACTTCGCCAGTCACCATCAAAGACATCTGTCTTCCCATGATAACAGTAAGAATGGTGTATTGCAACAGGAAGTGCAGAACTTTTTGACCACCCCTCGTATGTTCCCGAGCATGCTGCAACGTGCTGAAAAGGCGGACATATTGAGCACCTGAAGTGAAGTTTTTTGCTGTATTTTTATTCCTTGTAAATGTACTTCCAAAAAATACAAATAGCTCCTAGATCCATTAAACCGTTTGTTTCTATTCGAATTTAAATGTTTTCAGTTACTTGGTGCCTATCCTGTATTCTTGAAAGTGGGCTCGCAGTTGCCGAGGGATTATTGTACAGTATACAGTTAAAAAGCGAAGTGTTTCCTATTGTAATTTGAAAAGTCTACAGGCTTTTTTGGCATGCCTATTCGACGCACGTGCCATTCCCATCTGATATACTTTCTATATCCATACGAAGAGACTGTATCCCGCTTCATGTGTCATTTTGCTGATCGTGCTAGGGATGCTATCATTCCCTATAGGATAGAATGTTGGCACCCAGTCAGCTCTTTTGTTGCAACAAAAGGGCGTAATCTGATTATGCCGTTCTATTTCATTGTAAATATGAATGCCATAGATAATGCATAACATGCAAAGGAAAACATTGAAATGAGTTCAAGCCTCCAATCAGGTACCTTGGCTTGGAAGTAAATAATGAGGTAGTCTTGAGCCTTCTTCATCATTTTCAATAATCTGGATTGGAGCTTGTTTTATGGCAGACATTAAAATAAATACATACACAATGCACACTAAGCTGCTGCTTAAATCAAATAGCATAGTGTTGGAATTGTATAGGAAATGTGTCTAGCTTTAGCCCCCGCAAGGTGCTCACTATAGGTGCCCACTGCTCTAAAGTAGGCTTTGGACAGACCCTGCCATGTCGCACACCGGGAACAAAAAAAGTATCCAGTCTCAGTGGAAAGCAAGGATTTCCACCCTGAGAAGAAGGAAAGCGAAATTTTCACATGCAGACATTGGCTTATAGATTGAAAGGCAAATTGCTATCATCAGTTGCAACGAAGAAAAGCATGCCGAAAGATAAAACATCAAGTATTCTATGGGAATTTCGCCCTAAAATGGGACAATTTAATTCCCCTTTGTGCCTCCATCGATGTTCGAAGTTCAAGGATATCTGAGACTGTCACCCTCTTCTGAAGTGTTGGTTCATCTCGGCGACAACCAATGCCAAAGGTCCAAGTGCAAGATCATGAAACTCGGAATCCCTTGCTGAGTCATACTTCTCGATTGTTGAAGCTGCTTGAACCAGATTGAATGCGAGTGATGTGCTGCCCTATAATTGCTCAGCTTGCTTGTGAAGTATGTGCTGAGGAAACAGTAAAACCTGAAATCTTCTATGCAGCTGGTGGATAGGCAATGCAGTTGAGAATTGTTTTGCTTGCATGGACCAATGTTACAGTTGGGATGAATCAACAAAATCACTTTCATGTATTGTACATGTAGGCTTGTGAACCATTATATTTTTTAATTGATCGCTTCTGAATTGCTTCTTCAAAATCTCATGGGAGGCCCATTCTATACATATCAATCATGTTTCCGCGCTTTGTCATATGAAAACATTTCGGATTGTTGTATTTCTTTTTAACTGCTGGAGATGTATTTATTTTTAACTTCTAGTTCCACCTGTTCATTAGTTGTTCAAACTCCATTAATGAGCAATGATAATGAACAACACCATTCAAGTTTCAGTAAGAAAATTCAGCTTTTCCACTTCACAGGCTGGTGCGGTTTCAGCATTGCTCCAAAGAAATGTTTCCCAATTGAAGCACAATCGAAACGCATCTGTAGAGATACTGACATCATCTGGTGATCTGATGAAACCGCTGCCGCTCGAAGCTCATAAAAGCTGACTTCTTATTGATGTTTTGACGACTGTTGCCTTTTATCCACAATAACAAGAGACTTTAAACTTTCATGGAATCGATTTTCATGTATTTCCTCTGCGAGAAACTGTTTTAAAAGATAACCCTGACATTTCTACAACAGGTTTTACAAAGCCTCAAACAGGATGCATATTTTATTTACTACTCGGTGTGTTCCACTTCGATTCTTATTACAAAGTAATACCTTTTTTCTTAAATGAATGCTACTAATGCAAATAACAATTAGTATTTACCCAGTAAATTCAGTACTTTTTAATGCTAAGTGCCCTCGAAGGGTACAGCTGTGTGCTGAGACGAGTTAAGGTGCATCTCATTTTTTTCAAATTCATCTAATGTTTCACGAAAGTACTTTTAATTACTCCTAACTATGCTTTGGCGTCAGAAGTCAAGCACAGCCAAAAGGGAGACAACTCCTTCAACTCTTGTGATAACTGGTTCATTACTTTCGTTATTGGGTTGCTTTCTAACTTCATCATTAGTAACTCCATTCTAGCACTTTCGTGGTTGTTCAGTTATAGGGTAAGTGCTGCGAATGTCGGCACTGGGGGTAATCTCGGCACTTTGCAATTGTCAAAGTTCTGCTTCCACTACTAGTGCCCTAGGCACGGGTAGATAAGTGTTCTCAGATGGTAGGACTAATTAGGTGTTACTGCAACAAGACAATGCCAGGCCTCACACAAGCCGTCTAACATCGGAAGCCATTGCAAAGATGGGATGGGGTGTCCTTCCTCATCCTGCATACAGTCCAGACCTCGCCCCCTCTGACTTCCATTTGTTCGGTCCTCTGAAGGATGCTCTACCATTTTCAATCAGATGATGATGTGAAGACGGCGCTTCGTCGCTGGCTGCATCAACAAGATGAAGCTTTCTTTCGCGACGGTATAATGGCACTGCTTCCACGCTGGCGCAAATGTGTGGAACGTAATGGGGACTATGTGGAAAAATAAATATACAGAAATTTTCACACATGTTATTGCTAACTATTACTGTGTACTTGCGTTCAATTGTGATAAATCATTTGTCTGAAAAAAATCGGGAGCATTACTTTTGGGGTGACCCTTGTACATTAACTCATTCTGAAAACCAAGTTGAGTGCAAGGCATGCAAAAGGGATTGTCTGCATCAGAAGTGTCATCTAAGCTTAAAACCTTGAATGTCTAGTTACCAGACTACACCCACAGCAACTGTTTGACTGAGACATCTCAAGACCCATTTCATCTGAAAACATGCTCTATGGGTCCTCCGTTGTTGTTGCACACAGCACGTAATCTTGCTTTCCAATGAGTGATAGACAAGTGGACCTCTTTCACTGTGATTTTATCCTGGGTCTCTTGGATGTTCTTCGGCAATTTTGTGATCCATTTTGGATCACTCAACTCACCAGCCAAACTTTCAGTGCCAAGAAAGACTTCAGCTTGACATATACCATACTTGTGCAGTTGCTCCTCCTCCCTAACTGGGCATGAAATATAAAATTTTTAGGTGTCTCACTTGAACAGCCACTATGGGTACACTTTAGCAGCTATTAATTTATAGTTTTCATGAGGTTGAGAGGAAAGAAAGAAAGAGAGGAAAGGTATATAGATCTATGCTTGGTATGATTTGGAGGCCTCTGCCTCATGGAAGTTGAGAAATAAGCACAAAAATCTTGGTGTGTTTTTTATGAGCCACTTGGTACGTGGTGGCTCAGAGGCCACTAGCCAATGAGTACAATCTTTATTGGGATTGTATGGATCCAATCCACTGCTTTGTTCTTTTTATTGTTTGGTTGGGCAGAATGGAGAAGGAAGGGAGGATGGAGGGAATTGTAAGACTACAGCTGTGATGGACACAAAGGTGAAGCAGGAATTCCCCTCTCCTCCCAAGCAAGAATCACATCGAGAACGAGAACTGGTGAAGAAGGAACTCCACCCCCATCCCCATGCGCATCATGGGCATTCCCCGCATGGGAATCGGGGCACATCTAGTGCAGGGATGGGAAAAGATCGCAAGCCCCATGGACTTGGTCCCATCTCCTCAGCATCTTTCCCCTCCTCATCCTCCTCGTCTTCCGTGGTAGACAGTGATCTGGTGCGGGACCTCAAGGCTCAACTGAAGAAGTCCCAAAGTGAGCAGAAGGAGATGAAACTCCTTCTTGACATGTACAAAGGAGTTGCCAAGGATCAGCGTGATAAGGTCTGTCTTGCTGCCCTTTCCATTGTTTTATCCATATAAAGTGTATAAGTGAAAGAACTTCCATACTTCTATACTTAAAAAGGTTCCATCTCACATGCTAAAGCTTCAAAAATTGTCATTATATATGATAAATTGACTATTGCTATTGCATGTATTACCCAGTGTTTGCTTCCTATTGGTCTGTGTTACCCATATTTTGACAAGCACTAAAGCAGTGCTCATAGATATTGTGTTGAACATCCTTCATGATCACAAATTTTTCACCATCAAGGTCACTTCAAGGAGATTCACAATTGCAGCATCCACTTTAGGAAAAAATTGGTCCAGCAAATTAGGACAGTTTGTAAGATATACAAAATGACCAATGGGAGAAAAATACTTTAACTTGAGAACAAAAACAAAAAATAGCCTATGTTCATTCCCCAATGACCAGATGGTGTTATAAAATTTTGATTTAGTGCACGAGCAGGAGACCATGATGCTTAGCCTCTTTAGATATCTCGTGTATCTGGTGAGAATGAGATGCGAGGCCCATCAACAATCTCATTCTTCTACATAGTATGTGCCCAAGAGCACTAGCATCTAACTCTTTCATTAGTAACATTCTTTTTGTATGATAATTTTATTCAGCATTGGCTGTAATAAACATTTAGAAGCATGATGTTCAATGTTCATGCTTCATGCAATGTGAGAGTTTGCTGTATTTTCTCTGAAGCAGTGATCAAAGAGAAGGAAATTTCCTTCTTTTGGTGTCTTAGCCAGTGATTGTGCTCATGTATTGTTAATTTGATACCTCCCCAACCCTATATTCCATTGTGGCTGCTCACAACTGTCATGGTTCTCCCTGATCAGGAAGTGTAAATATGTTGAGAAAATATTGGGTTGGAAAGAAAGTCTTGCAACATTTTCTAAAACTATTTATAAAAATTTTCAAAGGAATGATGGGTGGGGCTTTGCATTTGTATATGCTGGAATGTTCTCGAAGCTTCTGCCCTCGGGGTATACAAGGCGGCTTCTGCCATTAGTTGGCAGCCATGGCTCCGATTGAACGAGCAACTCTTTGCCCCATCGTCTACTACGAGTTCTTCCAAGGACACTCTGCGAGAGCCGCTGCGGACAACATCTGCGCTGCATTCGAGGGTAACGTCGTCCACTATTCCACGGTGTCTCGATGGTTGAAACGCTTGGAATCTGGCGACACAACCTTCGGAGATCGACCACGCTCAGGATGTCCATAGACAGTCAATGACAAAGCCCTGCGGAATGCCCTCAACACGAAGCCGAACGCCACCACTCGCGAATCGCCGACTACACTTGGAGTCACCCATATGGCCATCGGCAACCATCCGAACGACCTCGGCTATCGGAAGGTTTACTTGACTTGGGTCCCTCATCGGCTCGGCGACTCTGACAAAGCAAGCTGTGTCAGTGTCTGCGAATCACTGCTCCTTCGTCCGCACAGAAAGGACCTTCTTACCACCGTGACTGCCGTCGTCTACGCTGCTCGATTTCAGAAGTTGGCTGGCGTCATTCAAAAAGAGCGTCCCAAACGCGACAAAGTTCTCCTGCATGACAACGCTCGTCTACATGTTGCGAAGATGACTCGCCAGACGATTTCGGAACTGGGCTTGGAAATTTTACCCCATCCAGCGTATTCTCCGGACTTGGCCCCTTCCGACTATCACTTGTTCCGGGCCCTCGAGAATCACCTGCGGGACAAGGCCTTTGACGATCGAGCACAGCTCGAAAATGATGTTGGCCGTTTCTTCGCTTCGCAATCGCCAGAGTTCTGGGCAAAGGGCATCGAGCAGTTACTCGTGCGTTGGGAACATGTCATAGACAACAATGGTCATTACATTGTAGACTGAAATTGCATTTCAAAAAAGTTATAACATTTTGAAAAGTTTGTGCAGTGTTGCAAGACTTTCTTTCCTACCCAATAGTAATGATATTCAATAGTCAAGGAAATTTCTCTCTTTGAATGTCATGTAAAAGTTTCTCAAGTTTGTGGAATCTAATTGACTGGACCTTTTGGTCCTAAGCAGCATGTTGAAAGCCTTCTTAATTAGTGTGGGTCTGCTGGAAACCTTAAGATCCTGAATCCAAGGTGTAAAAAATTCTTGTTTTCTTTCATGATGTTCATTGTTCATTTTGTTTAATGTCAGGTTCCTTTGATCTCTGAGAATGTATTATTTCAATCTTCTCCAAGTTTCTTACCCATCTTATACTCTATCTCTTTTTAAAATGAAATATTCTTCTGTCATCCCTGTTTCATAACATTCTTTGCCATGCCCCTATCTTCTCAGACATTATCAGCTCCTAAGTTTTCCATCCCTCTGACTGTTCTTACCTGCTTTCTGTGCTGCTGCCATGTTGAATTAACTAATTCAATTGAGATGAGTAGCTGTTAGCAAGGTTTTCTCAACTTGTTAGCATTCAAGTACATTGTTATTTTAATGCAACAATGCTTACTGCTAACTGATATAGATATTTAGAAAATAGTAGCCTAAGTTTTAAACAGAGTGTCCTATTGGGACCAACATAATAGATTGGGTTTATTTGTATATCTCATCTTTCATTTCTTACAATTTAACTATGCTTTTTGGAAAAGACATGGGAAAATTTAGAGGCTGTTTTTAGCATACAAATGTAACATATGCCTTTATTTTTACTCTGCTAAGAAAGTAAACTGATGCATCAAATTTTTTGTAGCTATTTAGTTTTTATTATGTATTCATCATGAAGCATGCATTTTCAATTTTCTGTAATCACTTGTGAAATAATATGAAAGGCATTTCCTTTATAGGTTAGTAAACACATTATAATGTGTTCACAATGCTAGATATCATATTTGATGAACCAACTCCATTGATTCACATGTCCAATTCAGCACGTCATGAAAATCAACCCCAAAAATAATTTTGTATAATACCAAAGTGAAACATACTTCCTTAATGATAAATCAATTTAATCTTGGATTACTAGCTCAAAGAGAAATAAGGTCAAGTCCTGAAAGGTTAATATTTTCTGCTTTTTCCCTAACTTCACTGGGGTCCCCAATAATATATATCAGTCTATGGTGGTCAACTCTAGTAGACATGCCAGTGTATTTATTAATAAATTTCATTAAATAAATTTTCTGTTGCACATGATACATAAATAGTATGCTGAGTGGTTCAAAAGAAATGTAAGTGAAATGGTACAGTGTTGTTTTTTAATTTGTTTTGTGTCATATATGCCATTTATATGTTTTCTCTGGTATTTCCAGCTACATTTCATTATTAAATAAATAAGTTTATGATGGAGTGTTTCTTTAGAAAGATGCACATTCAGAAGTAGATGTACTGGTAACAAAATGTTTGATAATCCAGTTTTCTTGGGAACTCTGAGAGGAATGGTCAAATTCTTTCATGAGTTAGTATAAGATTTGATTAGGTGTAATTAAGTTATTTCTGGAACAGGTATTGACTTATGATTAATTGAAATTTTATTGAGTTATTATTAAACTTGAGATTTATTAAGAGGAAAGGGATTTTGCAGGTTTCGAATAAGTTTTATCTCATCTTCTGAATATGCAAAATACTCTTTTGCTTTTCCAGATTTGCATGCCAGTATTGGTTGGTAATTGATGATTTGCCTTACATTCTCAAGTTTCTTTCTCCTAATCTCTTTTCTTTTTGCAACTTACATCATTCAAGTCCTCCCTGATTATTGGGTAATAGGTCTCATCCTCATCTACAAGTCTATGCATTTCCTTATATAAATAATTTACTCCCTTATTGCCATGAGTGGGCTTAAAATTTTAACTTAACTGTTTCCTGAGAGATGTTTCATGATGTTCTTATTTGGAAGCTTATGATTCCACACTTCATAGTTTGGGAAATAAGAAATCCAACTCGACCATAGCTGTTGGTATCCCTTCCACAGCAATGTAGAAGAGTTCAACTTGAAATTAATAGGTTTCTGTCTACAGGGTGTCCCAGAAACCCTGCCCCAAGTTTTGTCCATTGTGTCTTTATTTCTTTTCTGATGGAAATGAGTTTTGTATCATTCAAAAGCCTAGACCTTTCCTAACAACTGCTATTGAGCCTGATAGTTTGTGATTATTGGTTGTGGGGTTTTTTGAAGAAGATGGTGTATGCTATGAAACCCCTTACATCCCTAACCTCTTCAGTGCCATTTCCACCATGCGCCTTGGACATGGGATATGGGTGTAGTTGAACCAATACATCATATTGGTCATTGCTTATTCAGGGGTTGCGTTTACGCGCAAATGTGCATCCTTTATGCACAAAATTCCAACGGGACACACAAAAGAATAACACCGGGGTCCCCAGGACGCACGAGGAATTTGTTTACTCAAGCCGATTTTCGGACCTGTTGGCAGTTTCTTATTTTGAAACATGCCTAAATAGTCATCGTGTGAAAGTGACCCTGTTATTGCTAGGGAAGCAAAGAAATTTCCGAGACGGTGTGCGTACGTGAAAAGTGAGGAGCGCAACCTAAGTTGTATTGTGATCACGTGCTCATTGATGTACTTCCGTTTCTTTTAACTATGGCCTCAGGCAGCTCCAGAACTACGCTGTTCTCTTTCAGTTTCAAGCAGAAAGCTAATGTTAGTTTTTTTGAATTACCGTTTGCATATGTTCAGGCGTTCCTGAAAATAAGCCTAGTGTCACAGAAGATAAGGTAGGAACAGCCTAGGCCTAAACGAAGGTCATATATTCGTTTCACTTAGGATGCCCAGGAAGAGGAAAATTACCTTAGACCATCGCCTTGTCCAAGCAAAGGGAAAGGGATGGACGTGGGGGATGATGAGGAAGTCGAGCAGCATGTTAGCCATGATTTACAACGAAAGAGAAAAGATAGGAAATGGAAAACGGAGTGGGTCAACATGTATCCCTGGCTTTCCTGTAGAGATGGAAGAGCCTTTGAGCTTTCGTACAACAGCTGGCAAAGCTGTTGGATTTTTATGGAACAGAAAGGGAAAGTAAGGATGGACCTGTTTCAGGGCTCATAGATGCAGAACACTGTAAAGGGGATTATCTGCAATTCAAATTCTTGCTGCAAAGCATGCAAGGGAGGAACGTTTTTGATTGCATAAAACTTACCATTCAACAATTCTCTGATGACTTCCCAGACTTTGCTGTTCTTGGGCTGATTTTACTGGCAGTTCCCTTGACAAGTGTCAAATGTGAGAGGGGTTTCAGTTTAAAAAATTTACTGAGGAATAATTTGTGAAGTTGCCTCTCTGATCAACAAATGCTCCATCTAATGACAATAAACTTGAATGGGCCATCACTGGGTGAATTTAAATTTGAAGATGCCTTGGGGGTATTTAAGTCACAAAAGAAATGTTGGAAGTAGTCCCAATGCTGCTGGATTGCTGTTTGACTATGCTAAATCAGTGAATAAACATGGAATGCTGAACTTGTAATTTTTTTTTTACAAATTTACAAGATTTAATCATGCTTTGTTTGCAATGAAACCCTCAAAACTTTCAGAGGACCCTTTCCTATCAGACCTAAGGGTCCCTGGGACCCCGAAGGCAAGAATATTAGCGTAACCCCTGTTATTGGTGTAGTGAGGACTTTTGGTTTGGATCTTTCCATTGGACTTTCCAAGCATGGTTGTTCCTTCCCAGTTTAATCATTGGATCACACTGGTCCCTTCCCCCTGAAAACCTTGTGCTCTTTTGAGGTGGTCATAAGCCTCAGATGAGCTATTCCCCATTGTAAACTTTTGCATCTCTATGGTCTTCCTTTCACAGACCTGTAGGATCTTGCTCATCACTGGTTATGCTTATCTGAGGATCTTTATTCTTTTTTTTTTCAGGCCAATTCTGATTGGTAATATCATAGATATTGATGCAGATGACTCAGAAGTAACTTTAAAATCTGGTAATCTTCAGTCTGCATCCCGAATTAGGAATTGCTAAATGTGCTGTCCTGATGTTCTTATTTTCCTTTACTCTAAATTGCTGTTTATTGTGTGTGTGCAATTGGGTGTGAATATAAAGTCATTCCAGGTGTGTCTTATGTTGCAACAAGACATACTACATCTCTGCACAGTTGAAAATTATATAATTCAAATGATGTAGAGAAAGGGTCTCAAACTCATTTCAGTGTGCTGCATTTCTAAAATTGAACCTCTCTGTGGGACCTAAGTGTAAGATTGTAGAAGGAATGCTACCTTATAATTTGTATATTGGGCCTAAGATGTTTCTCTCACTGAGAAAGCAGGCAGGCTGCAGGCCACATGCAGGTGACAAGTTTGAGACCCCTGATCAAAACTATTGTATTACACTTACCTGCCACAAGAGAATTACACATGGCAAATGACCATGAGGAATTTTATTCAGGATTAAAAAATATTTCAGTAAATTAGCACACTGTGGCAGCTAAATTAAGATGTTGCCAGTATGTCAATACTTTCTTTAGTTATTGTTGTCCCACTAAATGGATGAAAAGAAATATGGAATATATATATATACATATATATGAAAAGAATATCCCTTCGAGATAACTTAATCAGGACAACCCAGGTGCTGGGAGTGATAGCCGACAACCACAGACACCTAGGCTTATTATATTATTGAGAGAGTCATGCCTATCAAGCTAAACCTATAGCCAGCACGAGTCCAAGCTATTGATAGAAAATGAGAAGAGAATACTGAATACTTTATTTGAAATTTGAAGATGCATTTATTGATTAATTATCATTTTTAACTGGAAAGGAATGGTAAAAGATACGGAAAAAGTTTCAGCAGCGCAGATATGGAAAAAGGGCATATGTGCATAAACACTTTCTGCCTGCATCTCAGCAATGTGAGATGAAGAAATTCATTACAACCCCAAGTTCAATTGGATAAAGGTCTAAGATACCATTTTACTGATTATTAAGTTTTGACCAGCTTTAGATTAGCTAAGGAAAGGTTTTATTGTTTATTTTGAATGGCATCTTTTGCACATATGCCCTTTTTCTAGAGAACTCCTCAATTGATTTAGTAGTGCTAAAGTTGTGTACAATCATAAAAATTTTATCTTTGATAAAAAGAGTACTAGCTATTAGCCCTGATGGTGAGGGAAAATTGTAAGGGAAATGATTAGGCACAACTTTTTAATTGAATTCTTTACTGAGGAAGGTGCTTGTATTTGTTCTGAGTTTTTTGGTTTTTCTGCAGGTGCAATTGATGGCAGCAGAAAGGAAAGCCAGGATGGAGGTGGATGAGTTGAAGCTCCAGCTCAAGAAATTCCAGGTTTGTAAACAATTTAAAATTTATTTCACACTCAGCCTGATGGGCATTTCATAACCAGTTCAGAATTTCCAGTTCGTTATGGTTGACATCCTTTTATCCTGGCAATGGTGATGATATCTGGTGTGTATTTTTCAGGACGCACGGAGGGAGGAGCGTCGGAAGCTGGCCGACGAAGATGCCATGCGCAAGATTCGTCAGTTGGAGGAACAAGTGCATCACCTGCAGAAGATGGTGGCATCTCACAAGCAGGAGGAAGCAGCCCTACTGAACGAAATGGAGGTGACAGGGCAGGCATTTGAGGACATGCAGGAGCAGAATGCCCGACTCATCAAACAGCTGAAGGAGAAGGATGATGCCAACATGAAGCTCATGGGGGAACGCATCAAGAGCAACCAGATCAACAAGCTGGGTCGGGAGGAGAAGGACATGCTAGTGGAACAGGTAAGAATTGTGATATGTT
Source organism: Darwinula stevensoni (assembly GCA_905338385.1). Taxonomy (NCBI): domain Eukaryota; kingdom Metazoa; phylum Arthropoda; class Ostracoda; order Podocopida; family Darwinulidae; genus Darwinula; species Darwinula stevensoni. The sequence continues at coordinate 14,192 of CAJPEV010000009.1, read as the reverse complement.
ATTTTCAAACATAACATTATTGAAAAAGAATTGACTTCAACATTAACCAGTTAATGTTGAATCAAATCAGTATTATTGCTTGGTAGCTTTGGCTACTCATAACTTCTGTTAACCCTGTTTGCTTGCTGGCCCTTACTACATTGAGATTTGTGGGAAAATTTTTCATGCATCATTTTCTTAGCATAAGGATTTATTTGGAATGAACTTTGCTATTGCAATTTACATGTCTTCTTGCCAATTGCCAAATTTTTCTGAGGCTTGAATCTTCTACCCATGCCTTGGGTTTTTACATTACTGGTAGTAGAGTGGACATTGTATGTAATTTACCATTACGTTACTCCTAGCATAGTAATATTTCATTGGGCCTACAGAGAAGTTTATATTTTTTCTTAACCAGAAGCATAGCTCTAGGAAAACTGACTTTGCAAACTTGGCTCATTGGAATTAAAAGCTAAGAGAGGCTGGTCAAGAGAAAGTTGGACAGCTGATATGATTGGGAAGTGGAAAACATTTGTGAATGCAGTAAAAAAGTCAAATTTATGCAAAGAGGACTTTCTGATATGACTAGCTATGCAGCAAAGCAATCAGTGAAGGCTCTGGAGACTTTCATGGCTTTGGTTCTTGAAAAAATGAAAGGAGTTACCATTCTTTTTCCTCACTACTAGGTAGTAGTCTTTTATGTATTGAAATATGTATGCACTTGTGTTTACTGGAAGATTTCTCCAAAATATGCAAATTATTCTCTTTTTTAGCTTGCATTTAATTCATATGAAGTAGGGGAATGTAATATGAATTTCCCAACTATTTCCTTAAGATCAGAAGGTCATTTCCTGGAAATTGGCAGCCTATGCTTTGATTCTGTTTTTATTTTTAACAAAATGGAGCAACATATGCATGAATTAGTATGATTGTGCAAAACATCAAAGTATGACTTTTAAAATAGTACAAATTGCTTCCTCAGTAGTATGTGCTCCTGTTCAGGTCTTTCACTCCCATGACACAATAAGTAAAATATACATTTGCTTTACTAATGCTCCATAACCTTGCAGGTGAAGACATTGACAACGCAATTAGAAGCACAGAGACAAGTGGTGGTGAAGCTGGAGGAGAAGGAAGGACTCTTGCAGGCCTCTCTCATCTCCGTCGAGAAGGAGGTCCAATTGAGGACTCAGGCTGCCGAGACACACAAAAGGAAGGCCCTCGAGGCTGCCCAATCTGCCTATGATCTCAACCTCCACCTTAGTAAGTCTCATCCTGGACTTCTCATGTCTCTTGCCTATGTTGGATTTTATGACATATTGCCTCAGTGGAAAGCCCTTGCCCTGCAAGGGTTTTCCTACCCCTTCTGCATTTCTTGTCTAAATAGCCCTCAGTGTGGGAAAGTGCAATAGGCTAGTAGGGTCTCCTGCAGAAAATCGTTGAAGCCAACTGGGCTGCAGATGAGTTGGAAAAGATCAGCAATATAAATTTAGAAAACTTGGCAGGAGTGAGGGCTATGGACATTTGGATTAAAATGGGAAGAACAATGACAATTAGTGCAGCAGTGGAAGAGGAGAGATGGGGGTTTAGCTGCTGAGTGATGGACTTTTTCTGGGACTTTTCATTAAAGAATTGACAGTCTTGTCAAGAAAGTAAGTTCCACAGGAAGCTTATGAGCAGAGCAGACCTTTGGGGAAAGATATATTGTAATTATTCATATACTACTTACAAAAAATTTCATTATTTTATTTCAATTCTATTTTCATTAATAAGTACTCAAAAAATTTTGCAAATATTTATCAAAGGGTTTTTGTTTTTATGTCTCTCAAGATTTTCAGATATTTGGAAAATCCAATCAAGGTGCTCTTTTGGGATAGGTAGCTTTTTTTAGTGCTTTCCTGAGCCTCCAAAAAATCAGCTTTTGCTGCACCATTGGGAAGAGCAATTTTACAAATAAAGTAACACCAGAATGTTTTGGGATACTATCATATCTTCATCTGGAGGAAAGTTAGTGCTAAAACACTTTTGCTGTTCTGCAGGTTTTGTTAATTACCAAAAACATGTGGTAGCTGAAGTAATGGCAGCTGCAAAGGCACGGTGGTTCAGCTCAGTCAGATCGCAGTCCGCAAGGTCGCAGTAGCTAATGATCCGGTTGATCTCCTCGATGTCTTTGGAAATGGCAAGGTTGAGCTTTAGAGGTCTTAGTCGGGGTCGGTCGGACATCTGTAGGTACCGCAGATCTTCCAGATGGTTGAAGAAGGCGATTCTAAGTTCTTCAGAGGGCGCTTCTAGCTCTGAAGGAGCCTCATTTGCCCTCGGTGGAACCTGAAGTGGAGTTTCTTCAGGTTTTGCCTCCTCGTTTTCGGGTATACTACATTCTTGTTTGTCTGGCTGGAGTGTGTTCAGGATTTCCTGTTCGATGTTTTCCCGCTCCAGTTCTGAGAGCATGTTGTTCCGCTCGATATAGAGTCTCTGATTCGCAAGTCGTTGCTCGTTGATATTCAGCTCTGAGTAGGATTGATTCCAGAGCTCGAGCATTTTCTTCCGGTACGCTCCTGGCGCATCGGATCGTGCTTGATAGTAAACCCGCATGACGTCAATGTTCATGGATTTTGTCCATTTTATACGTTTCCGTGCGGGGGGCATATTTTCTGTAGCAGAGGAGGGTCGACTGTCAACCCCGGCCTCTGGGACGGAGCTTTCACCAGTAGTCGTTACTCCCACTTCTGTGGCAATCACGGCTTAAGTCCGTCTGTCAGTGCCACAGTTAACGATCGATTAGCTCGATCAGCCTCGCGACTGAAATGTATGGTAGACTCAACCCTATAAAGGAAAAGAAGCGAGAGCATTGCTCGGAATGGCTCAAGCCTATGAGGGAAGAGAAAGAGAAGGGGAAGGCTAGTTGCGAAACAAGCCTATGCCAGAAAAAACGTAGCCCAAGGAAAAGCCCTACCCTGCATTCAGTTAACTGTGTCTTGCACTGACAAGACTGTCTAACTGACTGGTCAAAAGTTATATTTTCTGATGAGTTAACTATTCAAGTATTAGATGACAGAGTTCAGACAGTTTGTAGAAGACAGGGAGAAGAATTTAGGGAGGATTGCCTCAGACAGATGGTGAAAGTTCCTACAAAAGTGACGGTGTGGGGGGCAATATCCACCCAAGGCACAAGCCGGTTACACCTTATTCAGGGAACAATGAATGGTGAAAAGTATGTGGACTTATTGAACTCACGTTTAAAACCTCAAATAAAGGACTGGTTCCAGGATAACCCCTGTATTTTCCAGCAGGACTCTGCACTTTGCCACACCGCACGCAAGGTCTACCATTGGTTTGGCAAAAATAGCATTCATGTACTACCATGGCCTGGGAAATTCCCAGACATGAACCCTATTGAGTCTTAGTGGGACCTACTCATGGACAGAATCCATGAAGTGCCCATTACCAACAAAACCAAGCTCATAGAAAGTTTTGGTAGAGGTTTGGTTTAGATTAGAAGAAATCCGGAATTTCTGTTCAACCCTTATTAGAGGCATGCCAGAGAGAGTGGAGGCCCTGATCAAGGCCAAGGGTGGTCATACTAAATACTGAATGGACTTAGGAGGTGTAATCTACAGTTTTCTAATACTTGCTATATGTAAATGATATTATTTTTGTGGGACATACTCAAGGACAGAATCCATGAAGTGCCTATTACCAACAAAACCAAGCTCATAGAACGTTTGGTAGAGGTTTGGTTTAGATCAGATGAAATCCGGAATTTCTGTTCAACCCTCATTAGAGGCATGCCAGAGAGAGTGGAGGCCCTGATCAAGGCCAAGGGTGGTCATACTAAATACTGAATGGACNAACAAAACCAAGCTCATAGAACGTTTGGTAGAGGTTTGGTTTAGATCAGATGAAATCCGGAATTTCTGTTCAACCCTCATTAGAGGCATGCCAGAGAGAGTGGAGGCCCTGATCAAGGCCAAGGGTGGTCATACTAAATACTGAATGGACTTAGGAGGTGTAATCTACAGTTTTCTAATACTTACTATATGTAAATGATATTATTATGGTTTGCAAAGTATGAATAAATGAATTTCCTTGAAATTTCTAATAATTTGTTCAGTACTGTACATCTAAATATGTAAACTTATTTAACATGAGAAAAATTTGATTGAAAGTAAATTTTAAATTTGAAAACGATGTGAAAAGGTATTCGAATTAAAATTTAGGGAAAAGTTTTAACAGGAAATATTATAACCAGCAGTTGCTCTTGCGGGAATCTTAACTGAAATGGTACGAAAATAAGTATTAATTTCTGAGTAGGCAATTAATAGTTTTTTTGGCATCAGCCTCGTCCAAAGTTGTTTTTTTTTGGTGGGGGGTGGGGGATTAATTAATTAGGGACTGAAATAAATTTAAACCTGTAATTAATGTAATTAAAGATCAAAAAAGCTGAATCGAGGCTATACGATTGATTTCTAAAACGCACGCCATTCCCGAACACAAGACCAAGTCTAAGTAACTTTTTAAGGACGCTTTGTAAACGAAATCAACTCCAAACAGCACCAATTGTGAAACGAAGTAAGATTAGCGCTAAATCGAGGCGATACGAGTGATTTCCAAAACGCCCGCCATTCGCGAACACATGACCAAGTTTGACAATCGTTCAAATGTTGCAATGGAGACGAAACCAGGTCGCTAGAGCGCGGATTGTGAAACGCAGTTGGATGAACAATGAATCGCAGAAATACTACGTATTTCACAGACGCCCGCCATTCGCGAACACATGACCAAGTCTGACGAATTCTACAATGCTGCAATTTTGACGAAAACAACTGCATAGATCGCCGAGTGTGAAACTGAGTAAGTTGAGCACTGAATCGCAGAGATCCAATGTATTTCAGACACGCCCGCCATTCGCGAACACATGACCAAGTTTGACAAATTATTTAATGTCGCTATGTTGACGAAATCAACTTCATACAGCACCGATTGTGAAACGTAGTGGGATGAGCGCTGAATCGAGGCGATACGATTGATTTCTAAGACACTCGCCATTCGCGAACACAGGACAATGTCTGAAAACTTATCACATGTCGCTATGTAGACGAAATCAACGCCAAACAGCACCAATTGTGAAACGTAATGGGATGAGCGCTGAATCGCATATATGTTCCTGATTTCCGTGACGCTTGCCATTCGCGAACACAAGACCAAGTCTGAAAACTTGTCCAATGTCGCTATGTAGACTAAATCAACTCCGAAGAGCACTGATTGTGAGACGTAATGGGATGAGCGCTGAATCGCAGAGATATTCCTGATTTCCGTGACGCTTGCCATTCGCGAACACAAGACCAAGTCTGACAAACTGTCCAATGTCCCTATGTAGACGAAATCAACGCCAAACAGCACCAATTGTGAGACGTAGTGGGATGAGCGCTGAATCGCAGAGATGTTCCTGATTTCCGTGACGCTTGCCATTCGCGAACACAAGACCAAGTCTGACAAACTATCTAATGTCGCTATGTTGACGAAATCAACTTCATACAGCACCGATTGTGAAACGTAATGGGATGAGCGCTGAATCGAGGCGATACGATTTATTTCTAAGACACTTGCCATTCGCGAACACAGGACAATGTCTGAAAACTTATCACATGTCGCTATAGAGACGAAATCAAGTGTAAAGAAAACCGATTATGAAACGTAGTGGGATGAGCGGTGAATCGAGGCGATACGATTGATTTCTAAGACACTCGCCATTCGCGAACACAGGACAATGTCAGAAAACTTATCACATGTCGCTATAAAGAAGAAATCAACGCCAAACAGCACCGATAACAATCGGTGCTGTTTGGCGTTGATCCAATTCAGCGCTCATCCCACTACGTTTCACAAAACGTAGTGGGATGATTTGGGTTCTAAGGGTTCTAAGACATTCGCCATTCGCGAACACAAGACCCAGTCTGACAAACTGTCCAATGTCCCTATGTAGACGAAATCAACGCCAAACAGCACCAATTGTGAGACGTAATGGGATGAGCGCTGAATCGCATATATGTTCCTGATTTCCGTGACGCTTGCCATTCGCGAACACAAGACCAAGTCTGACAAACTATCTAATGTCGCTATGTTGACGAAATCAACTGCATACAGCACCGATTGTGAACCGTTGTGTGATGAGCGCTGAATCGAGGCAATACGATTGATTTCTAAGACACTCGCCATTCGCGAACACAGAATCAAGTCTGAAAACTTATGAATTGTCCCTATGTAGACGAAATCAACGGCAAACAGCACCGATTGTATATTTTGATATTTGTATTTTTGGGTTTTCTATGGACTATTGGGTTTTTATTTAGGATGCGTAGGATTTAGTCCATGCCTTACGTCCTTGGCCACAATTGGCACATGGCTTTCCGTTGCGTGATAGTGTGGTGATGTCCACCACAGTTAACATATTTTTTGCGTTCTTCTAGTTTACTTATGAGTGTCCAAATACATAGAATACATAGAATGAATGGAAATGGGTAGGGAGCCCGGGGAGCCAAAAGGTGCGCCGACATATTGGGTCATCCAGGTCCGAGCTTCGAAGTATTGAATAGTAATGAGTGTATAAGCTGTAACGCTTGAGTCATGGTGGTGGCTGATGGGTACACCCCTGATGAGGCTGATGAAGACACGAATCTCCATCCTCCGAATTCGCTTAAGATCTCCCCCATCCTAGGACAATGCGAACCTAATACCGAGATGAGAATGAGGCATCTTGTTCTCCCGGAAGCAAGAAGACACCAACGTGAATACTGTGATGTACTAAAAGGCCACCCTCACTCCACGTAATCTTAACCGATGATAATGATTTTGGATACATCCTGAAAGACCACGCCGCCCTGGGGTGGTCTCATGGATTAATATGACCTCGCAAACTATTTTGTATCCCTGCTCAGAATTATCCTGGGTCATGACATTTGGGTTACGGCGTTGATCGAATATATCTAGTAAGTTGAATGCCTTCCCTGACGTCGTTAGGACGTCAGAAAATCTTGTTTGTTCGTATGTCTCGCTAGATGTCTCACCAAAACATCTGTTGATGCAAGTTGACAGGACAACGTTCTCGCAATACTGCTCTTTTCAGCATCGGATCAACATTGAATCAATATTAAAACATTGATGTCATACTGATACATCTTTTTAATTAACATATAAGCAATGCTGACGCAGGCGAAGTTGTTTCACTTCAGTCTGTCCATCGATTCTGGTTTCCTTACTATCCAATGCAATCGAGAGGCTCTAGAAGTGCCCACACTTCATTTCTAATATCTGAAAGGCGGAAAAGGTTAAATAAAAAATGAACTTTCCCCAGTAGCCTATAACATTAATCAACATTGTTTAAATGCTTAATTGTTTAAATGATTCAACGTCTGGATAATTATTCATTGGTGTTACTAGGTTAACCGATGAAGTCAGGGGACTTGATCCTTTAAGGAGCAAAGAAACTTTTTTTTCCCGAAGTATCACCTAGGTGGCCTTTGTGATGTCACAGGCCCACTAAACTCCGTCGCCCCACCCCTAGGAAACTACGGTTTGCAGTTCAGGGTTACTGGACTGCCCATTGCAGCGTTGCTTGAAAAACAATTTTTTAACCTTCTTTTTTATGGGAAAAAAAAAAGAATTTATTTAATCTAATCAAGAATTCGGTTTCCGAGGAGACAACGACGACAAAATTTCACAATACATCGCAGCATAACAAATTCGAGTTGTACCTGACCTACGGCCTACCATATCCTTGCGGAATTCGGTACATGTACATGTATTCAGATTTTCAGGTATGTACATGTATTCAGGTATTGAGATAATACTTCAGTCATGAAACGGCACATGGATTAAACAATTGTTGAGACCTATCAACGTTGAACCATCGTGGAATCAACATTTCTTCAATGTTGAAGAAAATGGATTTTCAATATGGAGTCAACGTTGATAAGCAAATGTTGAAGCAACGTTGCAGTGTTGGTTTTGAACATTGAATCAATGTTGACAGGCAACGTGGTTTCAACGCTAGCTGCGTTGACGAAATGTCGTTGAATCAACGTTGATTCAACGTGAGTGTGCTACTTGTGTGTATGACAGTATGACAGGGATATATCTTTTTCTGAGGACTTGGAGGAGTCTTTACATCCGGGCATTTGAAAAGGTTTGTTAGGGGAAGAGTTTCAATCTGCTTTAGTTCCAATCTTGCTGTTGAAGGTGATAATGATGTTTCCTACTTGGTTCTGTTTCAGTTCTTTCAAAGAGATGTTAGGAAAATCCTCGAGAAGATATTTCGTAATTTCGTGGTTTGGTATCTTGTGGGACATTTTTTAAGATGATGGTTAGGGGGTTTGCCAGTTGGCAAACCGACCTCGACCGAACTGGTGAAGCTGGCGAAACTGCTTTTGTGAACTACATCCTTGCATAGCTTTAAAGACGAAAAATAAACGATTGAAGCAAAGCAGAGTGGATGGAGGGAAGCAGAAAAGGAAACTGGCCGGATCGGTGCAGTCGCCGTATTCCCCATTCCCCTAGTGGCGTTCGGCTAGCTTGGCAAGTTTTCCCTCGCTTCAATCTATAACCTTCAAACTTTGCTCCATTGTTTGCCAGTAGAAGTTCTTGTTTCTCATTTCATTAATAAACTATTTCTAGATGTTCTTTGTGGGCGATAAGTACGACCCTTCCGACCCCATTTAAATTTGGATATTTGCCAAGTTTTCTCGGTGGATATCCTTGAAACTCGCATCATTTACATGATACAATAATACAAGTATGATTATCAAATTTCATCAAGATCGCTTAACTCCTTGGCGTGACTTTTTTTGGCGAGGAGTATATATTACGTCTACGTTTAAAGCGATTTCCAGACGTGGCTCATTTTGGCGCTTAGAATGCCATAAACAAAAAAGATCCACTAGCTCTCTCTCTAGATTCACATCCCTAGTTCTCTGCCAAAGCTTCTCTCCCTCAATATTTCACAAATTGCTTTAGCTATACATGGGTTGCAATAGAAGATATTGAGACTTAAATTATTTTGCTTAATATGGCACTCTTGGAGCAACGGCCACTCAGTGGTAATACCACATTTTGAGAGGAATATTCGATTTCATTCGTAAGTTGATCTAAAATCTCATTTACTCGAATTGATAGATTTCTGATGCTGACTAAGGTGCTGACTTCTGGTGCTGACTAATCTGGTGATGAACCGAAATTTTATCGGATTTTTGTGAAATTTGGGATTTGCAAAGAGGAAAGGTATTTTTGTACTCTCTGAATCTATTTTTATTCCATATTCAGAACAGCCACTAAACACTTTCTTTCTTGCTTTCTCAAAACTTATGGCTTGCTCTTGAAAGGTAGGGCTGTTCAAAATTTTCATCTTTCAGTATTTGGCCATAGAAACGTTGGCAAATAAAGGCAAAATTATTGTTGGCCTTATCACCATTGACGATCACAAATTTCTTGTGCAGTTCCTGTAGGAGATCTTTGAATTTTCTGTCGGAAATATCTAAAGACCCTTTGGGGTACTTGACCTGAAAACTTTCAATTTTATCTTTAAAGGCTTGAAACACTTTTATCTTCCATGGATGAAAAAAGGCGTCATAGGTTCCAGTTTGAAAAGAAACTCGAGAAACATAAGTTTGGATGTCCGTGTGGATTTGTTCGATTAATTCCTCCTTGCTGATCCTATGATTAAACTGATATTTTGCTCCTTGTATGAATATAGCTCTAAGTTCTCTATTGTTTAAAATATCCAAATCTCCTGTAATAATGTGTTTATGTGTAATAATGATTTCTGTCAATAAACACATGCTATTCTGGTTGCTAGTAAACACAGGGTAGTTCGCTGAGCCACACTGATTAGTTTTAGCTTTTACCAAGGAAGAACCTTTGGTACTCATGGTAGATGCTGGCCTTGGCAAGGTTTCCTATGGACTCATTCGTCTTCAAACCGAGGGTAGAAATGCTGACATTTATCCTAGCGATCATGAAGTATTGAGGGCCGAAAAGGCCTGTTACTCTGATGGAATCGCGATTACTAAGACTAGAGGCAAAGTTAAACTTCAGAAACTCCTTCATCATACAAGTGTAGGCATATTACTTCCTCAACAATCTGTCTTGAAATGCTTACAGTTCGAAAACATCGAAAGGATCGTCATAATGAGCAAATGGGTTTTCGAGAGGGCAGCTGGGCGGTGTTTAGAAACAACGATACCTTGAAACAGCGGCAAACTTAGGGCAGGAAAGTACGAAGGGCGCACCAAAAGTTTCGAGACTCTGAAGGAAACTTGATTCGATTTTCGTGGCAAACACATTAAGAAAATTATAGCCAATGTGTAACACATACGCAATGCACGTTCAGAAGTACAAGTTGCTCTCTCTTTTCATTAACAAAATACAGGCCGTGAAAGGAACACATGCAACAGAAATTACAGACGCGACAACACATTCAATCATCTTGTAGATCATCATGAACCCTCTCCACGTCGTCCCCTTTGAGGTGGACACATTTCTGACACCGCGATTCAAACTTGCGGATTGATGCCCTGAACCGCTCCTTGCCGACCCTGTTCAGCATTGTCTTCGTTTCTTCTATAAGCTTCTCGCGAGAATTGAATCGCCTGCCACTCTTTGTCACTTCGCCCTCTTCCCAGAGATGAAGAAACACTTGCGTGGCAGGCGATTCAACTCTCGCGACGAGCTTATAGAAGAAACGACAGGCAGGATAGTATTTGAACGCTGATAGATGTGGAGAATTTGCAATGAAGACTGCTGAACATTTTGTTGCCAAATAACCATGATATTACATTACACAAAGTCCTGATGCACAGAAAGTCAGCGATAGAACATCTACTTCTGCCAATGGGGACGGCGAGTGAAGAAGCTCAAGAGGCATGGAATAAAAAATTTCAAGAAGTTGAGGGATAATTCAAGGAAAATGTCTCTTGAGCAGACGAACGAGGATTTTCGTCTAATGCTACTGGCCTCATCTGATCCATTGATTTATAGTATGTAGCAATCGCAGAATGCGAAGCAAAAGCCCTCGCCATCTGAAGTCATTGCAATGCTGAAGCCGTCAGGAATTCATCAGTTCATCAATCCCGCTCAGGAAGTTGATGAAGAGATGGTGAATTCAGAAGATAGCATGTGAAAATCATATTTTCATTCGTTTTCACTCTGTAAATTCTTGGAAAACGCTTATTCTCTCAACTAAATACACGTTATACTTTTGTCAAAGAGGAAATACATTCGGTGCAATATATTTTTATGTGCTGGAACCATTGAGTGTCTTCTGGCCACATTTAACGAGCCCCGGAACTACTGTGCTATGGTGGGACTAAGGAAAATATAGTCACACTGTTGGAAGTTTCCTTTCTAATCAATATTGCACATTTTATTACCTAGTATCGCGTGATGGGAAGAATGCTTAAAAATTGGGTTCTGCATTGAATGGACTAGCTGTAACCTGGAATTTCTACCGATGATTGCCGAATTAGTACAAGCTATGCTTTAGAATATGTGGGTTGCTGCCACACTCACCACAAAGACACAACTTACAATTTCTGTACCACCGACCATGAAAGAGTTATCACCATATTTTAATGTACTGACGCATGGTGGTGCAATTAATGTACCACATGTTTGTGATGTTGTTTTGAGGCAGCATAGTGGTTTATTTCCAGAATCACTTTGTATTATCACTGCTACTACTTGTTTCTCGCTGCTAACAATTGGCAAAGTGTGTTATATTCCAGATGTGTTCTTCAGACTTCATTATCTTTTATTAGGCGGTTTACTGTATGAGAGTGGAATGCATTTTTTGTCATTCTGATTACACTAATCATTCCTGGGTCTATTTGTTCTAATAATATATTTTCTCTAATTTTTAAAGTCATTTTATAATGCAGCTGCAGATAAAATGAACTCTATGAATAGTAAATCAACACGTATTTGTAAGAATACATCATTTTTACCTCCATGCACCGTGCGACCAAATACCACCATAGCCTGAAAGTACTGTTCTCAGAATTCTAATGCATGAATTATATACTCATGGAAACCAAATGGATTATGTAAATTCATGTGAAGTAAATGTATCTAATTACGATTTTTCTGAAATGAAAGCACCTGCAGAAAGGGATTTTCTTCCTGAACTGTGCATGAAAGAATTGACCAATGTTTGGTATTGATGCGGTTAACACGACATGAGGTCTCTTACATATTCTTGTATATTTTTAACAGCAACACACTTTCAGGAAATTAGATCTACATTGGAATGAGAGTGAGAATTGCTTGACACCGTGAATTGTTGATGTGAGTGCTTACCTTTCCTGAGAGAAATGCACAGATGCTTAGAACAGACGCTAGTTTCTGAGATACACTCGAAATGCAATTCTTTTCTAGAAAATGGCTGTATATCCTATGACTAGAACTCAGAGGCAAGCCTTGTTTCAAGCTCCTCCCCTCTCCATTTGGAAGCATCCCATTTCCCGTTGGCTTCTGAGATACCTATGATCCCTCCAAGCTCCGTCCTTAGAGTACTAGTGATAACAAAATCCAACCGTGGATTCTTCCATGGCTTTCATTGTCGAGGGCGGAGAAAGGAATGCGTGCAAGCTACCTTAACGAGCTGGCAGATTGAACCACCCTCATAATATTTCATCTACGCATCGATTGATAAAATTCCCATCGTGTGATTGATTCCAGGGAAGGAAATCCTCAAAGCTTTTATCCTGATGAGGGTCGACGAGTATATTCTCGTTCATGGATTCTGAAACTATAAAATGAGAAATATTAGAATACTAGCTAGGTGGTTTCCCCGAAGGGCAAACTCACTCGCGATGGACGCGCCTTCAGCGCGAACTCTAATCTGAGAAAATCATTAATGCATTCATAGCATTCGTTTACGACACTCACGTCTACTTATTCAAACTCCTTGGGTTACATGTACATTTCACTATGGCTTGAAGTTACTTCTGGTTTTGTGAAGTCATAGCCCAATGTTGGCAACATTAGGCTAGGTGGGATTATTCCTTTCCCTCCAAAAAGACTGGTCCTTTATATAGTGGGGAGATCAGGCAGGTTCATAGCTTTCGTGTCAGATCATGGTCTTCGATTTCCTTTAAAAACATGTATGTGATCCAACCATCCAAGCGATGAAATATGGCACCTTATTTCCTTCTGTATCTGTAATAGTTTAGGAGAAAAAAAGCTCCAGCTTTTGGTATCTGCAGGAAATGGATTGAATGTTTAATGCTTGGGATGGAGAGTGAAACTAGAGTAACAAAAGGCCAAATCGCATTTCATAACCCTCGTTCGCTAACTGGCTCCCTGCTGGCGAACTGGTGCCACACCCCGGATGAAGTTAGTCATAGAAGGTGCGTGCCCTGAGGGGATTGAGTTAGCAGGCCTATATGTAACCCATGGACAGACGCAGAGGGCTACACCAATCATGCCCAACCCATTCGTATCGAGGAACTTCTCGGCCCATCTGACGGAGAATCATCTGCCTTAGCCTGACGCGCTAGGCCATCGATCTATGCCGTTGTGTCATTGGTGAAGAGAAGGGCACGAGTTGACGCGTACCGGTACGCTTGCAGATGCGAAAGAGTTTTATTTCATTTCTGGCAGGGAAACGGTAGATGATGTTCCATTGACATTGCGACATAAGGTTCAATCCACTTATGGACGCTTATTCCAATGCTATGCACACATCAACGAAATGGGAAGGTATAGCTACAGGCTGCATTTACGGAATGACGCGTTTCTTATTAGACAGTTGTATGAAACCTTTAGAAGAGTTTGAGAAAAGGACTCTCATAGAGTCCCTTCGCCAGAATATGTAATTAGCGATTAAGTTCCCTATAGTAGAGATGGAATTATCGCCTTGAAACTCAGAAATAATGAGCTATGTGTCTGCTGCCTAGCCACCCCAGATGGAGGTGTAGACCTACACCATTCTCATGAACATGTTCCTCAGTCATTGCAGGGAGTGTGTGTTATTGCTACTTTGTTCACTCCAGAGGAATTTAGACTTCGGAAGGGGGTTGGGGTTGAGGTGTACACCCCTGGGGACTAATTTCGCAGGCCCAGACCTACCCTATGGATGGACGCTTGGGCCAATACTTCTCTCATACACACTCTTCCTCCAAGGAAACGGGATGGTAAATAAATAGCTGTTGACTTGCATATAC
>CAJPEV010000008.1:328717-391685 GCA_905338385.1 Darwinula stevensoni | reverse complement strand
TTTTGGTCGTGAGCGATGCTTAGAAAATTTTCTATGCCATCGGCGAACATTGTCGCAGGTGGCGATTCTTGGTATCAGTTGGATTGAATCGGTGTTCGCTTTTTCTTGCTGCAAATCGGCAACGTCGCTGCATCACTATTGTTTTGGCACTTTCCGATGCTTAGAAAAATTTCTATGCCATCGGCGGACATTTTCGCACGTGGCGAATCTTGAAATCGGTCATATTGAAGCTATATTTGCTTTTTCTTGCTCCAAGTCGACAACGTAGCTGCATCTCCTTGGTTTTGGCCGTGAATTATGCTTAGAAAAATTTCTGTGACATCGGCGGACATTGTCGCAGGTGGCGATTCTTGAAATCGTTCGTAATGAGGCGTTGTTTGCTTTTTCTTGCACTAAATCGACAACGTAGCTTCATCACGTTGGTTTTGGCAGTTTTCGATGCTTAGAAAAATTCCTATGCAATCGGCGGACATTGTCGCAGGTGGCGGTTCTTGGAATCAGTTGGATTGAATCGGTGTTCGCTTTTTCTTGCTCCAAATCGACTAATTCACTGCATCCCTTTTGTTTTGGCTGTGAGCGATGCTTAGAAAATATTCTGTGACTTCGGCGGACATTGTCGCAGGTGGCGATTCATGGAATCGGTCTTAATGAGGCGATTTTTCCTTTTTCCTGCTGCAAATCGACAACGTAGCTGCATCTCCTTGGTTTTGGCCGTGAATTATGCTTAGAAATTGTTCTGTGCCATCGGCGGACATTGTCGCAGGTGGCGATTCTTGAAATAGGTCATATTGTGGTGATGTTTGCTTTTTCTTGCTGATAATCGACAACGTTGCTGCATAACGTTTGTTTTGGTCGTGAGCGATGCTTAGAAAATTTTCTATGCCATCGGCGAACATTGTCGCAGGTGGCGATTCTTGGTATCAGTTGGATTGAATCGGTGTTCGCTTTTTCTTGCTGCAAATCGGCAACGTCGCTGCATCACTTTTGTTTTGGCACTTTCCGATGCTTAGAAAAATTTCTATGCCATCGGCGGACATTTTCGCACGTGGCGAATCTTGAAATCGGTCATATTGAGGCGATGTTTGCTTTTTCTTGCTCCAAATCGACAACGTAGCTAAGTCACGTTGGTTTTTTCAGTTAGTGATGCTTAGAAATTTTTTTCTGTGCCGTGTTGAAGCGATGTTTGCTTATTCTTCATTGGATTGGCAGTTTGATGAACATCAACATCAGTTGATGTTCATTAGTTGAAGCTCCCCACTATTGATTCGAGATGGTGACTTTGCAGCCACCATTTCAGTGGGATCACGCTGTGATTCATTATTTTAAGACTCCGTTGCCTATCTTTGGTGCTTGGTCCATTAAGTTTTAGTGAACGTTAATGATGTTACATCGAATTTTTTATTTTAATTTTTAAACAGGTTAAATTGGCCAAATAGTCTTTGGTTAAGCGTGTAGGTAGCATGATTCAAATTGGGGCTTAACTAGATATAGGGAGGATGAGAAAATGTCAGCTTTCATTTTTTGGTCGTTTTGTCCTGTTTCCCTCGGCAAGGTTCGGGTGTGATCGGTTCGAGTGGAAAGATCCTCCATGTCTACGCGGGCAAGCATTTCCTATTTTATTGTAGGTTCTGTTTGGTTTCATATCCTGTTTTTGAAAACGTGGCAAGCATTACTCTCTGAAGTCCTTCCAGTCAGACCGAGAGCGTCTCGGTTGCAGATCCCCGGTTGAGGAGCTGAGCAATTATGATCCGAAATTAATTCTCAATATAGATCTCCTTTAATCCTCGGATTGTCATTGCGCACCCGGCATTTGACGTTGGCCCAAAGTGGTTCCGCTGGACAATCCTAGGAGAGACCTAAGTTCGGCGCATATCTCAAATATTGAATTCCAACATATTGAAGTCCAACGTAGGTGTTCTGCCGGGGTGTGTCCAAATATGAATATTTTTTTACCTACATCGTGGGACGTTATGTGTTACGCTGCATCTTCAGCAATTCACAGAATAAGTGAGTAAAGCAAAGAGTGGTCCAAGCTTGTTCATGGGTTTGGGACCCAGCCACTGATACCTTTGGCCTGTGAACTTAAGGGTGCTACCCTTTTCTCCAAAGAAGAAATTGAAGAATGAATGAAATGCGCCACCTTTACGCGATATACGACTATGGAGAAATCTTTCGGTGTTACTGGTAGGAGGAAAAATGATGTCGGATCCAAACAAGGAAAAGCAGTTTTCGCATCTTTCCGACTGAATCCAGGAATCCCCCACCTGCCACATTATAAGTGGACATGTTCTGAAAATTTTGTTGGCATCACCCAATGCCGAAACCAAGTTAATATTTCTACGATATCGAATCAAAGCAAGATACAGCACCTTTCCCATAGCATAGATTACCTCATCGTGATACGATTCCGAGTGTCATGCATTTCCGGTTTCTCTCGGATCGTTACGATATCTTCCCTTCTATGATGCATGATCGGAATCGGGAGAACCTGATTTCAGCCTTTCTCCGAGAAGAGCAAAATTATGCCCCAGTATGGTAAGTTCTCAGATACATTCCCGGTTTCTGTCGAATTCCCGAGGAATAGGTTTCATCCTTCTCGAATCGGAGGGAGGGAATTCTCAGGTTCTTATTTCCAGCATCGAAGGGAAAATAGTACCCCATAGCATCGTCGGAGTGTGGCGAATTTCTCCGGTTTTTATGTTTTCTTGCTAGGATGCAAAATCCGAGGCAGGAGAATCGGAACCGAAACCGGAACCGAATCAGAGTGGAATTTCTCATTTTCTGTCTGGGTATGAGTTATCCGAGTTAGCCTTCGAGAATACAAATGGAAGGACGAACGGGTTCGTTGGAACGTTTCTCAACAGGTCTGTCCCTTTTACGAGACGGTTTTCAGGGTTAGCGGGAATCGCGACCTCGGAAACCTCCTCGACTCCATTCGCATCGTATTCTTGGAAGCTTCAGATTCCTTTTCGATAATGAAAAGGATTGATGGAAGAATGAGATAAAATTCAGTAAACGCCAAAACCCGAATACGATATTGAACGATGGTGCCTGAGAGCAAGAATAACAGCGCAGTTTAGCTGTTGAAGTGATTTCTGTCCCCCCCACACCCCTACCATTCCCCGCAAAAAAGGAAATGCTGAAATTTTTTCTAGTGCTACTATATTTAGCCGCTATTGGGTGGAAACTTCCCCCTAAAGTTTTCGAAAAAAGAATATAATTAGTTTATTTTACTTGTTGCTAAACGCAGAATGTAAATTTGTTACTCTTCACGTTTCCCAGAGAAAAGAGGTAATGGGTGACATGCACCAGATTCGTTTCCATAATGGGCGTCTATGGGTATAAGTTAGTCTCTGTTAAACTGATTCCCGTGGGGCACCATCGTGAGGTCAGATTAGTTTAGCTTAAACGGATTCTGTGCATGTCACCCAATGAGGGGCATCCGATGCCGCGTAGGAAAAAATTCACATTTTCTGGTAGACTCGTGAGTTTGTGGATAGTCGGCCGTCGTTTGGTTAAAATTATTAGGGAAGACTTGTCTGGGTCTCATGAGCGAATTCGTAACCAGTGAGGAGGGTGAAAGAATTTCGCCGTTTGCTCTCGGATGGAAGACACCTGGAATGAAAGCCATACGGTGAATGTTGCAGGATGACAGTTTCGCCAAAAATTTATCGGATCGCGGAGGATGGAAATTCGAAGGGGGCGAAAAGTGAGATTCGGTCATGGTTCTCATCCGTTTTGGATTTTTATATTATTTTTTAAATTTGGTTTTCTGCTTTTTTAATTGCATTTTTCAGAGGATGGAAACGTTCCAGGCGTGGATGCATCTCGTAATTTTCTCACCTCTTAATGGTTTTTCCTATTTAGTGACGATTCGGAACGAAGCCGCGTCCGGATTCGACCGCTCGATTCGCTCCTGGCAGGACGAGATTCGGCAAGAGAACCGGCGGACCGTCGCGTTCGACGCACTCGATGCACACCGGCCGATACGGAACTGGAAGTTTCGCAGCCGAAGCACGCGAAGGTCGAGCTCGGATGCCCTTCCCTGCAGTCTCGCGATGCGGAAGGTTCTCCGGGCGGAGATTTTCCACCTCGAGAATCCGCCGAATCTCCTCTTCTCCAAACGATGGTTCCTCGGTCCGAAGGGAGGGTATCGGACGGTGCGGTGCGTCCACCCTCCGCTTCCGACGCTGGATCCGAGAAAGGGCTCAAGGAGAGGAGGAGGTGGGGCGCCGACCACAGACCTTTTTGCTGTCTTTCGCCCACTTCACGTTTTTTTTTTGCAAATGTTTCCATGATTGTGTTTTCTTTTTAAATATTTCCAGGACAAGAGAGACGGATGAAGAAAAAAATTGTTTGACATATTCTAATGCGTTCGGCTTTACGGTACTTTGAAAGGAATGAAGTACTCGAAAGCCAACGCCTTGCCGGAAATTTTCGCTGTTACTATTACTGCTCATGGTGCATCTGGAAATAAATCGAGACTCTTCTCTTCCATTTCTTTCGCTTTTTTTTCTGAATCCAGGAGCCTTTGACCGTCATAAACATTTTGGCCATAGAAAGTGTTACATCCGTTACGAATATTGAAGAGATGATTTCAATGAGATGATTTGAAAGGAAATGTAATAGTTCCGAGCAATGAAGAGCTCACGTCGTGCCAGGAGACATTAATGAGATCGATCCCTGAATTTCGATCCTCGTATCGAATAAAGATGAGATGAGACGGGAAGGAAAAAGGAAAAGAAAACGAAATTGAGAGCATGGATTCGAACGTGAATCTCATGATCGTGAGACGAATGTTTTCCACCTCGGCTACGGGCAGAGGTGTTCCGCATGGACTAGAAAAGAGGCCTTTTCAATGTAATGCGGGGATGGACGAGTCCATTCGACTTCGAGGGGAAGTCGGAGTTGTGGGGCGTCAAGGTCAAATGAAGGTGAATGGAACCACAGCCGTGACGTCGCAGGGGTTCCGGCAAAAAGCGAAAATCTCGTCCCTTGCTGCTTTTTCCGAACCCGGAAAAAAGTGGCAGTTCAAGGTCGAATTCAGTGACGTCATCGGCCAGCCGACCTCCCCCTTTTTGCCCCTCTCTGTGGACTCTTCCACCATCCAACCTCCCCCGGAATCAGAGAATGGACTCGTCCCTTTGGCGACCTTCCCTCTAATCCCGGAAGAGGTCTCTCCAGTACCCGATTTGCTTCATCGATGCCGCTCGACTTTCCCGATTCCGTTCTAAAATCGATTCCATTGCTTCTTTCGAAACTTCCGAGCTAAAGAAACCTTCGATCATGGAAATTAATCACCCGATAGATATGACGGAAACGGTTGGAAATATTCTTGTATCATTGTCTTCCGTCTGAATTCCTCAGCGTCCTCTCGATTGGTGAATGGTCAATACCATCATGTCGGCAAAATCCATGTCTTCCCACTTCTTGCTTTCTTAAACTTCAACAATCGCAAGCATAGAAATTAAACTTTGAGAAATAGCTGGGAATGAACATACGTTTCATTTTTCATTCGGTGCTTACTGTGAAGAAGGATAAAAGAGATCCAGGGCTTGGTACAGCCAATAGAACTTCACATTTATTTTTGTTCCAAAACGATCTGCAGAACAAGAGAATAAAAAGACAAGGAACAAAATTGCATTGAAAGGCACTTCAGTCGAGGGGGAATTGAAGCGGCCATGCTGCAGCCATGTGATTCATCTGACACTAGATGATGACTGCGTCTTAAGGGAGAGCCAGAAGCAGCGACCAGGGCCAAGTGCACCGACCGATTCTCCAACACACCTGAGAATGACTCCAAAAAAGAAAGGAATTTTAAATCTGGAACTACAAGTGGTTCTACTACCCTAGAGGCTGATGGAGCATCCTCAGCATATTTACTTCTTTTAGTTGAATTTTGCACATCTTCAATGGAACCCCAATGCCCATCCATGGGAAATAATCCTATAAAGAGGTGCCAGAATGGGGCTAAAGTGAAAAAAAAAACACAGCTTGACAGATTTTTCCGCATTAAGGCCTTTGGTTTCTGTATGACCCAGGAATATTATTTTTATGCATGCAGTTTGCAGGGGCTTGTCTTGCCCATGTGCATCTGGGTCCACATCCATGAGTTGCCAGGGATAAGAACACTATGGACCCTGGAACATATATTTTCAAGAGTTAGGCATTTCCTTTCCTCCATTTTGCACCTTCATCCAAATAATTTTTAGGCAGAATCATACTCAGAGGATTTACTGGCAGGTGGCTTCTCGCATTCCCAGAGAACATAAGACACAAAACTGAGCCAGGTGAAATAGTTGGAAATTTTGAACACAGTTTGGAAAATTCTGGCAAACTAAAAGAAATAAGCATGATGAGGTTAAAGTATGCTGGGCTTCCTTACCTGGAACTTTGAGTAAAAGCAGGAGATAGGACTTAATTAAGTGATTCCTGTAGGACCAACAGGCTAAGAGCCTCATCTGAAATTGAATTAAAGGAATGGAAAAACAACTTGAAGCTGTAGTCTAACCATATAAACCATGAAAAAGACAGTAAATCATTCCTTTCCAAGAACCATGAAATACAAAGCGGGGACATACTCCCCCCCCCCCCCCACCCATGGTCAGGAAATTTTCAATGAACATTATGTAGAAATGTCTTACATAACAAAGTCTAATCTGAGTAAGAAGTCTAACTGGCACCAGGAATGCTCACTGTCAGTTAGGATACATGAATATTACTGATGACAGCTGACTTGCACCAACATTCAGAGAATGTCTAATATTTTCAGAAGTGTGTTGGCAGTTGTGCTTCATGAACTTTTCAATTAGAATTCAGAAACCACCCATACTCCTATGAGAAAACAGTGGGGAACTTGTGACACCTGAAATGAACATTCCCTTAGACTTCAATGATAACAGCTCTAAATTAATACAATAAAAGAGAGAGTGAGCATATTAGGGTGTGACTTGTCATTGGACTAGACCAGAAGCAGGTAAACCAGTGTGAGAAGAGTCTGACTCATGACTGAACTCAATTTTCATTGTTCAAGATGAAGGCAAGAGGGTTTGTGTTAGGAGTCGAGTACTCTTTCTGCAAACAAATTTGTGAATATCAGGTACAAATTTGAGTTTTTCTCACACTGATTGGAAGATATGCGAATCAGTAAAGAGGCGACAGGTGTCAAATTAATTTTTCCCCTCAGGGTTCATTCATGAATGGGCTGCTAGTAAATTGATATTCAATATCAGGGGTCCTGTTGCTTGCATGGAGTTTGCTGCTTGCTGATAATGTATAAATGATTTGCAAAAAACTGCAATTGGTATTATGGTAAGGAGAAGACAGGTTGAGGAGGAGGCTGTCCGATCTACAGGGAAGTGCATAAAGGGGATGAGGAAATCTACAATTTTGATTTGAGTGTTAAACAACTTTGAGTCATTTGTCCCCCTTAACAGAGAACATTCAAAAAGAAGTATCATTCTGCTCCCAGAGTCCTGTGATGAACCCAAGGGTATAAAGAATGAAGGCATCACAGCTCACCGTGGGAAGGCCAGAATTCTAGTTGCTGCAGCAAAAATCTGTCTTCCTCCTCAACAATCCCATAAGACAGATGGGCCTAGGGGTGGGTTCATGCCTGTGAATTGACTCAGGGTGTGGTTGTTGAAATTTGTCTGGCTGATACTGGAAGGATGCTTCTGCAAATGCACAAGGTCTCTGGGCAACAAACTACTGCTTAGCAACAGTTGCAATAGATTATTTCTATTGTCCTTCCCCTGAGGGAAATGGGCAACAATATGAAGCGAACTTCATGATGACATCTCACATTTAGACAAGTAGCTGGAAAAGAGAAACCAGAATTGAAATTATTAATTAATTAAAAAAATTAATTAACTCAATTGAAAATTTAATTTACCAGTGCTGATGCACTGAGAAGAGATACATAAAAATAGCAAAAGCAATGGCCTCAATTCATTCAAGCCACTTCAAATTTGAAGAAATTCTGCAATGTGTCCTGTTAAAGAAAACATTCAAACAGTCCCTCAAGAAAATTTTAAGTGTTTTAGCAAACCAGATTCAAGAACATATTCTACAGCAGTGAGAGTTCACACATGAATCCTTTCAAAAGCATCAATGCTCAAGCGTGCCATGAAAAACATTAAAAGACACATATGGGTTATGCCTAGTCTTCTTGGTAGGTGCAGCAAACCACACAAGGGGAAGAACACATAAAATAATGGAGTTAGCCCAGAAGTCCAGGAGCCCGATGAAGATGCAAATACACGTGGGTCAAAACACCAAAAAGGAAGACAGGTGATCCCAAATGTTGAACTGCTTTCAAGGCAGAAAAAAGTTTGGCATTATATAAAAGAATTGGAGGAACAATGGCTGCATACTCACGAACCTGAAGTTGGAGCATTCAGCTCCTGCATCTCAACTATCCAAGGGCTCTACACATAAAAGGACACAGCCCACACGAGGCACAAGATCCAGTGTGCCTGGTTCAGGATGTCCACTGCTCCAACCAATTTAGGCTCCAGTCAATTTATGCAAGAAGTGTCTCAAGTCTAATGTGTTAAGTCCACAAATTCATTTGGCCTCCAGCTGGCTCCCAATTGCAGTTCCCACACTGTCTTGTGGCAGGTTCAAAAGTTAGAGTTGGGATTTATGACCTAATCTGTTAGACACACATACCAGAATGGGAGGACACAGGGGGCTTTGGGACAAATCCCAGAGATGCAACTCAGATGCCAAGGAGATGCAAGAGAAGCCAATGAGTTGCAAATGACAAAATCCAAGATATAGATGAATACAATGGCCGTACTCCATGAAAGCTAGAATAAGACAACCCCATGCCTCAACAAGATGACTACACAATGTAGTTGACTGGTGTTCAAGGATGTCCATTCACACACTTGTGACCAAAAGAGTCAGCTTCTCCATTAATTCTTCAAATCTTGGAAACCTATCAACAAATGATCAATCCAAGTAAGCATCTCATCAATAATCAATGCAGAGAGAGCCAAACAAACAATCAAACCACAAACAATGCAGCAGAGTAAAATGCAAAGGCACAATTGCAACCCTGACTATCTTCTTTAAGCTCAGGTAAGTCAACTAGGAACAAAACAGGGGGAGAGGCCTCCATCTGCTGTGACTAGATGTTACATTGGAGTCCTGCATCATCATCTACATCGATTACCTGAAAAAAATAATAATAATTAGGCAGAGGCACAGAAATTTTCATTGTTTCGGCAGCTAAAATGAACAATTGTATTTATAATCACAATCATTATCAAATCTCATTCATGTGTGAGGGGTGTCATATGGACCTACATACAAGGGATTTCTCAAAAGTTCTGCCAGTAGCCCACAAGTCGTTATCAGAGGCGGCCACAAAGTGCTGGACCAGTTCGGGAAACTTATTTTTAACTTAAAAAACGTTTTTCACCCTTCCCAACAGAGATGGAGATGAGAAAGAGAGCGATTTCTGAGCCGGATCCACACTCCAGCAGTTTTTGATAAGGAAACCGTGCGCGCCTTCATGTTGTACGACTTCTTGGGTGGTCTGTCGGCAACTGCAAGCTGCGAAAAATTAAAGAATGTGCTTCATGGGCAAGCACCTGATCTTTCAACAGTTGCCAGGTGGTTTCGGCGAATTTCGCGTGGCGAATTCTGCCTTAGTGACGATCCTGGTGAAGGATGCCCAAAAATGGTGTCTACCGATGAAAATGTGGCAGCTGTGAAAGGCAGCAGTGGAGGAAGATGGACAAGTTACCCTGGGAGAAGCTAGAACTGGGTCTTGGGATAGATGCCAAGTCAATTTGGTGAATCCTGACTGAAAAACTCAACTACACAAAGAAGTCTGCCAGATGGGTGCCACATCTCCTGACCCAGGAGCAAAAGGAGGCTAAGGCACGTTTCTGCAAGTTTTTCCTTGAAAAGTTCAAAGAAGGCACTGCGTCCACAATCAAGAAGATTGTAACAGGTAACGAGACCTGGTTTTACAATAACGACCCAGAAACAAAGCTGCAGTCCATGGTTTGGTTGGCTAAAGGGGCGCCTCCACCAGCAAAAGTTCGTCAGGCCAGATCAACTGATCAAACCATGTTTGCCATCTTCTTCTTGTCTGCTGGCATTGTGGCATCAATTCCTCTTGAAGAACAGTCTACAGTGACATCTGCATGGTACACAGAGAGGTGCTTGCCTAAAGTTTTTGAAAAGCTGCTGGGAGGTCGCCCCAAGAAGAAACTTCACCAGTGGTTCTTGCATCATGACAATACGAGGGGTTACACGTTTCCGCGCGGACTTGCAATGATCTGAACACCAGGGATTTTTTTCAGGTAATCGATGTAGATGATGATGCAGGACTCCAATGTAACATCTAGTCACAGCAGATGGAGGCCTCTCCCCCTGTTTTGTTCCTAGTTGACTTACCTGAGCTTAAAGAAGATAGTCAGGGTTGCAATTGTGCCTTTGCATTTTACTCTGCTGCATTGTTTGTGGTTTGATTGTTTGTTTGGCTCTCTCTGCATTGATTATTGATGAGATGCTTACTTGGATTGATCATTTGTTGATAGGTTTCCAAGATTTGAAGAATTAATGGAGAAGCTGACTCTTTTGGTCACAAGTGTGTGAATGGACATCCTTGAACACCAGTCAACTACATTGTGTAGTCATCTTGTTGAGGCATGGGGTTGTCTTATTCTAGCTTTCATGGAGTACGGCCATTGTATTCATCTATATCTTGGATTTTGTCATTTGCAACTCATTGGCTTCTCTTGCATCTCCTTGGCATCTGAGTTGCATCTCTGGGATTTGTCCCAAAGCCCCCTGTGTCCTCCCATTCTGGTATGTGTGTCTAACAGATTAGGTCATAAATCCCAACTCTAACTTTTGAACCTGCCACAAGACAGTGTGGGAACTGCAATTGGGAGCCAGCTGGAGGCCAAATGAATTTGTGGACTTAACACATTAGACTTGAGACACTTCTTGCATAAATTGACTGGAGCCTAAATTGGTTGGAGCAGTGGACATCCTGAACCAGGCACACTGGATNGTCATGTGGCCGCTTGAAAAACGCTGATACCACTTGCAGACCATCGTTTTCTTTGGGGCAGAATCACCAAACACCTCCTTCAGCTCCTTCAGGCATTCCATGGCTGTCAAGCCACGACAAAAGTTGTAGCAAATGACAGTTCGAAACTCTCTCACAGTCAAGGCCGCGCGAACGCCGCGGGAAACTGGTACGACATCACTCGTACGGCTCCTGCGCCCTTCCATCCTGCAGGAAAATTACGAAAAAAAAATGAGAAGCCTCCAGTAATGTAGACAGGAGGGGGAGAACGTCCGAACCGGCTGGGAGCTCGAGATATAATGAAGTCCGCGCGGAAACGTGTAACCCCTCGTACTCCTGCCCACACTGCACAGAAAACTGTCAACTTCATCGCCGATTCTGGAATCGACCTGCTGACTCTACCACCATACTCACCTGACTTGGCACCCTGTGACTTTTGGCTCTTTCCAAAAATCAAAGAGCCACTCCGTGGAAAAGTCTTCAAAACTCGGGAAGAGCTCAAAGAGGCAGTGAATGAACAGCTTGACAGGCTTGAAAATAAGGATTTTGAACAGTGCTTTGATCGTTGGATCCATTGCATGAAAAAATGCATTGAAATCGGTGGGGAGTATGTGGAAAAGGTGTGAAATAGTTGCCTGTGGCAATAAAGATCAGAATTTAATTATGGAACACTAAATTTTTTTTTCTTTGGGGCTACTGGCAGAACTTTTGAGAAATCCCTCGTATGTACATCCAGTTTGAGGCAAAGAAAAGTTCACAACATAAAAAATTAGATTTTGTTTCCTTTCTTCCTAGTATATTTCCATATCATTCCTGCTACCTGCCTCACTCACCTTAAATGGAAGAATTTTGCAGGAGCTTGCCATGGTGAATATTGCTGTTCCACTCTCTTGTTCAACTCATGTCCCACTAGTTTGGATGAGAAGTGCAGGATTTTTCATGCCATTGCACAGTGGTAAAAAAGTTGGAAATTCTTGGACAAAAGTCATATTTTGAAAATGAAGGAATAAAAAATATTTTGTCATTGAAAATTAAGGATTGAAGTCCTTGTCCAATATTGCTATTTCTCCAGGCTTTCCTCTGATCCTTTATTAGCCTTTACGGGACACGAAGATCAATGATTCAAACTTTTCTTAAAATATAGAAACTCAATGCCAAATTGTGAAAAAAGTTTGTCATATAATAAGACTGTTCTTGTCGCTGTGGTTTCATCTAGTGTGATCTGAAGGTGTACCTAAAGGTGAGTCTTGCTTATTGTGTGTACAGTTTTACTCTTGATGCATATGCATCACTCGTTATTTATTAGATCCTGTGTAGTTGATTGATGAACTACTTCTAATAACAAGGTATTTTTATGAAGTGAATTTGAAATACTTCAAGATTTCTTGGAGAATTAATTATAGGCCAATGAGTATCTATTAATGAATAACAAAATCAGCCCCTAATCTCCTGCACCCAGCATTGCCAAAGATGAGGAAATATATTTCAAGACCACTTCCAGCCAATTGGCATTGCTGTCTGAAAAACTCTTGGACTTTCTACAAGTCTTAACCCAAAAAACAAAGAAAGATTTCTGAAAAGCTCAGCACTTTTATTCACACTGTCCTGAATCATGAAAATCTTGGTTTATTTTATAATGGGCTTCAGTGAACTTGACCAACACAGGAATGGCACTCGAGTCAGCAAGGTCAGCTTGGTTCATCGCCCTCATGGTGTTGTAGAGGTCCCTTCAGGTCAAAGGCTTGGGCCACCTTCCTTAACCCTTCAAGCAGTTTTCATGAACACCGTATGTTCATCACTTAGGTCAGGTCAAAATGCAGTGCTTGAAGGGTTAAGAAATTACAAGACCAACAATTTAAAAACAGTCCTCATTTTTGGTGCAGCTGGGTGCAGGAGATTAGGGGCTGATTTTGATCTCCATTAATAGATACTCATTGGCCTATAATTAATTCTCTGAGAAACCTTGAAGTATTTCAAATTCACTTCATAAAAATACCATGTCATTAGAAGTAGTTCATTAATCAACTATACAGGATCTACTAAATAACATGAGTTATGCATATGCATCAGTAGTAAAACTGTACACATTATAAGCAATACTCAACTTTAGGTACACCTTCAGATCAAACTAGATGAAACCACAGCAACAAGAACAGTCTTATTATATGACAAACTTTTTTTCACAATTTGGCATCAAGTTCCTATATTTTAAGAAAAGTTTGAATCATTGACCTTTGCACCACATAATGGCTTATAAAGGACCAGAGGAAGGCCTGAAGAAATAGCAATACTGGACGAGGACTTCAATCCATAACTTTCAAATATATATATTTTTTCTTCTTCCATTTTCAAAATATGACTTTTGTCCAAGAAATTCTGACTTTTGTACCACTGTGAATTGTAGGGAACTGGACACAGTGACCTTCCAGTCTCTGCAGCTGAAAAGAAAAGACATACCACTTCAAGAAAATGAATATATACATCCTCAGGCGTGTCATTCTCAATGTTTTACCCTAAAAGCCAATGCTCATATAAACTTAAGTCCAGTTCATCCACATCTACATGACCATGATCCACATTGTGGAACACATGTTGCAAGAAGAATGGCAGCAACTAATGGGAAATACAATATTAAGAAAAAGGGGGAAGACTCAGATTGAAGGAGTACAATTCCATTTGTCACCACCTCCTTCCCATCCTCAAGTCCACTTATGGAATACATATTGAAACGAACCATCTCTTCATTTATTTCATCAATGTAAAGGATCTGGGGCTTAATGCAATGCTGTACACATTCCATTCTCATTCCTGCGAGTCACCACATGCCAGGATGAGAACAGACCGGATGCATATTTTCTCTCTGCCTAATGATGCTTATGTATACTCACCTCTCCCACCCTTGATCAATTCCCATATGCAAGAATTCATTGAGAGTACTGAATTGAATGACTAATACTACTAAGGTCATTGTGTCAGTTATTTCTTTGCCTTTGTGTCATTCACATCAGGTGTTTACATTTTACTTTGCTAGTCCTATAGAGTATATAATGATTGTTAAATGTAGCACATCTTCAAAGCGTCTCTGCTGATTGTCATGCAATGAGCATCAAGGAGAAGTCAGAGACAGAATAGCCACAAAGAAAGTGAAAGTCCCAAAAATAGAAAATTTTCATGTCAATGTCAATCTTGTCATTAACTGAATAACAATGTCAGAAATGGAAGAAAGAACAGAGGAAAAAAAAAAAAAACAGGAACAAAAAGAGCAAAGACATGAAAATCATGTAAGTGTCAATAGTGCATGTGATGGATAGGAGTCATGGGTAGAGAGACTTGGCATCAATGAAGTCCAGGAATGGTCTGCATGATGAATTGAGCACCACCAAGGTTCAATCAAATGCATTTTCAGCCTCTCTGGTGTTGTTCAGCACCCACAAGTTTGTATGCAGGCCTTGACTGAAGCCCAGTGGCTTTTAATCATTTTTATGTTACAGCCAGTTACAGGTTGCTTGAAGGTGACAGTGGTTGACAGTCTTTTGGATACATTTATATTGGCTAAGTTGCATGAGCAACTTCAAACAACTAAATCTCCATCCTTGGTGTGATGTGATATTTGATGAGGGGCAGTAGTCTCAAGATCCCAACTCTGAACAAGAAGAAGACAAAGTTCCATGCATTCATCATGAAGCCAGACTTCCAAAAACCCTGGGCGCATCTATTATGTCCCCATTGTTTTGTTTGGCAGGAGAAACAGCATTCCCTTGCATAAGGCAGCCTTAGTTGTTTTGCTGTGCCCTGCAAATATATGCATCCTGATACTCTCACAAGTGGACTATCATGTATGATCACCAGGGTATATCAGAGATAATGTATATCAGAGACATGAGTGCGGGCACCCAAAAGCTCACCAAAAGTAGCTCTCATCAATCTGAATCACTTCTCCCGGGCGACCGGGTTGTGCATTTGCAAAGAGCACCTGGAGGACTTCTCTCACCACATGCCACCCATCACTGAATGTCTCATTTCAATGGAACAGAATACTTCTTAAAATGCAAGTTTACACTGGGTGATGGTGAGATAGATGGTCCATGCCCAGGCAACCATTAAGATGACTCTTATAGGGAGCTTCAAGCAGGTCCAATCCAGACAATCCTTAAAGGCAATTTAAAAAAACTCACCTGATATCTGTTATGGACCCTGAACCCAAATTGCATGCCTTCTCCTCATGACACTCCACACCCCCTAGCATTTCTTGCAGCGGCAGATTGCATGTGCTTTCCCATTTAACTTCGGTGGCATCCCTCAAGGTACAGCCTTCTTTCAGGCTTGGAGGTGACTGCTGTTGATCCCCTGTACAAAGTAGCAGCCCCTTTTCTCAACAACATGCAATGACTGCTTCCTCCTGCTGGGTGACGGCAACCAATTTGCAGATGTTGATGTCTTGCTCTGCTGAAAGGTGAGTGGGGATTTTCAAGGGCTGATAGGTTCAAACCCCATCAGCTTCCTCCAATCTGGACGATGTTGCAACACTTCTAAAGTTTACTCATGTCGCATAAAGTCAGGGGCTGCCACAACGACCACTTTCTACTTGCTCGTGATCCTCCAAGAGACATATGAATCAAGACCTAAGATGTGGATGCGACGTGACGATTACTCATAGAAAAGATCACTACAAAACATGACCCCTTCAAGGTTTCATGGCAGACGAACTTATTATGGCCTAGGCCCACCGTAAATCTACGCGTGGCGCAACCATAAGAGGCCTAAGATACGTATGGCCTGGCTTCTGACAGGAATTACTAACAAGAGCAGCGAGGAGAGGCAGAATATGCATAATAGGCAGAATGGTGAGGATAAGAGATGACGGATGGTGTCGCAATATAGGAAAAAGGGAAATAACCACTACTGGCATCTGGTGGCAAATGTATGCATCACTCAGAAGACGGCGCGTGAGCGTCGGCTTCCTTCAAGACCTCCAAAAAAAAAAAGACAAAAACCCCATGCCGAGGTCTTTTTTCCACTGAGGATACCCGATGGCCAGCAATCATCATCACGCATGGGAGCACGTGCTCAAACGAAGGCTTAATTCTTAATTCTTAATTCTCAATTCTCAATTCTTAATTCTTAATTCTGACTTAATTCTTTTATTCACTTTACCGTTTTCATTAAAGGGGCGCGAGATCCTGAATAAATTCTTCGACTCATTGAACACCCCAAAGAAACTCATTTTGGTGTGTCATGCGTACTTCGGGGCAACGGTTGGGCAAATGGACAGACGTACTCTATAATACTTCTACAGGGATAAGCTCTATGAGGTATCTCTTCAGCCAAACCTAGTGTGTCTTTTATTTATTACAACAGTGTTTCCGGAAATGATTACAACCCCCGTTAACATGGGCTCCATACTTTTCAATGGACCCTGTTGGCACTCAGCAAAGTAGTACTTCTAACGCTAGCAATAGATGTCGCTTCGAGCAATAGAAGCGTAATCGAGTCCTCAATCTCGCCGTAAGACAGTGGTCAGTGACCAGTGTCGGAGTCGAAAAAGTATAATGTGCAAAGTATATGGCAAAATCATATATTTCAGCTCAATATAAAGTAATTAAGTTACGTTTGATTTAAGATTTCAATAAATAAATAAATATAAATATAAATAAATAAATATAAATATAAATATAAATATAAATATAATAGTGATTTATTCGTGGTTCTGGAATAAGTGTGCATCAGCAAATTGCATTCCATCGTCAAAGGGTAGACATATAAGGGTAGCCCAAATGAAAGTGGGATTGTCGTGAGTCCGCCGTCGCTTGAAGATGCAGAACGCTGCGCATGCGGAGCATGGAAGCAAGGTCACCGCCTACTGTTCGTATCATGGATGCCTCCAAACGCAGTCAACGTGCAGTCGTACAATTTTTAACTGCTGAAGATGAGAGTCCGGTTGAGATTTATCGTCGTATGCAAAATGTGTATGGGACTGAGTGTCTGTCACGCACTTCAGTGTTCCGATGGTGCAGCGAATTTCGTAAAGGACGAACCAGTACGGACGACAAGCCTCGACCAGGTCAAGCGCACATTCAACTATGTATAGCCATTATGTTCCTTATGTATCACTCTTTATCCTGTAAACTTACCACACCGATACCATTAAACCATTTGTCAAACCGACAGCAGTCCCACTTTCATTTGGGCTACCCTTATAGAAAGGGTAACAAAATTAAGGGGTTTGTACTGAGCCAGTGCGGCGGTCTTCTCTGGTAGTTTTCTGGTTTATCAAGCAGGTCATAATGGAATTGCTGACTGGTAGAATCTGCGCGTGCGACACTTATGCTTTTGCAAGAAAGATTAGATGTTTCTTAGGTTCATGGGTGGGCATTGTCGGTGGGATGCCATCACGATGGATTGTTTTTAGGAGGGCATGGGCATATTCAGATGTAAGATCCAATCATCTTTTCTGCAAGGATGGGATGCCCAGGATCGACAAGACCTTTTCGTGAGTCTCCTATTTATGCCCAAGGATTAAGCGCAGGGCACGCTTCTGCACCTGTTCGATGGTAAACACGGCTCGGCTGAGCAGGGAGCTATTCCAGGAAGCGTAGGCGTTACTCAAGAACTGGCCGGGTATACAGGTGGTCCTCCTGACGTGCGCCAAAAGATTTCAATATCTTTAGCTCGTACATTAGCACTCATTACAGAAGTGCTTTCCGGGGCGAATGTGCTCGGTATCGTTTCCTCGGTATCATTGGAGGTTTTCTTTTCCATGTTTTTCTTTCACTCATAAAATAATTTCATCAGTGAAAATTTCACAATCCCATGATGAAGTCCGTAGTCCATCCACTGTATCAGGAGGGGGGGACGGGGGGGGGGGGGGGCACTCACTATGTCCAAGTCCCTATATTTACTTGTCTTTTCCATTTTTTCATGACCCCTGCCTCCAAATGGTACAGTTTCGGCCCGAGACGATATGAATGCCAGCAGCGTTTTTAATTTTCTTATTGTACAATACTCACAGTATTGTACAATACACTTCTGTAAACAGAAATGTATTTTACTCATGCAGTGTCATACTCAAAACGGGATCTTAAGACCTGACCCACTTACACCTCTACCGTTGTTCTGCTTGTGAACCTTATAAGCACGTCCTTAGTTCTGATGATAAAGACAAGATGTCTCTCACTTCACTGCAGGCAACAGTGCCACGGAAGGGGGGTTAAAGTCAATCCGGAAACACTGTAGCTGAATTACCCAGTGTTGCCCAGGGAAATTCAATATTTCATGCATGACAAATTGAGGAACGTTAGCCTTATGATTTCCTATTAGTTATCGATCTTGGGCGTCGCAATATGCGCTCGGACCCCTTTCCCTTTTTTAACTTTATTTTTTTTTTAGCACATTGAATAATTTTTAAATTATTTTGAAGTTAGAAAACTTCTCGGTGAAATGTTTTTATCGTTTTGAAACATGTTATATTAAAACTTAGTCAAAAGAATATTACTTACTACCTACTGTAGTACCCCACATCGTCGTCGTCGGCCAATTCCAGGGTTTTTTTCGAGTTCTGCCTGGACCCAATCAAGTATGGGAGCAATAGGGGGATGATGATGCAGTTATTGCCAAGCCCTTCGGGTAAGGATTTGTTTGTTCATCACGATAGAGTGCGAGTAGATTGACAGAAGTTCTGAAGACTGCTTAGGCAATTTTTCTTTAAGTAGGCCTACCTACCAGAAGAAAACGGACGGCGTTCCCGCTCCTTCTTGAAAAGCTTGCGGGAACGCCGTGGAAGCAGTGTTGTCACGGAAGAGCGTTCTTTCCTGGTTGCCTTTTCGTGTAACGCGACAGTGTTTTGCTTTGCCCAGAACCAAGTTGAACAACGAAGGCCATGCCGTATATTTTCACGTTCGTGTCGCTGATTTTTTCCTCCATGATTTTCCGGTTCCGTTTTCCTTTGCCTTAAACTCGTCAATATTCGCGATATTCAAGTGACGCCAAATAACAGGGCGGGACAGCATACAACAACCGACTACTTGCCGCGCCTCACCAGCAAAAATTGATCCTCTGTCATTTCGGGTTTCTCGCCTTCCCCCCCCCCCCCCCCCCCCCCCCCCCCCCCCCCTCCTACTTAAAGAAAAATTGCCTAAGCAGTCTTCAGAACTTCTGTCAATCTACTCGCACTCTATCGTGATGAACAAACAAATCCTTCCCCGAAAAGAGGAAACAACCGTGAGACGGGATTCTCGCGGACATCCACCGCGAGAAGCGCATTCCGAGTCCGGGAACGTTCGAACCGTCCTGCGACGACCGCGTTCGTGAAGGTCCTGAGGCGAGTACTTTTGTTTAACGCTGCCGTCCGGCCGAATACCTCATGGTGCGACGCGTGTAAACATCGACATTCCATCCCCCCCATCCGCCCGAGAGCGAAAACAAAACGTCACGGTATAAATCATGCAAGCGTCCCATCCGAGAAGGACGGGTGGCCTTGAAACGAGGAAACGCACGGGCGTGGAAGGCGGCTCGAGCCTCGACGACGTTCAATAGCGCGCCTTTTCAGGTTCACTTGCGACTCGCGGGGGAAGGGGAGCAACGCTTTGTGCTGCACTCTTGCAACTTTGATAACCGCTAAGTGACCTTGAAAGAAGTCGACACGGCCTCTTACACCCACATGCTCCGCGTCGAGTCACTCACACGTCCCTCACCGATCACTCGCTGAACATCTGTCGCGAGACTAGGACGAGTGCAGCGATTCGGGGTTTTTACGCTTCACCCCGCCATTTTAGACTTTTTTTAACAGAGAAAAAAATATTACTGACCCTGAATAATATTTTCGTATCAAAACAAAGTAAGACTGCCCCAGCAGCGCCAAGGGCCATTTCCTAATTATCTCCGAGACGTCACAGGGATTGAAAGCGACCTTGAGGACGACACGGAGATAATCGGATCCGAATTCTTTCGTGTCTCTTGTGAACCACGAAGCGTTCCCGACCACATTCTCGGCATTTCAACAAAAAGACATTTCTATTCTCCGGAAGACAGAAAAAAGAGCGGGAAAGGAACAGGTCTCTCGAAGAGAGAGAGAGAGAGAGAGAGAGAGGAGAGAGAAGACGCTCATCGGCTGATTGAACGCCGCTCGCCTCAACTCGAATCGACAGCCGACGCAGCCTCCATCCATCCACCATCCATCCGCCCTATTTACTCGCCTCTCTCCCTCCCCCTCGTCAGTCGGATGCAGTGAACCGCCGCCATGCCCGCCCTCGCCCTCCTGCTCCTGCTGCCTTGGTGGGTCCTGGCCTCTCTCACCGTTTTTTCCGGGTCGATTACGTGTCGTCGTGCCGGA
Source organism: Darwinula stevensoni (assembly GCA_905338385.1). Taxonomy (NCBI): domain Eukaryota; kingdom Metazoa; phylum Arthropoda; class Ostracoda; order Podocopida; family Darwinulidae; genus Darwinula; species Darwinula stevensoni. The sequence goes on along the minus strand of CAJPEV010000008.1, from coordinate 371,301 downwards.
TTTTTTTCGAGTGCGATTTTCGTTTCGGGACGAGTTCTGGTACGACTCGATGGGTGGTCTCGCGTTTCGCTTCGCCTTGCGGTAAACTCTCGCAATCGATCCGAGGACGCACGACCATGCATGTTTCCAGGTCGGGCCTGTAGCTACCAATTAACACGCGTTGACTAGACTTTTGAAGTAAACATTCGATTCGTTCAACGAATGTCAGTGTAACGAACCCAGTGACTCAAGCATCGCATGTACAAAACATATGCTGCAAGGGCCCCCGAGACCCACGTCAGGGTCAAACCAGTTAAACCAGAGAGTAACTAGAGGCTCCACCCCGCTCGAATCCCATTCATCGACACCCTGTCGATGAATATAACATATATATATCGCAATATAAGTGTCACCGTCGATCCTCCACCTGGCCGGCGCGCATTAAAAACTCCACGGTCGAGCAGCGGACTCGACGAGACACGCGTTGAGGGATCCCTTTGGGTCGAATCCCCGAACGAGTCGATTCCCGATTCCGCTGCCACGAAGCACGCCGAGAGGAAGTGTTGTCGACAACATGCTACCAGACTAGTTACACTCTCTACTCCGTAGTTAAACCTGGAATTCCCACCTGAAATAAATCAATTTCTACGAGGTTCGCGCATTTTCAAGCTCAAAAATATCTGGGACTTCTGCGAGTGTGAGATCATGCAGCTGATGCAACGTCATAACGACTCGCTGCCAAAGTGCGATGATTAACACCTGGAGAAGATGGAAATGTTTATTATTGACTTCCATCTCAATAGTGTTGAAGCACTCTCTCGGAGGAATTTTGTGATTCTTGATGCCGTGCCAGGCCTTTTAAGATCCATTCGAGTACTCCTCGTCGGTACTTTCAGCATGTCAGTACTTTCGACGTTCGGAGTGGATGCAAAGGACTCTGGCAGAAAAATATATTCCACATATCAAGATTTTATGTACTGAACGACAAGTTATCAGAGGTAATGTGAGGTACCAAATGATACTTTAGTCGTAAATTTGGAAACGTTGGGGAAACATCGGTCTTCCCACTCCTGCTTCATTGCAGCACCATTTATGTGATATTTGTTCACTAATATGGAAGTGTCAGCGTAAACCCAGATTGGAGCCTGCCTTTCAGTTCTGGGCCTGCAGTCGACTGCGTTTTCCGGGATCGCCGCGACTTTCGTTTCGTCGACAAAATAGCATTCATCAATGTAATTGTTGCTGTTTTTACAGCTGTTGTTATTATAATGTGTCACGAACGGGACGTGCCTGTTCGTTCCAACAGAGAATCACAGTGAGCAAGAGGATTGACAATGCCTGACAAAGCCAGGCATTTCTCGCGCTAAAAATCACTAAAAACACCACGAATGGACATGGGCCGCTAAAAAGTCCCCCCCCCCCCCCCCCCCCCCCGAAAACGGGTCCTTTCTTTGATCGAGATGAATGGAGTCTCACGAAAAACCTTGATCGATAGCGGGGGCAGGCAGTCAACGTGACTCGAAATGTGAAAACACACCTTCACAAGAGAGTACCAGCCCTGTTACAGATCTGCCATTCCCCTGGCCCCTGTACCACTGGACTTATCATACATATTCACCGCATCCTAACCATCCAACCTCTAAATAAATAATAGCTATCATCGATTTGGCATCGGACCATATGAAAAGGCACGGAGAGCAAGGCATGTTCTCGATGGTTCGCGCGTCCACGTTGCGAGGAGTTGGGAGGAGAGGATGTGCAGGATGCCAGATCCAGCACTTCGCGCGTACGCCAAGCAACCCTGTCTACACGGCGGGGAGCAGACGCTCTCCTTCGTTGTATATTATGGATCCGTCGACTGCGAGGACTGGAAAGGAAGTGGATGTTCGAGTGGAAGACGGGGACCCCGACCCATACGGAAAGCTGCGCGTGCGCAGAGGATCGTCTCGTCCGGTTGCCATGGATACTGCGGATCGATAGAATGAAAAGAAAATGACAGACCGATCGCAATGTCTGCCATTTTCCCATGGTACCAATTGGAATGGCAGATAAAAATTCCGTTCGTCCATGCCGACATGCACTTCCTGATGAACGTCTGCATTCGGATGTATGCACTCGGTTGAGATCGAGAGAACAAAAAAAAATTACTTTTCTGTTTTGCCAGTGCCTTTGCGGCAACGACGAGACCGAACAGCGTCATCATCCAAGAACTGACGAAGAACTACAGCAAGCTTGATCTGCCTCCAAGTGATGGCGAGTGCAATTTTCTCAAATCCGCAATTTCGCATCGGAAAAACGGCGCGTTGCAATATCTTTTCTCTCTCGCCTGCGCGACAGGAAACCCCGTGGACGTGAACCTGAACGTCTTCCTGGTCAACCTGGACGACGTCGACACGAAAAACATGGTTCGCGAAAAATCCGAAATCCCCACCCCGGCCGAAACCCCCCAAAGGAAACCCCAACCTTCCCGGAATCTTCCAGGAAGTGAAACTCGACCTCCTGCTCCGCGCCCAATGGAAGGACCCCCGCCTCGCGTTCCGCGACGCCCAGAGCCTCCGCGTCCTGGACCCGACCGTCCTCTCGGCGTTCTGGCTCCCCGATCTCTTCATGAACCGGGCTCACGACGCGGAGATTCACCGCTATCCGTCCAGCAACGAGATGCTCCGGATCTTCGGTGACGGATCCGTTCATTACAGTCGGAGGTCGGTTTTCCTTTCCGCGACTCGAAAATGCTTGTGAATGAAATATACCTTGCTCGTGAAATTATATATTCGATCGGAAAGTTCTAAGCCGAAGGCACTTCAAGTTGTAATACACCTTTTTTTCTACTTTTATCACAAGACAGATGTCTTTGATGGCGACTGGCAAAATTGCATCATATTTGTCATAAAAATTATTCGAAGATAGCTTCGATTCATTTTTTTCAACGTGCTACCAAAGGGTATGCTGAAGGGGTATAAAACGCGACATGAATGCTGTCGTGAATTTTCTAGCTTCCGAGGAGTCAATCTTGCCCAGGAGATCTTCCAGCAGGTAAGAGGTTAGGATCCTACTGATACCTCCAAGAAAGATCTCCATGGAGATCGACTCCTTAGAAGCCAGAAAATTCATCACAGCTTTCATGTCGATTTCATGGAAGCTACCGTCAATTGACGAATGTGATGAAATGTTGCCAGTCGTCTTCAAAGACATCTGTCTTGTGATAAAAGTAAGAAAGGTGTATTGCATTGGAAGTGCTTATAACTTTTTAACCGACACGCACTTTTCCTACTAATTGTAAAAAAAATTTTAAATGACTTTTTTCAGGGTTTTCACATTTGGAACCTGTTGTCGTCCCCAGGTACAGCGTCCGAATGCCTTGCCCCATGAACCTGAAGCATTACCCGCTGGACACCCAGGAATGCGAGCTGAGCCTCACGACCTGTCAGTCCCCCGCCCCATCCGCCCCCGCCCTTCCCGCCGACCGCAATTAACGTGTCGCCCCTTAGACGGGAGCACGGTGGACGAGGTGCGCCTGAGGATGGAGAAAGTCGGCTTCGACCCGAAGGCGGACGCGAGCGTCCCGGAATTCCGCCTGGACAACGTCACCGTGGCCCCGAGCGAGGACAAGGTCGCAGGGAGCGGTAAGGCCAGTGTTTCTCGGTTCGGGGATGTTTCGACGCTTCGTTTCCGCCTCTCGGAGATCATAATGTCCCATTTTTCATACTCAAATACACGAGCTCCATCATTCGTAGAGCCCCAATTCATAATTGGCACTTCCGGCACTTCCGAGTTCCTCAACGCACATTGCCCGCGATCCCTCCCACCCTCCACGACGAGAGACAGCGATCCCGCATTTGTCTCGTTCCAGGGACTTACTCGGTCTCGGGAATCGTGTTGCACCTCCGTCGGCTCCGAACGCGGCACTTCGTCTCCTTCTTCATCCCTTGTGCCTTCGCCGTCTTCGTCGCCTATCTCTCCCTCTGGCTCAGATGTGAGGAGCGCGAGCATACCATTTTTTCTTAAATATGTATTTAAAATACTATATGATATATATATATATATTTTTTTTTTTTCTAGCGTGTTTGCCCCGGGTCGTGATTTGCGTGGGGATGATGGGCGTGTTGGTGTACATCTGCGCCGCGGATTCGCCTCCCGTCCCGTACACTACGGTCAACACTTTTTCTTCCTATCTTTGCTGGTCTTTCGCGGCAGGGATTTAAAAATGGCCTCGTTTTAACGATGGCTTCGTTCACCTCAGAGCCGAGACGTGTGGGGCGGCTTCTCCTTGGTTTTCGTCACTATCGCACTCATCCAGACCGTTCTCATCGACTATTTCGGCCCGTTGGAGGTCCAGATTCCAATTTATACATATAAATATATATATTTTTCTTTTTTCATGGAAAATGATGGGGGATAAAGTGTTGCTTCCTTAGATGCAGCAAGAAGAAGACGCAGAAGACGAGAAAAAGCCGTCGAAATGGTGGAAATGGGGCACTGCGAAATGCGAGAAATTCTTCCGGATCTCCTACCCCGGCCTCTACATGGGCTTCTTCATCGTCTTCTGGATCGGTTATTCTGTCTGACGAAACCAAATATAATCGCCTCTCTCCTCTCTTCCCGTTCTCTTCTCACGCCTCGACATTTCGACGGTGGACGAATCGCCGCGAAGTCCGGACGGTCGCGGTTAGTCGCGGTCGGAAGCGCACGCCGCGACACCGTCACGTACATCGGTCTGTTTCGGTGCGATCGTTTCCTGAGACACCTTACTGCGACGAGGGACTCGGAGCGACTTCGTCTCAACAAGCATTTCTCACTACTGTCAAATATTTGCAGGCAAAGCAAAGGGAAATCGGTATGACAATTTATTTGCATTCTCGATTGGCGACAGCCTATAATCGAATCTGGTCCGAGTACGTTGAAACCCATTCCATACTAGGATTCTCTCACCGCAAAATAGCCAAACGTAACTGAGTTCAACTCACGAATCTGCGATTCGCAACGCAGGTATCATTCGTACTCGTTTCCTTAACCAGCAGAAGAACCCAACTACCCGGTGTAAGTATACATTTCGATCGTGATCGATGTAATTCGATAGCCCTCCAGGACCCCTATGACTGATCGAATTTTCATGCTTAGACCGAAATCGTGGTTGAGAGCGAAAATATCGTAATCGAGAGACATCGGGTAAATGGATCACCAGTAAAAAAGAAAAAAAAAAAGAACAATTGCGATAACTCACGAGCGAGGAAGAAGACAGCCGGCAGCGGCACAGCTAGCACCGAAGGAGAAGGTGGACGAAGGAGCCTTTTCATCCCCTGGCTTCTTGCCCCCGAGGAGATCCACGGCGTCCTCCCTTCCCTTTCCCTCTAGATAGGTATCTGCCAACCGATCTGCTTCCTTTTCCATCAGTTAAACAAAAAAGAGGAAATTTAACTGGTAGAGTCGATGGGCTTGCGAAACTCACATTTTCTTTCCTCTTCCTTGACGTCGGCTGTGCGGAAAGGAAAAATACTTATAGAAAATCAAAAAGCCACCTCTGTCAAGCCTGACCTGTCTCTGGAAACAACGTTCGGGGCTCAGCAGGATTTAAATGCCGACCATGGGGGAAGTCATGGATTTATATGAAGACAAAAACTTTCGTGGACTGAGAGTCGAACCGAGAGAACGAAAAAAAAAATTTTTGCGGTTAGTGTGTAATTCGGTGGGGTAAGTTAGAAGCCTACCTGACATTGTAGCGACAAATTTGATCGACCGACTTACCGTTTGGCTAGGGATATCGAAATGGCTATTGTGGCCCCACATCCTGAGGGCCGCGAACCATCCAGCCCATAAAAATCAAGGAATTTTTAAGCATAATATGCTGCAGTATTTCATTCTTTGTTCTACATGGGATGCAATAAGTACCCCACAAAACGACCGAAAGAACAATTCCACCAACACTTCCGACATGCAAGTAGACATCGACTTCATCACCCGAATAGAGTCTGAGGAGGATGGATTGGCCTGTCGCGTGATCTTGTGTAGATGCGTGAAAAACTCCTTCGTCTAATCCAGGGGTGTCAAACACAAATCGGTCGGCGGGCCGCATTCCTTACCCTCCAGATGCCTGCGGGCCGCACCCATAAAATTTCACTTAAATTTGTGCTGACACTCAATCCATGCGGAAAATTTCAGAAGCAGACGGCGGGCCGGATGAACCACCTCTGCGGGCCGGATCCGGCCCGCGGGCCGTATGTTTGACACCCCTGACTCTAATCCATTTCTTCTGATATGTACGTCAGCCGTATCGGGTGTCATACAATGGAAATGAAACGCATAATTGCCGTCCAGGGGTGCAGTGAAAATCCCACTGCTCGGTTCGATTGCGTCGCTAATATATTGACATCCGCCAGGTAGTAAGGAATCGTGGTGTTTTCAACCGACCATTGGGTTTCGCGATAGGCATGGAAATAGACGCCTTCCTCGACGATACGACCATCGGTCTCTCGCTCAAACTCGACGTCGTCGTCTTCCAAATCCATTCGACAGAGGACGACATCCAACCGCCCTTCCTTTCTCCGAATCATGTAATGACCCGTGCGAGTGTGCCCGGCCCGGCGAAGAGCCGCACACGACTCCGTCGGGTCGCCCAGCGGCGCGTGGCCCCTGGCACCAAGGCAGGAGGTTTCCCGACATCAAAGGCGCGGCCACAGAGTGCCCAGTCTTCTTAGTATAAGGTCTTTGGTGCGATCTATACTCTAATAAGTGCTATTGTTTCATCAATGGAGTCAAAACGTCTTACACGAGGCCTTAGATCATCGCAACTCTCTTTCATCTTCCAATCCTCTTTCACAAGAAAGACACGAGTTCTCCGTCGGTAACTGCTGCGGTTTGTCTCCCGAGTCGAGGTGGTAAAGTTACAAGTATACCATGGAGCAACTGTCCACGTTGAAAAATGGGATGATTGAAGTTTAGCAAGGAGCCATCTTTGACGGCCGACGACAGCGTGACGTCAATTACCATCGACGTTATGATGATCGAGTTATCAGATATTTGGGTTCGATACTTAAGACCCAGATCGAGTTGTTATATTTCGATCATAAGCGAAAGGTATACTTAGACCGGGTAAATGGATCACCAGTAAAAAAAAAATAAATAAATAAATAAAAACAAAAAAAGAACAATTGCGATGACTCACGAGCGAGGAAGAAGACAGCCGGCGGCGGCACAGCTAGCACCGAAGGAGAAGGTGGACGAAGGAGCCTTTTCATCCCCTGGCTTCTTGCCCCCGAGGAGATCCACGGCAGACCAATGCCTCCAGGGTGTGGATCGAGAGGACAAAATACACCTTTGCTTTGCCTGTAAATGTTTTCCAGTAATGAGAAATGGTTGGTAAGACGACGTAGCTCCTTGTCTCTTGTCGCGGCATGCAATTCCGATAGTGTCTCACCGCGACCGTCAATTTTGTATCCGTTTTTTTTTCTTTTTTTTGCTGTAGCGTTAAGTGGGAAGTTAAATTATATTAATTTCGTCTAGAAATTGTATCTTTTTCGAAGGCAGCTGTAGGATAACAATACGCAAAGAAAAACGAGGGCCACTTAAATTTTCAAACCTCACCTATATTGTTTTTTAAATGCCAGAGGATTTAATTCTCTACGGGATTGAATACCACCAGCGTGGAGCCAACAACTTTCGTGGACTCAGTCGGGTGGCTGAGCGGAAAAAAGTAGAGTTCAATTCAATGGTTTAGTTAGTAGCTTATTGGTCATTTTGTGAAGTGTTTGATTGACCTACCTTTTGACCAGGTATGCCGAAACAGCTATTGCGGCCGCACTGCCTGTGAGCAGCGAGCCACAAGCTACAATATCGAAGAATTTCACTGCATATTATGTCGCAATATTTTATTCTTCCTTCTACATGGGATACAATAAGTACCCCACAAAATGGACCACGACACTAACATAACCTCCACCGACAGCTCCGTCATGCAAGAAGACATCGACTTCATCACCCAAATTGAGTCTGAGGAAGATGGATTGGCCAGCCGCGTGCTCTGTAGTAATTACGTAAAGAATTCCTTCGTCGAGTCCATTTCTTCTGATGTGTACGTCAGCTGTATCTCGAGTCAAACAATGGAAATGAAACGCATAAATGCCGTCCAGCGGTGCAGTGAAAATCCCACTGCTCGGTACGATTGCGTTGCCTATATTGACATCCGCCCCATCGTAAGGAATCGTGGTGAATGCACTCGTCCATGCACTCGTCTCGAGCGATAGACATCGAAATAGACTCCCTCCTCGGCGATACGACCACCGGTCTCTTCCTGAAATTCGACGTCGTCGTCTTCCAAATCCATTCGACAGAGGACGACTTCCAACCGCCCTTCCTTTCTCCGAATCAAGTAATGACCCGTGCGAGTGTGCCCGGCTCGGCGAAGAGCCGCACACGACTCCGTCGGGTCGCCCAGCGGCGCGTGGCCCCTGCAGACCAATGCCCCCAGGGTGTGGATCGCCTTCTGGCCCTTCAGACCGCCGAATCGGAGCTCGGTGATGGGCAGGGCGGCTCCGTCGGTGATCGCTCCCTCGTCCGATTCCCATCGGGGCGCTTCCGAATCGCAGTTGCAAGATCGGGTGGAGTCCACGCAGTCGTCGGTGAGTCCGCACTTGCACGTGTGTTCCGCGACTCGTGACCCGTCCCAATAGTACTGTCCGTTAGAATAATAGTCCGTTGGAATATAATTAATTTTTACTATCGTTAATAGGGCGAATCAGAGAACGAGCTCGAGTGCGACATCTCGCTCAATTTGCGTCTAACTTCCATTGTTCTCCTCAGATGGAGCTGGCATCAGTTCCACTTCCTCTCCAGAGATGACGCTGACAAGGGCTTAAGCGTATATCCTGTAAGTCTAATTTTTTTTTCTCCATTTCCAGTCAACAACGTATGTTGGGGAGTTTTGTTGTGGTGCACTTCTGCAGCCATACCGCGAAATGGTTTCCTATCAGTACAAAACAGGCAATCGGAATAGAATTCTACCTGTACACAGTCGAACATCAACATGAGTAGCTTCTGTACTCAATTTCCCTAAAATATCTGACTGAAATTCTAAAGCAGTTCTTCCAAACCTCCAAAATATTCTGCATGTACTTGAAAATGAAGCAAAACTTTTTGAAACTTTGTTGAAATCGTATCCTCAACGTTTGACGGCTGTACGCGAAGCCAATGGCTGTCACACAAAAACCTGATGCATCTTACTTTATTCAGGATGAGTAAAAGTTTAAACCGATATGAAACACACAACAAATTGGAAATAGAAGAGTGGCGAAGCTCATGGAGAGGTCCAACTAATTTCAGAACGAGCATATACCGAAAGATAGAAAGACTTGATTTGGCGTTGATTCCAAGTTTCAACATGATTTCATCTGAAAAATTCATTCTTCCCGCGCTTTTCGTACCATGAGGGAAACTAAAGATAAGACACTTGCGATGTCGGATCGGGAAAATGGGGCACAGCCTTCCTTTCCTGCTCCTTATCGTCTTTTAATTAAAAAGAACGTAAAAGCCGGATTCTACCTCGTGTGTCGCAAGAATTACAATATTTCCGCAGGTGTTCCGCCTCACGCGTTTTCTCTTGCTTGGAGACTCGCCATCGCGACTGTAGTACGAAAACGGAATCTGCGAGATTTGCGATTGGCTTCTCGAAATCCGGCTTCATTGAGGAAAACATCGTTGGAATATGTTAGCCACCTGGACGTCGACGAGTCACGCGATCCCGCTCCGTTTCCTGCTTGTAGAGACTCGAGCGGCTGTGCGTTAGCGTTCCCGTCGTTTCTTTCGTTTATATTGGTCAATAATTTAGGAAAAACGTTCATTTGATTGAAATCGGAGGAAATTTAACCGCAATCCCAAAGCGTAAGAAGAACAAATTTTAAATTAAGATTCCCTTTAAAAATATTGAACGGTCTATGAACATGTAATACCATTGGAACATTATTCCTCGGAATTGCAATTTTGATTATGGTACGGATCTGATACAAATTCATACAACTTTGTTAAAAGTATGTATTCTAAAGAAGTACTCACCTTTCAAAATGCAATGTATTTTCGTCGTCACCTAACCTAACCTAACCTAACCGATTTCTTCGCCTTCTGGCGGATAAGGGTCACCTCGGATCACGGTGTGACCATTGAAACTTATTAACGACTTGAGGTGCTCTAACGATCGGCACCGGTTTCATTGTAGGGCGCAATTAGGCGAAATCCCATAGAATTGGGCATCCTTCTTTCGAAAAAGGACAGTAATTTATTTATGTCTGATTGGAACCTGTTTCACTCACCCAAATGGAAGATTCCTAAATTCAGAAGATACAATTCAGCCTCGATTGTGGCTATTTCATTTTTCCAGACGACTATAGTCTCAAGTCTGGTTAATTGGAGCGGTGGCAAAGTGGTCAAGGCGGTTTCCTCGATTTCTAGGGTTATAAGTCTATCTCTCGAAGGCAGAAAGGCCAGTGGATGAAGGGTGCTCAAGGACGTCCGCCTGATATCGATGAACGTGAAAGAGACATTACCGAAGACTCCTTCTGGTAATTCTCGAATCTCCTTGTTGTCGTTCAGGTGAAACGACCTGTAAGCAGGAAAATAATCCTACCCGCATGGAATAATCCTTCAATGCCCTCCTATCAGTCCACCGTAATTCAATAATGTTTTCATTTTTCCCGCGCAAGACACCTGGGCCAGTTTACAACATAGAAAGTTTGGAAATTGTTTTGAAATTAACGTTATTGGCTTGGTAAGTACGTCATGGAAGAGAAGACTATGGGTGAATTTGAGTTCTTCCTTGTCAGTTGGTTCAAGGGTGGTTGTTTGACTGGCTGGAATTTCGTGGCAAAGAAAACCATAGCAATTAAGGTTCTTTAAAAATAGTTAATACAAAATTTCGACACCATTAGTTTAACGGTGCTAGACATTTCTCTCATTGAACATTGAGCACTTAATTTGAGTGAGATTACCACTAGGACAAAAATCAACGCCTTCTAATCTACTAAAGCTACTTCATATCTCAATTTAAAGTTTTGAATCAGGATTTTTCAGCTTATTGGTAATTTCCCCTACAACTAAACTTTAATCGCATTCCTCAAAATTCGGAAGTCCAGTTCCAGTCTCCATGAACTTCGAGCGAAAAGCTGCTTTCAAATTTGTTTGTCTAGCAGAACAGATATTTCTCTCGGGAGTTCCTTCACGACTCGAGCAGGAATCCCATCGGGGCCGGTCGCCTTTTAATTTCCTTATCATATCTGCCAGAACATACCACTCACCGATCGTGTGTATCTCCGCCGAGGGTCTAAGAACTCAGGGTACTTGTTCCATCTCCGTGACACCGCTAACGACCTGTCACGGTCGGTCGGTTGGCTCCTGTCATTATATTATGCCTGCTCTTTTAGCAGGAAATAACCGAAACACCAAGCAGGATGCAAAGGAGCTGTCGTTTTCATTCCTCACCTTCACTTCATCGTCAGACCCGAGATGGGAAAAGGCTCGCCCTCCATGGAGGAGAAATGAACATCGCGATCCTCATCCCAAAATCACTCCTGGTGCATTCCGGATCGAATCATATTCTAGCGTCCTCATCGGTTCTCATAATTGGTTGATGGGTGAAGCATGAGTCATATCATTAATAAAAGGTTCAGGTTTATCCCCAATGAGGCAAGTGCCTTGTTTCCGACAGGAGCGAAAGACGTATTACTTTCGTCTCCCACAGGTATTTCAATCCACTGCGCACTATGCCCTTTATCAACTGTTCGTTCACACAGCAGGCTTATGTCCCATGTCGGTCACGTTCATTGTCCTTATTCACCGTCGAGCGCCTTGCCATGTGCTGCTTTTCACACCCGGGATGGGAAATCCAGGTTGAAGCCTATGAAAACGACACTGGGGATTCGAATCGTTAAGCATTCGCATTAGTTCACATCGCCGTGAAAATGCAGTTAGCCAGCTTCTTCCTTTCCCTTTCATGCATCTTCCTCGTGTTCCAAGAGACGGCAGGGCAAGACGTTTGTCCCCATCCCGAGGACATCTCTCCCTGCACCTGCAGTGGCGATCCTTACTGGACTCACGTTCGTTGTTCATTGGCGACGTCGATCGACGAAATCATCTCGGCATTCAACAATGTCGTTTGGCCCTCAACCACATATCGGTTAGTAATTATATGGGAGAAAAGTAATCGTTTCTTTTTAAATGGCGACTTGCACTCGGACTAGGTGATCTCTCAGATAGAAAGGTCGGAAAGAGTATGAGCTTTCTTAGAGAAAACCTATCAATTCTTCACCCAACCAATGGCAGCTATCTGAAAATCTATATTTAGAAATTGGTTTATTTTTGTATGGAATGATAAAAGATTGCACTTGCGAAATGAAACGTAAAAATACTTTCAAAAGAGTCGAGGGAAGGGAAATGTAGACTGCCAAGAAAAAATCAATTAAAATACAATTCAATTGTATTTAGTAAAATCTTACCATGTATCCACGCATCCTTAACTTTGATATAATAAATCACACATTCAAAATTTTTTGCTAGATTTTCCGATTCCTAACTGACCCTAACTTCTTGAAACCCTTCACATTTGGATTAAAATTATGCAATTCATGTTCACAAGTGAATCCGATTACATAAATATTGATTTAATTAAAATCGGTTTAAGGTCAAAAATTGGCTAACCTTAACATTAACATTAACCTAACTTTTTCACATTGCTCAATTTAAAAAAAAAAATTTTTAGGTTTGGATAAGGACGCCCTCTCGAAATATACACATATCTTTGAAATTGGTTTAAGGGCCGAAACTGGGCTCCTTCCTAATTTTGATGAATGTGATTAAAGTTTAGTTGTTTGGGAAATTACCAATAAGCTGAAAAATCCTCATTCAAAACTTTAAATTGGGATATGAAGCAGCTTTAGTAGATTAGAACACGTTGATTTTTGCCCTAGTGGTCATCTCACTCAAATTAAATGCTCAATGTTCAATGAGAGAAATGTCTAGCACCGTTAAACAAATGGTGTGGAAATTTTTGTATTATCTACTTTTAAAGAACCTTAATTGCTATGGTTTTCTTTGCAACTAAATTCGAGCCAGTGAAGCAACCACCCTTGAACCATTTGACAAGGAAGAACTCAAATTCACCAATAGCCTTCTCTGGGCCCAAGTGTCTTGCGCGGGAAATATGAAAACACTAATGAAAGATGGACTGATAGGAAGTCATTGAAGGATTATTCCATGCGGGTAGGATTATTTTTCTGCTTGCAGGTCGTTTGACCTGTACGACAACAAGGAGATCCGAGAATTACCAGAAGGAGTCTTCGGTAATGTCTCTTTCACGTTCATCAATATCATCAATATCACGTCCTTGAGCACCCTTCATCCACTGGCCTTTCTGCCCTCGAGAGATAGACTTATAACCCTAGAAATCGCGGAAACCGCCTTGACCACTTTGCCACCGCTTCAATTAACGAGACTAGAGAGTATATTCGTCTGGAAAAATGAAATAGCCACAATCGAGGCTGGATTGTATCTTCCGAATTTAGGAATCTTCCATTTGGGTGAGTGAAACTGGTTCCAATCAAACTATGCATTAATAAATTACTGCCCTTTTTGAAAGGATGATGCCAATTCTATGGGATTTCGCCTAATTGCTCCCTACAGTGAAACCGGTGCCGATCGTTTGAGCACCTCAAGTTGTTAATAAGTTTCAATGGTCACACCGTGATCCGAGGTGACCCTTATCCGCTAGAGGGCGAAGAAATCGGTTAGGTTAGGTTAGGTTAGGTTACGATGAAAATACATTGCACTTTGAAAGATGAGTACTTCTTTAAAATACGTTTAACAAAACTGTATGAATTTGTATCAGATCCGTACCGAAATTAAAATTACAATTCCGAGGAATAATGTTCCAATGGTATTACATGTTCATAGACCGTTCAATATTTTTAAAGGGAATCTTAATTTAAAATTTGTTCTTCTTACGCTTTGGGATTGCGGTTAAATTCCCTCTGATTTCAATCAAATTAACGTTTTTCCTAAATTATTGACAAAACATAAGAGAAAGCCAATAAACCAGACAGAAACGTGAACAAATGATGGAGTGTAAAATCGAGAACCAATTGTAAATACGATAAAATAATGCTATATTCTAATGAACTCATGTATGAATAATGTAAAATACGATATCAATTAGGTGTACAATTCTACAATTAGTTTTCGTACATAAAAACAATAAAAATCGACCCGAGTATTCTTCATCAGTTATGCAGTACCCCGCACCCAACGTCCAGCGAAGCAGCGGGTATCGGAATCTCGGATGAGTACCTGTCATATCCGAGGTGTCACAGAACTGGCATAACATGCGCCAGGCACCCAACAGTTCCCAGTCCATATTTGCACTGACAACAGCATCTAGCAATGGCCTCGCCACCGCTCTTCGCCAAATCTACTAAAACGTTGAAATGGTATTTAACAGAGTTTTGGTGCCGAGACCAGATTCGTCCGTGGATCAGAACTGCGTCATCAGCAATGTTATGGGATCTGAGTTGTACTGTAGTGGTCCTGTAAGCCTGCATACTTGGACCTCGTATCTCACACGAATCGTGAAATGCTCTTTTCTTAGACGCAGCTTGCTTGAGCTAATAAGACCCCAGCGCTATAAAACGTTTATCTGCTTCTGTCAACCAAGGAAACTCGATTAACCCTTTGAGGACCGCGAATGGAGAGGGAGGGCATCATCTCAGAGCCCAGGCTTTTCTTTCCTACGGTTAATGTTAGTTTCCCACCAAATCCGTACATGGGTCCTTACATCTCCCTTCTCCAAATGGTTATTAACTTGGCCGTTAGAGGCGCCAGTATCTGGCCAAGGAAAGGAATATGGCCTCCACATATTATAAACCCAACCGTACATCTCGTACGTGCGTGGGTTTTCCACTGTTACCGCCCACGGCCGTACACTTACGTTCGTGGACCTCATAGGGTTAAGGAGCTTCCATCGATAAACTGAAAATTCGCAGACCTCCGGTCGGATACTAGCTCCGCCAAACGATTAGGCTCATGGAGCCTGGAAAGCATAGAACCAGCCATGCTTTCGCAATCCCCTCTGTCTGATTCAATGCTTTCATGGAACGTATTTAGGATCACGCCTGCAATCCCGAAATCCGATATCAAATGGAGGATGAAATTTTATACCACACTTTCTCGAAATATCGGAAACACCGCTTCTGCCGACCATTTGCAGCCTCCACAGTAAAGTGGCATTTAGTGACCAGGCGTGATCTGTTTCGCCTGAGCTCTATTTAGTTCTCGAGTGCCAGCCTCAAGAAACTCAGGCATTTTGACGTCGAACCCCATCTCATAGAGGGTCGACGACACGACGAAAACATCGCCTCGAATGAAAAAAGAACGAAGACCAGCTTCAGTCCCGAACAGCTGCGGCATGATCTGAGCATCAGAAATGTTCACTGCAAACACATCTAACAAAAACCCATCCAGAGCAACTGCTAAAAATGATTTGAGAAGATGCTTGCGACCACTTATAAGATTTTCTCTGGAAGGCGTAGTTGGGGCTCTTCTGGATGCAGACAAAGGTACCATCCAGATGGTGATTACCTTGTCTACATCATCCCCGCAGAAGAGTCTCCTCCAAATGTCCCTCCGAAGTCGGATTTTATTCTGAACTCTTTTTCCCAATAGCTACTTGTGTAGCAAGTTTCAGATTTCTAACTTCTCTAGAACATGGCAGGAATTAGCGTGTCACAATCGCCTATATATATTAGAGATGACTGTGACACTTCCATTCTTCAGGTCCAAGTTAGCAGGTATTGACGCCTTACATGTCGAAATCGGCCAAATTATGTTGCCCGATTTCTTCGCGCTCTGCGGATCTGGATAACCTCGGATCAAGGTGTCACCATTGACACTCAGGCATTACTTGAGGCGCTCCATCGATCGGCACCAGTTTGACTGTGGGACGCGATTAGGCAAAATCCCATAGAACTTGGCCATCCCCCTTGGATTTTTGTATAGATATGCAAATTTTTTCAATATTATTCAAAGTGTGTATTCTAAAGAAATGCTCATCTTTTGAAATGCAACGTTATTTCATCGTAACCTAACCTAAAATGACCTAATCGATTTCTTCGCCCCTGTGACCGTAGACATGCACTACTTGAGGCCGTAAATGGTCATCCTCCTTTCCTTGCAATTCATTATCCCTCCCACTTTCTTTCACAGTCAAAAAACGTGGAAGAATGTTCGTAGTGCGTGCGTGCTGACGGTAAAACGGGAATTTCAATACATGTATCTTAGCTAAGGCACTTATTAGTTTTCGTCTCTGAGAGTAGAGCTATTAATTTCGTTCCTAACTCTGTTCTATCAATAGCAATTCTCCGTGAAAATGGGCACTCGTAGCGTGCCTTAAGAAAGGTCTTCTGTGTCCTTTCCAGCATACAACTCTTTTAAAGTCTTCAGTAAACTATTTCGCTTGAAAATATAATAAAAGCAAAAATAAATTGTTTCATAATTACGAAATTTTGTGCCTTCGTGTTTTATGTTTTAAATATTTTACGTGTGCAGTTACCTTGGATGGATTGCAGACGGGTTCATTCTACCTTTTTCAGGTAAAAATCCTGTTTCGGAGGTCCAGCCTGGATCCTTCAACAACTTGAGGCACTTACAGTATTTTAACTGTTCTTCCTGCTCCCTTGGACCAACTCTGACGGCCGGATTCTTTGCATTCAACAGTACATTCATTTATCAAATTGATCTCTACAATAACTCCATCTCAATGTTGGAACCGCAAGCAATCTCAGGTGCCCGTCAGAATCAGTATTTCCATCATCACCTTCTAATTGGGAGTTCCTGAGCCAGTGGGCTACAGACCGTCTTCCTGTCTTCATTTTAGGTTTTGGACCGAGAGCAGATATAAACTTATATGACAACAAAATCAACGAATTAACAGAAGAGGCCTTCCGCCCTATGATGGAGATTCTCACAGGAGGGGATGGGATTATCGACTTGTCTGGTGAGTGTGCTGTTGTCCACTGTTCATTTCAGCATGATGTTCAACATCCAATTCTCTCCTTTTCTCTGCCTTCTCATTCTCCTCCTCTCTAATTGTATCTCAGGGAATCCCGTGGAGTGTGGATGCAGCATTGCCTGGTGGGTCCGAAATCCGGAATTCAATTCGACTCTGAGGGGTCAATGCACCGATGGAACTGATTTTCACGATCTACATCCAGATGACTTTCTAGACTGCATGGAGAATGGACATTCCAGTTGATACTTTCTCATTCCCCTTTTGTGACAGAATGAAACACTTCTTAATCACGATTGCGCTTCATTCACTGAAAGAATGGTTTCACTCATGCCAAATACAGATTTGGCATGTGCTGTCTCTGTTTGAACACATTCCATGACTTCCTGGAGGATTTTACTCTCATGAAGATATTGTTCATAACCATTTGGAAAACGTTTTCTACCTTTTTCAGTTTTGTCTCTCAGGAAATGATATCATCTATGGCTCCACGTGCATGATCCCACTAAAGACCTACGCTCCAACGCTGTGATTGAAAGTTCATGGCGATTGATGGGTCATTTTCAGTCATCAATTCGACACACCTCATATATATAGGGGAAACTCCTCCTAGGATGATGAATGGATTTTCATGAGTGAGATGTCAATCGACAAATTATGCCCAGGAGGCGATACTTTCTGGGTTAGAAGTCCAAAAAGTCGGATGCGGACATTGTTCCTATGCGTCCGCCTGTCTGTTCGTTGGTGTCCTGCACGGGTTCACTTCTCTGAGTTGAAATTCGATCGCTCTAATTCGAATCGTTGCCCGCAACCGATTCGGACCTCGATCGTCGACCAAACTTTGCTGCTCCGACCCACGATTAGTGTTGAGCTTTTCAGGCCAAACCGCTACTTGCTTAGACATCTAAGCTTGCGAACTCCCGGTCTTTGTTGAAGTATGCTCCCAGGGTCGGAAAGATCCCTCGCACATCTGCGCAGAAGCGCTTTTTTGGGTGGAACACCTTTTTCACGGCGAAGAGCACGCCGTGAAAAAGGACTGGATGGCGAAGCGCCTCACGGACTCGAGAAACTGCAACACCTTTATATCGCGAAATCTGGGACTCATAAGAATACCCTATACAACGAATAAAACATAACTCTTTCCAATGGACGGGTTGTGTGTATTCCACGTCCGGTCATCTCTCGTTCATATGCATAGACATCATGCAAAAAAGGCTAATATGTCCGTGTCATGGTGTCATTCCGGGAAACTCCTTTAGACGATGAACTTCATGTCAGACATCTTAATCGAACGCTTGTGACCTGGAGAGATTCTCCTTCCAACAAGAGGAAAGCAGTCCTACCATTTTCACCTCATAAGGTCAAATTCCGAAGATAAGAATAGCATTGCATAGAGCGCCGTCCTGGGCGAAGTAGTCACACAATATGGCCCCCACTCGACCCTGAATTTGCGATCAAGTTTGACTATACAAGTATGGGATGAAGATAGTCGTACCTTGGCAATCCTGGTTGCACGGTGGATAGATATCTAAACGGGATGATTGGACCAACTCGAGGAGGCAGATATTACGGACGACTAGAGTTCCGTTTGAAATATCTTCAGTCTTGACAATCAACAGTAAGGGGAATCAGACGAGCTCGAGGACTTGATCGGACTTTCAACACTTGTCATAAGGTCATGCAGCCAAGCTATGGCCCCCCACCCCTCTTGCAGCAGGGCATAAAAGGACTTGTCCCAAACTGCTCGAAACTGTTCTTTGGCCGACTTGCCCCAGGCAACCCGACCTCAAGGCGGGCTTTGGGAAGGGGGCTAGCCTCAGACTGCCTATCCAAAGCTGCTGTCACTCAGAAAGAACTCTCTTCCGCTCTTACAGTCTCTTTACAGTCATTCCTCGTCTCAACTCGTCGAGTTTCGTCTCTATAACAGGCCAGTAGATTCCCCCACCCCCCTTTTTTTGTTCTGTTGAATCATAAGATGTAGTAATATGAAAACCAATTCTCAAAGGTTTTCCCTTTCTTCAACACCCCCCCCCCCCCCCCTTCTCTACGGAACTCACTAGCGTTAGGCCTAGACCTAACCGACGGACTGTCTTCGGGTCAGGCTTAGGCCTTCCTTTTTCCGCTCAAAAGAAACTCGACCTACGGACCAATTAGGCCTATGAGGATTAACACAGTCTTCGAGACACCTCGTTGAGGACGTGTAACGTTTGGCCAATCGCAGGCCTATTCAGTCTCTCATGGCCCATTTAACAGAACACGTGTAACGTTAGACCGATTGTAGGTCTTTTTCGAGTTTCATGAACCACTTCAATGCGGTCAGAGAAAATTAGGCCTAACCCAGAGTTCCTCAAACCGTCTCGACTCGTTCCGAGACGAAAATGCCTTTAGGGCGCATGACACACAAGCTGACCGCCATGTTGATTTAGGGATGCCCCGATGAGATATCTCCGTATTCCACCAAGTCGATCGGCCACTGCAAACCGCCGTTTTAATTTTGGCTCATCCCGTGATTTCGGCACAATAATGTTTCCTACATTAAAAAGAGAAGATCCAGACAACGATACTAAGGCCGAATGAGTCATGAATCTGACATAACTCCGACATGATATCCGGCAACACTGGGGGACGGGATCGGAGCTAGCGCTCTAAGCCTAAATGAACAACAGCTAATTTCCTTTTTTTTTTAGTCAAAATGGTGCATCGCAAGCAACAAAAAGGGCACTTTTCGTCATCTACAAATCATTATCTTTCTCTTGGTTGGTCTGGCTACATAGGCATCGTTCATACTCAGTTCCTACACCAGCAGACGAGCCCAACGGAACGACAGGCAAAAAAAAAAAAGAATAAGACAATTGCGATGACTCACGAGCGAAGACGGAGACAGCTGACGGTGCACGCTCGCACCGAGAAGAACGGGAAGAAAGCAGCCACTTTCATCCCCTGGCTTCTTCCCCCTGGGAGGTCCAAGGTGTCCTCCCTCCCCTTTCCTTCTAGATAGGCATCAGCCAACCGACCTGCCTCCGTATCTTTCAGTTAAAAAAAAAAAGGGATTTTTAACTATTATAATAGAACGGACCAACTCGAAGAGACAGGTATTACGGCCGACTAGAGTTCGGCTTGGAATATCTTCAGTCTTGACAATCCACAGTAGTAGGAATCAGAAAACGAGCTCGAGTCCGGCATCTCGCTCAATTTGCGTCTACCTTCCATAGCTCTCCACAGATGGAGGTGGCGCTGGACATCGTTATCCATTCCTCTCCACAGATGGCGCTGGTGCGAGACATCGGTACTCATTGCTTTTCCTCAGATTGCCATGGCATTTTTCACAGATACCCCTTTCACAGACGGCGTTGTGCATTAGTTCTACTTAAATGATGCAGGGCATCAGTATCCCTCTCTCTCGATGGATGGTGCTGGCAAGGGCTTCAGCGTATCCCCTGTAAGTAAATCGAGTTTCTTTTGCAATTCCAGTGAAGTGACAACGTATGGTGGGGCTTAGTGGTGGTGTACGTCTACAGCCATACCATATCAGAGTTTCCTATCGATGCGAAATAGCCAATCGGAATTTGATTCGACCCGTATACAGTATAGCTACATAGACGGTTTTCGCACTCCACTACCCCGCCAGCAAATGCACCCAATGGCTCGCCAAAAATAAACGTTAGCGACTTACGTGCACGGTCGGAGACATCCTCCCTTGCTCGGCGAAACCGCGGCGCATGCTTGCACTGACGGCTGAGGAACGAAGGAACCTTTTTATCCCCTGGCTTCTTGCCCCGGGGATAAAAAGGGAGGTCCACAGTGTCCTCCCTCCCCTTTCCCTCCAGACAGGCATCAGCCAACCGACCCGTTTCCGTTCCCATCTGCGTTTGTGTCATTCCCATCGATGAACGAGCGCATGGACTGAAGCGGACTTTTAGTATTTTCAGTTTTTTCGGACGAAACCTGAAATCATTGTTCTCCTTTTTGTAACATTTTTATTCCCGCACGAATCACTCCCAACGAATCCCAAAGCTAAATATTGAACTTTTTCAGTTACATATTCAGGCCTTCCTTATGGCTCCGAAAGCGAGATCCGAATCCGTATCCAGGATCTGCGGCTGGATTTCGTCGAGCCGAATCGCCAGTGGCTCGGAGAACCGGCGAGGATCGCGAGGAATCTCCTCACTTCTGGGGCAAATCTCACCCGTTCTCGAATCTCAGCGCCTCGTTTCCTCAAATCCTTGCACCTGGATCGAGGAACAGGCCCGTTTCCGAGTTTACGCAGAAACGAACACCTCAAGTTTCTGACGGGAACATTTCAGCGACGAAACCCCCTACGAAAGGCCGAATTCATGCCATTCACTCGATTCCTCTCCAGTCCAAGATTTTCCTCGCGACTTCGGACTTTTCCTCCCCTGGTTTTCCAAACGAACCTGATGGTAAATTTTTCGGCGTCAATGCTTCAACCAGAGACGAGACGTGCGCCGACCGAGACGCGATCCACCCCGACATTTATTTTTAATCGCTTTTTTCCTACACCATTTACGACTCTCGATGTATATTTCCTCTTCCAAGCGGGATCCCTTCTCCACGTCGGCATCGTCCATCGTTCCCGACTTCAGCTCTAGAACGACGAGAAAGAAATCATTCCAAGCTCATCCTGAGATCACAAACGATATCGACCTTCACGAGAAGGTCGGTATCGAAAGCAAGACGCCGCACGCACGGAAACGACCCCAAAGAAGCAGTCGACCGCATTCACGTCGCCGAACCCCCTCGCCACTCCTCGCCTCCCTCTCGCGAACCGGCGACGCAGAAGTAGACGAAGAAGACGCCGAGCACCGCGACGGCGGTCGTCGGCGGGATCCACCACCATTCCTCGAAGCGGATCGCTCCGCACCGCTCTTCCTCCGCGCGCACCGACGCGCACCCGAGTCGCACGAGGAAACACAGCAGCGCAGCGAAGCGCATCTCTTCGGTGCGACCGGTAATTTTTCAGGTCAGCCTTTATTCTTGCGCACTTCGAGGTAAAAAAAAATCTCGGGTGCTCGCTTTTTCGAAAGTCCTTAAATGCCATTCGCCTTCATTCCTCTCTTACTATTAGACTGAGTGATTTCCTCTCTCACGATGAACCGGATCTTTCGAGGCGAGTCGTCGAAGCAGCGATCGAGTTGCAACCACAAACAGAAGGCAAAAACGCAATCATTAATATCATTAGTGATCCTACAGAAGCAGACGGGTACGGCCGAACGATCGCTCGGTCGACGAACCACGACGCCAAATTCCACGACTTCGCCTTGCCCGGCCCGAGAACATCAGCGACGCCGAGCGGTCGAGACCGACGGCGGCGGCGGCCTTCCCCGACCGACTCCGAGAGAGGTCAAGGTCTTTGCGAAGAGAATTCTTCCTCGTGGGGCGGGGGAGAGCAGACGACGAGCCAGACGGCCAGCCCGCAACAGACGAGGAGGCACGTGGAGATGGGGATCCACACGGCGTCGGCGAATCGGAGACGGCAGGGCTCCGGAGGCGGTCCCGGAGGTGGCACGGGGAGGTACGGGGCTCCAGGGTAGCATCCGATGCAGGGGGGCGACAGCGGGGGCCCGCACCGTTCCCAGGGTCCAGGCGCTTCTCCGACCTGCAACCAGACCTCGTCTTTCCCGTGAAAGGAGACCAGGGAAGCGGAGCCGCGTGGCTTCTTCGCCCTTTCGACGGTACGGACGAGTAAAGACGTCCCGAGAGAGGCGTCTCGGCGCGAGCATACCATCTTGCAGGCCCACCCACGTGGGAGAGAACTCCGTAAGAGGGTTAAGAAATATCAGTTTTTATGCCACGCTGTAGTGACCGATGGGATCGCTACGCCCGCGCGATGGCAGCATCGCTCCGATGTCCTCCGGGAGGCGTGTGGGAGTCGTCCACCGTTTTATCCTATTTCTACCGGGCTACTTTCACCTACGAGGATCGACGCAACGAGTTTCATCGAGGTAGAGGTGGATGAGGGGCAGAGGACGAAACGATACGACTCCCCCTTTTCCGCTAGTCAGTCGGGGAAGTGGATTTGCTAAACGAGTGCAAGAATGCTTTTAGGATGAGTCTTTTTCGTGAGGCAGGAGAAAATAACCTTTGGCACCTCTTGTCGGTGCACCTAGGCCTACGAGAGAACGTTCATTCCCTCAGCGACGAACAATGTTAGCATGAACCTTGACGTCGTCGAAAAGGCAGGAATTCAGTCTGGGGCGAGAACAACGGACCTTTTAGACGTTCGGCGACGCCCACCCGACCACCGCGAGACACCAATCGCGTACTCACCGCACTCGACGCGCCGGGCCAGCAGCCTCTCGAGAACTGAACCCGTCGCGGGAGACCCACCCCGGCCGGTCCGAGTCGCCACTGCTCGGGTCGGAGGGGCTCCCCGGGCCTCAACGCGAGAAGCATCACGGCCATCATCAGCATTCATGCGAGGGAGATTCAAGCACTTTGCATCGTCGAGAAGAAAAACAGGCTATCTTGCACCTTCGCTCGACTCGTGGCACCCGTTCGTCGTTTAGGGATACAATTTCGAATTTGGCATCCCTGGTGCACGTCAGATGACGTCACGCTACACCGTTGGGTCGCGAGACTGCTCTCTACCGGTGTAGATGACGGGAAAATACGTTAAAACGAGCATTTCATACAGCTGTGCCCATGTTTTCATGTTTTTACTGGTCGTCCTCATCCGGATTTCACCCAATTCGAACGAGCAAATGCTTTTCAAGGCCCGAGACACGACCAAGTTTTAGCAAGATCGAATATGACCCACGTGACCATTGCGATCCTTCGCCCAGTGAACGTCAAATTAGCGCGTAATTGGGACGATTTTCACCTAACAACATAAGGAAGATTCCAACTCCTACATAAACAAGCCAGAAAATTTGCACACGCTGCTAAATGATATCCTGCTCCTCCGCCAAGCATAAACCTAGCCAACCTTCACTCATCTTCTTTTCGACTTAGCAACTGGCACTCAATTTAAAAACACTAAACTTGTATATCCATAAAACCTAGAGCCGTGAAGAAGCAGATTTAATGGAGAAGTCATTTGGATCCAATTGAAAAAGGGATATTGGGTTTCTGAGCTGATCCAACACCAATTTCGTGGTGTTCAACACTTGAAACATTTTTTTCCATTCGATATTACGAGAAAGAAGTATCCATGAAAGAAGTATCAATTAATTTTTGCTTTTTGCAGCGATTCTAGG
The DNA here is from genome assembly GCA_905338385.1 of Darwinula stevensoni. Taxonomy (NCBI): domain Eukaryota; kingdom Metazoa; phylum Arthropoda; class Ostracoda; order Podocopida; family Darwinulidae; genus Darwinula; species Darwinula stevensoni. Next base: position 347,073 of record CAJPEV010000008.1, on the reverse strand, counting down.
CCTAAATGAGTGATTAAGGCCATCGGTAAGCAATTACGTCACCGATCACTTCTGGGTTAGTATGTTTGGGATATCATTAAAACAAGTGAAGAGAGTCAACAATGAAAAAAACTTCATTCTCGAATCAACAGACTGCACCATGAGATCAGGAAGGATAAACCTGGATGACTAGCGACCAGAGATGCCGAGGCCACACTCCATTCGGCTGCACATTGGGAGGAGAAGACTTCCAGTCCCATTGCACGACGGGCGTGAACCAGTCCTTTCCGTAGTTGGCCTCGACGTATGGAAGAGTCGGACAGGGGACCCTGAGCCGAAGCTCCAGGAAATCCGTCCAGCACAGTGAGAATCTTGGGAAGACATATCTGAACAGAGAGGGAGCGAAGTAACTAAAAATGAAATGACGGAAATGGACCAAAAAAAAAAAAGAGATCGGAATGCATGCAAACGAAACGTACTTGAACTTGAGTCCCGTTCGAGCCTGCGTTCCACCGTTCCACATCACATCTTTGCTCTCGTAGAAAAAGAACACGTCCAGTTTGACCCCTTCGTAGAGAAAAGAAAGCTCGTAGCTATCGTTGACGAGGCCGAACACGTGCTTGAGCTTGAAGCCGTTCCGCAAGAACACGTCCCGGATCTCGGGCTTGTAGTTGGCGATGAAGATCCCGACGTCCACGTCTTGACTGTAGGGGATGATGTCACATTGTCGAAAATATCCTGCAAAACGCAGCAAGGAATCAAATAACAGAGGCTGACTGGCATTAAAAAAAATATCAGCTTCCATTCGGGTAAAAATGTACAAGTCGATGCAGACTACCTAAACAAGAAGTTGGGATTTAAGGATCCTTACATGTCGCCAAAAGCTAAATGGATAAATGCCGAATATGACATCTGGTTAAAAAAGACAAAAATGGTGTTCTCATCACTCCAATGTTCACTTTTTTAGGTCTTCATAAGGTCACCATAAGCATTGACTTCTAATTGATATGGGGGGAAGCAAGGTCCCTTAACCCTTTGAGAAGTGAGTTTTCTTAACCCTTTCAAGAGTATGAACATACAGGTACATTAATGAAAGGTTAAGTAACTTGAATTGAATCATTCTAGGATTCAATGGGCTGACTCTTATGGTAGGTAGGTGAGGGACAAGGAGGAGTGGGGGAGCTGGGCAAAGAGAGGACTAATAGCTTTGAGAATTTCAGTGATTGGTGCTGAAACGACAGTCACCCGTTCGCCCACCCACAAACACAGGTCCTGAGGGATTAATAAAAGTCATGGGGGGGTGCTCAAACCCCCTGCACCACTCCCATCCACTTGTGTACATTGCTGCTAGGGTTGCTTGAAAGAATGCAATTTTTTCATTAGAAATGTTCTGCATATTACACAGTATGGTCAGCCTTGACAGATGATTCCACAATCAGGATAATATATAAACATCCCTCAGCATTCATAACCCACTATTGGTTCCTCACCATCCATATCCCTCCTTTTGAATTTGCACCCCTGCTTCCTCACCTTTCCATCCCATATCCATACATGGTATAGGAAATTAATACAGCAATTCAACATAATACACCATCACCAATTGAATAAGAAAATTGTAGTCTGTTCTTTTGCAACAATTTTTTTTTCCTACAGTTAAAGTGTCATACTTTTTGCTTACTTTGGCCAATCACGAGGGGGCAAGTCCTCTTGCCCCTGTGAATTCAGTGCTTATGTTCATAACCGTGTCATGGTACACACACCAGGAGTTACCTATTCTGGAACTGATGAAAACACGCTCCTTACTCATGCCACAAGGCACTACCTGCTTCTTACCCAGAGCTAAATGAGAAAATTGGCCCTAGGGTATAGTAGCACATTCCAATGACCCTTCAAGTAATACCTCCCATGACATTAATAAGAAATCCAGAGAGAACTAGTGTCAGCAGCAATAGCTATTATTGCCTAGAGGTACAACTTTCAAACCTGGTATGCCAGATACATATAGTATGATGACAACATACATAGAACTATCACAAAGAAGCTTCCAGTTCTCATACCTGGGTACCAAAAGTGCCTCCAAAAATATATATCCCTATGTGTGCAACAAATTGGTTTGACTGCTTTGAAATTTCATGTTTGTTGATGCTAAAGCATGCATAATAGTAAAAGTTGACAGCTGAAGTGTCCAGGTGATTTGTGGTTTAATGGCAAATGATATGACTCTTCAAGAGAAAAAGATTATTGCCTATGTAAGTGTTTTCTGATGAAGGAAAAAGACAGGGCAAGGGTGACTTGCTGAAGAGGGTAGTGGAAGGGGCTGCTAAAGCTACCAGGTACAGATCTGCTAAGGTAATTAAATTGTATGTTTCTATCCACAGCCATTGATTAGGAAATTTTGGCCATTGTAACAACACAAGAGAATATTTCTAATTCCACTGGGATTTAAAAAAAAGATTATTACAAGTATAAACCATATGGTTTCCATAATCAGACCTCAAAAGACAATGTCAGTCAAAGGCATAATGATGCAATCACAATGTACTACCTAGAATGACATTCTGTCCTTGGAAACCATAGTAAATGTAACCACTGAAAATGGAATATCTTTTGCTCATCACCACTTTCAGCATATAGCAGCTGTATTGAATACCCATATCTGGTTCTTGATAACTGCCAATTACATGAGTAGTTTCCAACAAACTCCACGTACATCTTTCTTACAAATATCTGTCAGTCACCTAGAAGCGATTATATACGTAATGACATCAAAGTTGAAACTTGCCCAGACAGGTGCCACTAGAGATCCAGAAGGGGACTTTGATGGAATCTAAAGCCGTCTTAGCATTGGCAAGGATCTTCCACGCTTTGTGCCGAAACAGGGTCGCCTCGCGGGACTCATCCCGAGGCCCGTGCAGATGGTAGAACTCCTGAGCCCTCGTCTCATTGCAAGGGATGTAGACGGAGTCCCAGAGTTCCCTTGTGACAGCCAGGGGATCTTTTGGGACCACGATGCCACCCGAAGTCCCAAGGAGTGGCATGCGGCGGGTTTCAAACCTGCAAAAGTGAGAATAGACAAATAATTTCCATTTTGTGCTTATGAAAGTTCCCTTTCTTTGTGGAAATCTATTATGTATTTTATAATTCCAATTGAAAACAGTATATATTTTTTCTCCCCAACAATGGGGAGGAGGGATTGCAAGTTACCTAGTCCTCATATTATTCTCGCAGCCAATTCTTCATGGAATTGATTGGCATAGCACTGCTAAGTTTTCACTTCATTTACATCACAAACCATACCACCCTGAATTTTGATAACACTTCCTGACAAATATAACATCTCATGGATGATGAGAAAAGCTGAAAGAGATGACATACCTATGAATGGAGCCATCATGCAGCCAAGGAAGTAATTCCTCAATCTGACTTGCCAGAAGGTCATCTCGCCAATGAGGATTCCACTCGAGACCCCCAAAGCGCAAGAACCCTGCATCTGTCTCATAGAGGATCACCATGTGGATGAGGGGAGACACGAGACCATCCAGCACCCCAATGATCTGATAAACCTTGTTGTCTGCTCGGCTGATCAGCGTCCAGCGAACAGCAAAGTCTTCTCTGTTCTCCCACAGGGGAATCTAATGATAAAAAATAAGTAATCTTCCCATGATCCCTATTTCATTTATCGGTTTCATCTTCTATCCATCCATTTTGCACTGCTGTTTTGCATATCACTGATAGTGGTTACAGTGGCAATTGAAGAGTTTTGTAGGCCTGAATAATATACATTCAAAATTCAATTAGTGTGTCATGAGGAAAGTCTCACTTTAAGTAATAAATAACAAAGATGACATGAGATAAACCCCTCTGCAACAAGATTTAACGACTTTCCATTTCTTCCATTGCATTCTAAGGGGTAAAAGAAAATTTTCAGTTTGGAAATGATTCATGTATTTATTATATGTTCCATTGCAAAATATTTACCTGAATGACAACAGAGATATCAAATGTTCAAAACTGCTGGACACGAATGAGAAGAATAAAACTTTCACCATTGTCTGATATTATAATACCTGCATTTGGTTGAATAAATTCTAATATAAATATTTGATAAGCTAGTCTAGCATCAAATAAATTATCCCACAGAAGCCTTGTTGCTGGTGACTCTGACCACCAACAAAATTCCAAGTTTCAAATGTGGCTTTCAAGAAAGAAAAAGAAAGGATATTTCAGAAAGGATAATCTCAGCAATTTTATGCCTATGCTTTATAAAACCAAACAGACTAATAAGAATGATAGAATGAATGAGGAAGACACAGGGTGATCATTACATTTGTTGATGTTGGAAATGCATGGAAAATAAAAGTGCATGACAAGCCAGGAATTGACATATCAGTGTCATTCTCTTCAGAACAATAGCCCATTACAGGATGTAGTTTCTCAGATGAAATTCATTCAGAAAAATTTTATAGGAAATTGAGCCACATAGAGCCCTTTTGGCACCTTCAAGGTATTCTGAACTGCTTATTATTTCCCCTACAGTGGCTGCATTCATCTTCATAATTTGTTTTTGAGTGGCTAGCTTTGTGAAGAGCTGTGCTGAACTTAGAACATTTGATGCCTGGCACTTCACATCTTGGATGCATGCAGCATAAAGCCATGACTGCAAAGAAACGACAACCATGAAGGAGTTACATAGTCAGAATAAGGGGCAAAGAACACCACAAAAGTGGGCAAATGGTGATTGTCACCCGTCTTCATGTCTTCATCTGACAATCCAAGGATTTTTGGGATAATGGGATTTTTATTCCCCATACAAACCAGGAGTGAAAAGATTCAATAGTCACCCTACATCAGAAAATACCATTTGATGAAACTCACTCCACGTTGGACAAATTTCTCGAAGACTCCAAAGGTAAGGACAGTCTCACTATGTGCCCCTGTGTCCGACCGAAATCGATCCAATCGATCGAGGACTTCCAAGTCCAACAGAACAGCTCGATAGGCAAGTGTCAATTGGAAGAGACTCTCCCATGACGAAGGCTGTTCCTCGGACTGTGTGAGGTACGAAAGGAGGAGCCAGTGGGTGGTCAGCCACATGATGGACACTCCAATGAAGAAGATGAGGAACATCTTCAGCTTCACCATTCTTGTTAACCATTCTCACACTACAGAGGGAGTGTGAAGTAAATATTTTTCAAGCTTCCATGAACAATGTCAGAGCCCAAAACTTTGACTATTGTAATGAGAAGTGTCCTTTGATGACCTACAAGAAAAACCATGAATCACGATGCAATATAATGAGATTGAAGGGTCATAACAGTGGCAGCCAAGGATATCATCTGAAGATGATATTCTGACCCAGTCAATTTTATAAAAATGAAGAATACAGCAGATCTGGAGTCCATAAATTCCTTCATTTTTGTGTATAAAATCATTATAATAGGATGCCATACCAAGTGCCAACATATGAATGCCCATTCCTTTGATCACAAATAGGATTTATATAATAAACAAGAAAATCTGGAATGAAATAAATAAAGAGACATAAAAAATGTGCTATCCATCTCCATGAGTGCATCCACCTCCATATCAAACCCAAACACAGACTAGGGGAAATATAACAAGGAAAATATATTCAACGTTGCTTCTGGTAAGCTTCAAAGAAGGTAACTTCACTCCTTTTCAGCAGAAAAAATCAAAACAGGGACAAAGACAGTCACGTGCAGTGATGAAACATCACAGAACTGTTAAATTCACAGTCTAACAAGATGAGCATCCCAGGAACTTCACCAGTCAGGCAAATTTGTGAAAACTTCATTCTGCTCAACAATAATAAAATCGAAAAAATTATCATGTGTTGACAGGGTGCTACTGTTCAGAGCTGCTGCATTTTCTGGGGCTTTGAGGAGAAGACATTCCATAGTCATCCTTTAATGTGAGAGGGAAGAGGTTCATGGGTGGCCTTCTGCCTCATCTCAAGCTGCCGCAATCGAGCATATCCCATGCTCCCACCCAACACAATCATGTTTGAGAGCCACCAGAGTGCAGGGCGCAGCTCATGATACCATACAGATGCAATCACAGTCTGGGCACAGGCTTTGGCTGTCCCTGAGATGTTGTGGGTGAGGGGCGATGTCACCTGGAATCAAAATCATTTGCCCATTCATTCAGTTCAAGGCTAATAATAAGACAATTTGTGGTAAAGTGACATCTTCCAGGCTGAGCTAGCATCTTGAATATAACCCAGACAACAGAAATTTCAAAATAAAATTCTTAATTCTCCTCATCTCAGAACCAGACCTGCATCTATACTGAATACACTCATCCAACTGTTTCCAGATCATAACCCATATACTGAGCCCCAGCCCCTGTCATTCACTAAAAAAGGTAGAAAAGTATACTTCCCCCTTTTGCTCAGATGAAGCATGGTGTAAGGGAAACAGCCATGAATCAAGAATTCAATTTTCCAATGGAATTGAAACAGGGCAACTGCTGAGCCAAGAATTATTTGTGTTCTGCCAGCAAGACACACATCCATAGGTTCAATGGGAAAATATTTCTTAAAATTTTAATTACTGCTTGATACATCAAATGGTAAAGGAAGCAAACCTGGATCTGCAGAATGGTGACATAAGCAATGGCAAATCCACACACTCCAGTGATGGACATCAAGAACCAAAACAGAAAGCTGCTCAAATTGGGGAAGTTGAAGACCACAGACTGCTCTTGGAACAGGAGCATAAGTGGGATGAAGATGATGGCTCCATTCACGTTATTGTAGAAGGTCAGTTTCCAGACACTGTTGTCCACAGCAGGGAGAATCTTCTTTGTGAAAATGGCATTCAGTGATACAAAGATACAGGCAAGAAACCCATAGCTAACCCCAGCAAGGGAAAGATACCCTGAAAAATATGAGTCAAACAAATGTCTGCATGGTAAAGAAATGATTTATAAGTTTCAATTTTTCAATGGGGTGAGAATGGCTTACCAACACCATGCTCCTGATCTATGCCCATGTAATAGCCTCCAATTATCACAGCACAGCAACCCATCACCGGTTTTGATGTTTTTTCACCTGAAGAAATAAATTTCAATATGCAATAATCTCAACACCAAGATCTGGATAAGAGGAAACCAAACATGCATGGAAGGAGATTGAGACTCTACAAGGACTAGTAAAAAGAAAGCATAAAAAAAAAACAATATGACTAAAACAAGAATGTGATTGTCCTACCAATATTGGCACTAACCAAGAATAAGAAAACTGAAGATGACATTGAAGATCGTTGTCAGAGATCTGCTGATATAATAGAAGGTGACATCCACATACTTGAGGCACAAGTTGTTGAATGTGATCATGCACACAAAGATGAAGGACAGTGGCAAAACCTGGAATGAAACCACAAGCAAAGAGAAATGGCATATTCAAAAGATGCAGGATCTTTCAACTCCAAAAATATGAAAGAAATATACAATTCTGAACCTACCTGACTCAAAATGTCCATGTTAAGATCCAGAGCAGGGAATTGGAAGACATCTGGAATGGTGTGTGAGAGAGCACGAAGCCCCAGACATAATGCAATGGTGACAAGGCACTGGTACCAAGTGATGAAGAGAGGAGCATCAATCCCTCCAGTTCCACTGAGGAGTTCCTTGTTGAGGAAAACCATGGAAATGGACACCACCCTATGGGAATTGCATCTTGTCAGTAAAGAGCACATGGCAGTTCTGTGTATGGCTCCACAAAACCAATGTGAGATGATATAGAAAAGTTACTGTTATAAGAAATGTTTAATCAAACACAGGAAGCTCACCAGTAGAGGGTGACGACTAAGGCAATGTGTACATACTTCCCAAACAAGGTGGATGGGTCTTTTCCAATACTGACATCCATATCATCAGGCTTCTTACCCATGGCTGGTGAACTGCTCTCAGCCATCTAAAGAATCTTTAAAAACTACATATAGTAAGATGATCCTGTAGGCTCTTTGAGGAAATATAAATGGCTGTCCTTATGGTAAAAAAAAAAACAAAAAACAAGAAAAAGCTCCAGGAAACAAAAATACATCTTTTCAATAAAGGAAACAGACTGAGTGGTGGAGAAGCAATAGACAGGATGGACTCCCACCTTCAATTGAAAACCCTGTCAAAACTACTGTAGTAAAGTTATAATGTACTGTACAATGAATCTGAGGGAACAAAGAGAATCTCATAAGTATATGGAATCAACCATGTTAGCAATAAGAAATTCAATCAAGCAATTAACAGAGAAAAAGAGCCTATGTCTTGTCAAAAAGTTAATGAGGAGCACTTAGTTAATCTTTTTTTGGAATGGACTAGTATTACTTGCATGACCATGTTCAAAAACTTAAGATAATATTAATAGTAATTTTTATTCCATTGCTCTTGCAAGACCATTTGGCCCATTGAGTTTGTCATGATATCTAAAACTGAAAATGTACACACTCTCATAAAGAGGCAGAAGGTTATGAAAAACAAAAAACAATAATAATTTATAAATAAAATAAAATAAGTTAGGAAATGCACAGAACTGAACAGGACACACTGAAGCTGTACGCATGAACATAGGCAGTTAATCAAAAGGGGTGAGGGTATAAGAAATTGAACATTGACAATCAACAAAGAAAAAATTTCAAAATAAGGAGTGTGAGAGAAGATAAAAAATAAATAAATAAATAAGAAATTAGGGGGGAGGGGGTATGGGGTTACACATTCATATAAAAAGTAACTCAAGTAAGAGGACCATGGGTATGTAAATCTGTTGCGGGCAAGAGGGGAAGATACCAGGTAATATCAAAGAATTCTGAGAATGAGTAGAGGGGCACAAGAGAGAGTTCCTTCAACTGACCGAGGAAAAGTTTGGAATCCTTTATATTCAAAGAAAACATGCCCAGTAAGATAGAAATCCTGTAAGGTCCAAATACTCCCCCCAAGAGAGGTAAACCCAGAAACCCCCTGCTACAAAGGAGTGAAAGAGTGAGTGCTCTTCTGATTACATGAACCAAACTGTTACTGCAGACAAAAAAATTAGTTACTGAATGAATCTGTCTGCATCAGCGTTTGAACTTTATTGCTGAATTGAGCAGAAGAGAAGAAAAGAAGCTGAAGAGATGGAGGTAGAGAGAGGACCAGGTGACAATACAGAAGTTTGAATGGGGAAATAAAAGATAGTTTATTGGATGGGTCTGAATAACCTCTCCAGCATGGGTCGTTCTTGTTTGTTCATTTTTGTCATTCATGTGATCAGACAGGACTTTCTGCCCAGGGTTCCACTGAATGTTAAAGTTGTGGCCAAATACAATTCCTGTCAATTCAATAACCTCAACGGCATTGCTGGAACTCTCAATATCGAACAGAAGATGGGGAGAAACTGCCTAGTTATTAGCAATCAGAGTAAGCCAAAAGAAGATACCTAGAAGCAATCAACATTAGTTCGGTTAAAAGAGAATTGTTGTTGTAACCTAATGGTTTTGTATATCCTCATAGGCCTATTAGAAAAGGAAAAATGCGAATTGGGCCTTGAACAAGGAGCATGGGACTTACTATGCTCCTTGAACAAGGAGCATAGTTTTTCTCTTTTTTCCCCCTGGGCTATAGCCCAGGAAAAAAGAGAAAAACTAGGACTGTGGATGTGTAGATACCTCGGCCAAATAGAGCATTTAGATAAAGGGACTGGCAGGTAAATCCCTGATAGCCCATGGCAAACACACCTCACACAACAGACGGCATCCGGAGAACCAGACCCACATTTTCCCTCTACCAGTATCTCATTAGCCTACCGTACGGCACGGGCTTCCGCGGTCTCTTCTATGATCGGAAGGATCCCATCATGGCCGCTTACGTAACTTCATTCATGGGGCAGGCTTAGACGTGATTTTCATTCGTGTTCACTTTTAAGACCCTTACTGGTCACGGGAGATCATCATGTTTATATTACGGGGAAGCAGAAAGTATTGTCATGATTCATATCAACAAGTTTGGCTATTGATTTAGTTTCAGGTAATATCAGTTTCCGTTTTCCGCCCCTTGACCGGAGCCTGTAAAGTAAAGAAACTGAACTAGAGAACTAGAAATCAAAGGGAAGTGATGTGCATCACTAGTTGAGAGTTATTGATGAATTGATTTTGGAAGACAATGACAGCTGGTTCCTTTTCATATGATCTTACTGTACAGGTCTGCATTCTACGATTTGAAGGTATATGTTCATATGAAGAGGTAATTTAGATTGTGTTGAACCTCCCCACACATTTGTATCGGCAAAGAATATAAACCCATGCTGATTTATGTTGAAGAGCGTGGTTGTTAGTGTTTATGACATGGTACTATTTTCCAAATATGCATAGGCTTGTGTATATCTGTAGGCTTGTGTTGGCCTAAGTCTTATGTAAGCCATTGCTCATTAGGATGAACTTTCTTAAGCAATTTTTAATATTCTGATTGCCAGAAGTATAGGGACAGTATTCTCACTCCCTCTGTGAAAGCCTTTCCTGTACCAAGCCTGCAGGAATGTTGTTCTACACATTCAGCTCTGTATATATGCAAGCATAAGTAATGGTTATTTAAATGGCTATCATTCTATCATTCTGAAAGCAGCAGTTTGTATGTGAGTACTTCTACATTGATACAGCTTGTTTGTAGGTTCTCTCTGCTACATGGTAGCAGCCATGGTGACTAGGCATTTGCCTCAATATATATGATGTTGCTTTGCTATTTTTAGGAATGCTGAGTAAGGCATAGCTACACTGTGGACAATGACACCATAAAACTTTACAAAGCTGGGTTTTTTTCCCTCAGCAGCTGAGAAAAAAATGTGCCTTGAAGGAATACTTTAATGTCAGGGAACATTTCTGCACTACGAAAAACAGCACGTTATCCTGGATAATTTTTAACTTCATTAGGTGCGTAAAAGGTATACTATGAAGTTGTATTTGGAAACAATCTCTCTCTGGCCCAAAAAGAAAGGAATGCTTGTCCCCCTTGGGGCTAGCATTCCTTTTTTGGGACTTCTCCAGCTTAGTGGGAAGAAAACAAAAATATATCCTAATATACTCTGGAAATACCAAACCCTCTTATTATTAAGAGGTAGAAAGCATTGAAAAAGGTGTTTTTGGTATCATGCCATTTGCCACAGACATTTGTGTTCAAAATCTAGGGGATGAATTCAACAGACCTTTTTTTTTAATCAATATGAAAATATCTCCAGACCATGTCAAACTACTATCCCTTCATAGCTGATTGTAGCACAGTTTTCCTAATATGCAATATAATTGAAAGCTTAGCTATGAAAAATGAAGCTTCCAAGCTCCTTAAAATGTGGTGACTTTTGCCTTCAGACTCTCCTCTAAAACCTTTAGAAATCTGACTCGATATTGCAATCACAAAATCCAACAGGTGGAACCTGGTAAAACAAAGTGCTAGGCCTTGCCTAGGAAGGGTTCCCAGAGTGAGAGGGCCACATGGCTGGCTACAATCCAAGGCCTTGGGGCACTGCCCCCACTGAGAGCTACAGACAAACTGGTGGTGTGAAACCCATGACCATAGTTGGGAGAGTGCAATGGGAGAGGGAAAGATTAAATGAAATGACTCAAGTGAGCCCTGTCCATCTCCTGCTCATGTGTCACTCAATCATTTCATCTCCATAATACTTCTCATTGCTATTCCCTCATAGGAGGAACGAGAATGGCGAAAGAAATGGTTAAAAGATCAAGAGCTGTCTCACCGAGAGCCCCGTTTTGTGCCTGAATACTACAAGGCTACCATGAACCCCATCAGAAGACTCTATCGTCTTCCACTTGACTTTGTCTTCAAGAAACTGGAACCAACACTTGTAAGACTTCATCAAGAGATAGGGGTTATTTTCATTATTCTGTAACTCTATAACCAATGAAAATGGTGTCTGTAGGGTGTTGAGAGAGCATTTTGGGCAAGGTATTGGACAGGAAAAGCCTTCATTGGAACAGCTGTCCTGCTTTGGGGATGGTACTACTTCAAGTACAACACCAGGGTAAGCATCATTAGAAATCTTTTGTCAAAGGTTTGCCACCTTGGGAAGCAGTTAATGATTTTATGTCAATTGTCCATAGACATGGATGACCCACTCTGGCTGGAAGGTGCGGAAATCAGACCCCATCATTCTTCCAGGAGACCCAAGGTATCCCAAAGTGTTTGAGCACAAGCCACAAGACTATCATGATCTGGGATTCCAGGAATTTGCAAAAAAGAATTCATGGGCAATAGACAAAAGGACAGGCTTTTAGCCTGCAGTTTTCTAGTTCTCCTTCTCATATTGTGATGAGTAATGTAGGCATGCCTAGGAATGGTTGATTGTATTACCAGTATGTAAATTGTTCAGTGTTCCTGTTTTTGCTTAAATGAAATAAAATATTGAATAGCACTAGATTCTCAATTGAAATTACATTTTACTGGACCAGTGTGGTTTTTATTAGGTACAAAAACAACAAGACAATACACAAAAGGGTGGGCTAATGGCAGAGCAGAGATCACTTTTTCCGCTCCTTCACAGATATGATGTATCTTTGGGCAACTTGTAGTGGAGGGGAATACCCATCATCATATTGAGGATCCTCAAACAGGACTTCATAGTCTTCAGTTGCTACACTTGGAGATTTCTTCACAATGGCCTTGTAGAAGCAGGTGGTCTGGGGATAGATGGCCAAGACTGAGGGAAAAAACAGCATGTTAATTACATCTCATGTGGTCATACTTTTCTCCAAAACAACAAGTACATGATATCATTAACTGACCAAAGCTTTTTCAACATGTTGATCAAAAATCATAATAGATGAAAGGTCCCAGCAAGGACAATTGATGTAACATTGACAAAAAAAAAACACTCAATTCATTAGCAATCTGAAAATCATGAAAACATAGTAGAAAGTCAACTAATCATTATCCTAGTTTTTACATTTATCCCTCCTTTGCTGTTTCCTGAATTAGAATTGTTTACCACAATGGAAGGGACAGGGGAAATTATGACTGAACCATTTCAATGCAGGATATGTGCAAATAAAGAAAATTTTATTTTCCTAAATTATGAGCAATATAAACTTCTGCTTAGTGTGACACCAGGTGGTCATTTCTCCATTACAGAATGAAACCTACAACTGCCTCTGCTGGTTAGCTGTTACAAAAAAAAAGGGTGGAGTTACACCTTACATTTCCAAAGAAAAGTCTTTATAAATACTGCACAAAAGTAACAACAGGAAGTGTGACCATGGCTCTCAGTGATGGGAGTATGGGTTATGAATAAGCACATCTTTGTCAGTGCAAAAGTAGAATTATTCTGAAAAACAAATTGACCAAAATTATACAAATGAGTCCCTATTTAAAGGTTAAAGCCTCTTGTGCCAAGAAGCTGGACCCCACACATTATGAATCTTTTAATGTGTGATCTACAGCTGACTATCTTAGGTAGGTATGTCTGGGTTCAATGATTTTTATACTCTGTCATTTGCATAATACTTTCATGCATTGCTACAATATAACAGATTCTTGCAATTCCAATTCAACTGCAGGTTGAAATGCATATTAGTATTCACATATTTCATGCTAATTAATGTTCATGGATGATAAATTAAAATATTTCACCTGAAGATGACTTTACTGAAAAAAGGAAGTAAAGCTTTCAAGCCATGATGGTCTAATACTGATGTTAAAAGCTACATATTTTTATAATGCAAGGAATTTACAACTAAAATGACAAGTTTCACAGTTAATGAATTATATTCATGGGAAGATTGGCAAGTGAATCCTTCCCTGCTCTCAATTAGGAATTTTGAAAAAGTATGAATCATAGGCAGATGTTTCTCAAACCTTGAGTTTAAATATTCTCATGCATAATGAAATGAACCTTCTTATAAATAATATTAAAGATTCAAATTACAATCATATTTCACTTTCATTGGTAATGCCCACCAACATTTTATAAGAAAAGGTAGTTCCTGACCAAAATTCAAAGACTGAGTTCCAAATGGCAATTTTGGCCAAAGACTTTGGACTTTTCCAGAAAGCACAATAACAAATATTTAATATCAAAATCTAGATTTCCTCTACCTGTCTCACTTCTCTATGCACCCTTTTGATGCCCCTTCATAGGCACTTTAAACAGCATTTTAGAAAATTATGGATTTATTTCATTTTGCAATGTGCAAAGTATGAACCAAATCAGTATACTTCAAAGACCTCACACAAATTAAAATGTGTAAATCAAAGTAATAACTGTCACTCAAATCACATATGCCTTCCAATTATGTTGGATTAAATTATGACATGGGTTTGTACATCACTGACTGGCACAATTCTGCTGCACTTTTGTTCCTCATGAAACCACTTTTCAGAAACTACTTTACTTTTCAAGGAAATGAATATTTCAAAAGGAACAAACCTGTTGATCCAGTGGGATGTAAAGCCTCAGGGCAAGTGACTGGGTCAGCCCTCATCTGTGGAAGTGGAATCACACGACGTCGACTCAAAACATGTCTTTCCTTCTGTTCTTCATCAATATCATCAACTTCATATTTAACAAGAGCTGCATTCCATCCAACCACTTCTGCTAATATCCAATTGTCATCACCTTCTTCTCCTTTCACCAGAGCTGCCACCATCTCACCTGGCTGATTTCATGCAAATTGCTGAAATTAGAGACACTGGAAAACCATTCAAGTAGTGATTCAAGATAGATCAACCCCACCTTGGCAATGTAGCTGGATTCAGCAGGGATGGCTCCACAAAGTGGAGGAGGCTCTTCATCCTTCTTTCCAACATACAGTGGCAGGGTAACAGCCACATTCTGTAGAAGCATCATCAGGGCACCTCTACGAAGGCGAGATGCAAGGCATCTCTCAGCCCGAATGGTACGGATCTCATAAATCTTATCCAGGGCTCTCTGCAATGCCTCCACCTCGTTTGAGGCTTCTGCTAGTGCCGATGAATACAATGACCGTAACTTTGTCTATGAAAGGAAAAAAAAAAAAAAAAAACAGTATGCTCACTTGTCCATATTAGGCCAAGGCATCCCAACCAGAGATTTGCAAGACCCCAGCAGCTCTCATGCGGATTAAGGGTGACTCATATGTTGTACAATTCATCAATAGGGCTTCTCAAACATGTCTAACCCTAATTCTCCTCCAATTTACCTTCCTCCCTTTGTTTATATAGCACAAAATAGGCAGTCAATAAAGCCTAGCTCACTTCTGAAAAATTTCCCATTACTAATTTTTTCTTGAGAGCAATGTTTATCAGTCAAAATCAATAAAATATAAATACTTATTTAATGTAAATATTTTAACTCCATGCTGTCACACAATCATCAGTTTCACCATCTTGCTACTGAGAGCCTCTGTACTTCTAGCCATGGGAGAGCTTGAACAACATTCAGGAAGGTCATGTGATATGATGCATTGCTGAGCATTCAAATATCTTCTGGAGAGGAATGGATTGCACACATGAGAACAAAGTCAGTTACTCTGTACACAAGAAATTTACTAGCAAGAGCTAGTACATTTCATGTGGACAAATTCATGGTCAGTACATTTTTCATAATTCAGCACATAATTTGGGGCTTGCAATGCCTAACCCTTACAATCCCAAGATACCGGTATATATCAGCTCTACCTAATGGAATGCAATTCTGTTTGGGAGCAAAAAGGTTGAACAAGTGCACAATCACAGAACTGACATTAAGGCAACTGTGACAAAACCCCTTGATCTCAAGATATAACCCCTATACTGTACACAGCCTCACCTTGTAATAGGGGGTGAGTTTGCCATCCTGTTTGATCCGTTCATGAGTTCGATTGATATTTGTCAACACATGCTCACTACGATTTCTTTCAGCCTGGACTTGCTTGACAGCTTGAATCACTGCTTTTGTCTTTTCCTGAAACAAAAGCATAAGGATATGAGGAAAGGACATGAGAACTTAGAAGCTCATAATATGGTAGTAATTTACTAACCTGCACAATAGCAGAGTCAAATGATTGTGCCATCATCAAAGACTAGGGAAATAACCTCAGATCTACAGATTCATTCCAGGGGTTGATCCACGCGAGCTGCTGATATCTGAACACCAGCTACCAGCACATAGACCCAAACAATTGTGACAAATCCCCACAAAGCCTGCAATCAGAATCATTGTGAAACAATGAAGGACCAAGTATTGACAGCAGACATTGGAAAAGGGGACAGTGCATACTGGGTTAAAAAATAGCACAATGCACGGGTATAGTTCGTTATGTCAACCCCCCCTACCCCATTGGGCAGGGAGGTTGACATAGTCCTGCACTTAAGTGGGCTGCGACTTAACTCACTCTAACCGGATGTCCGAGCACTACAATGGGAGGGGACGGGAAGGAACACTTGGAGAGAGAACCCCCTACGTACTCGTCGCGGTACGATCAAAGTGGTTAGGGTCCCCGTCGTCTGCTCGTCTTATGCTTCTCTTCCCTACGTTTCCCTGCGAGGGGCGCTCAGAACACTGATAGTGAGGTCGAGCGTCCAAGTCCATAGGAGAGCCAGAATGACATGAATTTTTGTGCAGGGTCTCCCCAAACTGATCATGAGACCCGAAAAACCACCCTATGGCAAACTCTGGCACTTCAGTAGTGCGAGACGCTCACTGCATAGGATGACCAGATCCGAGGTTGAACGGTTGTTCTGACTAAAAGCAGATAGGTCACATGTTCATTCTATATGGATGGTGTGGGATCGTCTTTTTCGATCGTCCAAT
This sequence comes from Darwinula stevensoni, assembly GCA_905338385.1. Classification (NCBI taxonomy): domain Eukaryota; kingdom Metazoa; phylum Arthropoda; class Ostracoda; order Podocopida; family Darwinulidae; genus Darwinula; species Darwinula stevensoni. Next base: position 330,326 of record CAJPEV010000008.1, on the reverse strand, counting down.
TCGAACAAATAGAGATTGGAAGTACTGTCTTAACCGGTCGATTTTATTTGTAACGCTATGGAGGTGATAAGGGGCCACAATAAAAGGCTAATATCTAATATTTCATGCAGACGGGCTGAAATTTGCAGTGATTTTCCGTAACCGATGAAGTACTGTCTTAACCGGTCGATTTTATTTGTAACGCTATGGAGGTGATAAGGGGCCACAATAAAAGGCTAATATCTAATATTTCATGCAGACGGGCTGAAATTTGCAGTGATTTTCCGTAACCGAATGTTGAAGAGGACTCTGCGGACCAGAAAAAATAACCTTCCCTGCTAAGGGAAGGTTAAAAGAATGCATATGATTGATAATTAATGGGATAGCAGAAAATGGGGGGAAATAGGGAAATAGGAATAGGGGGGAAATATTTTGGGGAACGGAAGTAACAAGCGATCTCACTTCCAGACTCAAGTTACACGATTAGCAGGACTACTCAAAGCACCAGTTGACCGAAAATCGGACAACTGCCGAATCACACTTCAATATGCCACACCTAAGGTGCAAAAATCCAGAGCTATTGCTCCCAAAGAGGCGTGACGTTTCCATCCCCTCAAAAAATACAATATGGCACGCAACACAAGTTTTTATCTGTAAATCTGAGTATTACATCAATGCGCATCACGGGTATGAGGAAGGGGTAGCAGGTCACAGGGAAGATTTTCCCCTTGGTGAAAGGGTGAAAGTGCAGTTCTGATAAGAACCCCAGGTCACACAGAACGACCTACCACATAAAAGGGAAGCCGTGTCACGTAATTCTTGCCATTCCTGTTTTCTACGTCAACCACCTTACTCGTCCTCTGCAATTCTTGCGTAAGTTGCCAAAGTTCCTATAGTATCACTTTTTTTCCATTGCTTACCTGTTGTTTTGGAAAAGGCGTGCATATTCCGCGTCAGGATGGCTGTTGATGTCGGTATATTTGAGCTGGCGGGAATCATCTTGAATGAAGAGGCCGCTATTGAATTTTCACGCCGAGAGGGGCTTTTGCCACTTGCTTCAGCACGGCAAGAAGTTCCTTGCAGGAAACGAGATTGCAGGGGAAGACTACGGGACGGGAACGTGACATCTCGCAGGAATACGTACCCCGTTGTTCGTTGTACGATGTGACGTAACAAGCGATCAATATTAATTGGTCACCTGTCCCATTCCAGATTCGAGAGTTAAGGCAGGTTCACCAGACAGAAATTCTGGAGAAATGGAAACCCTCGTGATCTTTCCAAGTAAATTACTTAACTTTATTAAAATAAAGACACTAATGAAATATCAAAAAAAAGGAAAGGAAATAAGGAAAACACAGTTCTTCACAATACTTGTTAAAGAATTTAAGTTATTACTTAATATTGGATGGGAGAACGATCCAACTGGGGCAAATTCTACTTGAATTTGCAGGTTAATTATATTACTGTTCTCTCTCTCTAAGTTACTCTAACTTTAACTTGGGCCACACACCTCACACAACCAAGGGACAGGGCTAACCTTTACGATGGTAGGTTGTCCTGGAGTCAGCTCCGGATATGGTAAGGTCACAATGGTGCCTTCCAAATAGCGACTGACTCCAGGATCCAAGTC
>CAJPEV010000008.1:275325-316524 GCA_905338385.1 Darwinula stevensoni | reverse complement strand
ATATTTCCCCATATTGGCTCGCATTACAAAATTGACAACACTGCCTACAAACCGCAAGTGAAGGGGCTAGCACTTTGCACAAGCATTCTGGAGAGACCATAGAAGAACTTAGAAGTAATGGTTTCTGTATCCATGCTGCTATTAGGAAATATACGCTTATGTTGCTCAAGGCTCATATTAGTTCCACGGTCATGAGTCAAAGAATCGTATGCATATGACTTTTAAGACATCGATGTATCCCGAATTCCTGTGGGAACTGGATTGATGAACTTTTCGATAGAACTATTTTTTAAATTCGCCCAAATTAATTATTCAGTCTATAAGGGGATTCCTTGTGAAGGGCCATATTACCCCAATGGCCATATTCCCCCAAGTTACCCTACACTGTTTTCGGATTGAATTGGTACCTCCCCCTAGGAGCGCCTCCATCAAGTACAGGCAAGACACCTTGTGGGTGGAAGGTGAAGTATTAATAGAACCATCCAACAATCATGTGGAGCATCAGGCTTGACATCTTGAGGATCGTCTGGATAGCTTGCGTTTCTCCATTCTCCACAGTAGGGGGGTACCAATTCAATCCGAAAACAGTGTAACGCACAAGGAACCCATGCTCAGCCAATCATGATGTGTCATCAAACTCATCATGACGGTTTGCACGGAGGAACTTGGCCAGTGGTCTATGAACCGACCTAGAAAAGAACCACTGGTACCAAAAAGTGTCCCCTAGACCATTATGACAGGTTGTACTATCGCGTATGTTTAACTAGGCCTAACTTAGCCTGGAATGAGAACTTATTGGGGAGAGAGGATTTCTCGAGTCTTCGTCTCTGACGATCTCTTCTCTGCCTACGAACGTGACATGCCACGGTCAGATCGATGTCAGAAGCAGGGCATCAACATCCATAATGGGGAATAACAAGATTTTAACTGGGTCTAGTCGGACTTCACCCAACCCGCTGCCTAGAGGCCTATGTGATGCGTCATATTGATGACACGAACCGCATAGCGCGACGCCAGTATGAACAAGAATCTGTAGGTGCTGTGCTATTTTGTCAGCCATGTTATGCTATGCGGTTGGTGTGAACCTAGCTTAAGAAAGACGCGTTTCTTTTTTTCAATTCTCTCATCAGCAGTAGCGATATTATATATGTTGTCCGTTCAGTCCCAGGAAGGACTAGACGCATGGATCCTTAATGGGGTGTAATTTCTTATAGCCTGTCAAAACCCGTCACAACTCGGCAGGAGACTCGACAGAGTCGTAAAAAAGGCCACCAGGGATGACTTGGAAGCTCAGCATTTTGTGAGAAGTCGCATGCTGAGTGATCTGTATCTTGGGGATGATCTACCCCTTCCCTAGCTTTGAACAAGTCGCCACTGAACCCGCCCTCAGGCTGTGGGTGTCAATCGCATTTTGAGGAGAGGAAAGGAAGGGGAAGAGGGCCTAATTATGATAAACGAGCAAGCTCAGCTCCTTTGTGGATTAAAGCTGATCCTTTTTGAGACTGAACGAACCAAACATTTTTCATTTTGCTATGCACAGTGGCGGGCCGGATAGGATCATTTAGCTGGCCATATTTTTCCCACCCCTAATACTAAGCCTCCCCTCTCTTCTACACGTGTCATGGCCACATTGGGCGTTGGCTTCCTCACGTAGTTCTTGGGGTATGGCAACTTGCTGTTCACGTTCGCGTTGACGTCGTTGGGCATTACTTGCTTCACGCTGTCGCAGCGTCATTGGCGAACTCTCGCTGCTCTGCGGACATCACATCCTGCCGCGCACGTTTAAACGTTAGTGGCTTTTGGCTACGTGGAATTCACTTCTCGATCAGGCTTTTTGTTTAAACACGAGTGAAGGAAAAAGGTGACATGTGGCGGCTACTATGGCTACCCTACGAGGACCGATCGTGCGCGTGTTGTGACCTTAGGCAGCGCTGCGTGAACCTAATGGGTTCACTCAACCAGTGCGTGAGTGGAGGAGGCTAATGGAGAACACGCACTATGTGCCGTGGACCACCGATTTTATTATATAGATGCTTTGAGGAATTTGAGAGCCTTCTTCTCGTTGGTGGGAAAAGATCTGATATCGTATGAAAAGTACTGGAAACTTATCGCAGGTCATTATTGAACTATTTTGGCGTCATCTCCATTCATTTGAGGGAACTTTGTGTTCTCGGATAACTGAGATAGACGGCTCGCCTAATGATAGACTAGTGTTGGCTGCCGCACTCAGGCCACTGCGATTTGGTCTCACGCTCCCTCACACTCAGTCAACGTGGACCCGACGTAGTGTGTTGTCTGGAACGAGACCAAAAAACAACAAACTCTTAGTAGTGGTGGTATTTGAAGTCACGGGCCTCTCGGCAATCCGGCAGCATTACTGAATTGAATTGAATGACTAAATTAAGAACTGAAAGATGCCATTCGCTGAGAAGTGCAATCCATTCCCAGCGACAGTTGACAGCCACTGCAATGTTGGAAGCGGTTGTGGTTAAAAGTGGTTGTGTAGCGGGTTGTATTTGAGGTATCGTTCTTGCGATGTACTGATGTTAAACTTTGGGAGTAGCTCCAAAAGTTTCACTGAGCTGTGGTACATAGTTTATGTTATAGAATATCGTGCACCCAATGACTAGAATCACCTTGTATGTAGCGAATATATTTTTGGCTCACTACTTCTTACTCTGTTCAGCTGTTGTTGTAAACAAGACTTTTACTTAGGTAATTTCCCAGTAGATAGTCTTTTTACATTTTCCTAGTGTGCCTTGTTTACTCACAAATAATTTTTTTTTATTGCTTTGATTTACGTTCTTGCGTTGATTTATTTTTAAGCCTACATTTACTGAATTTTTCCACGATTCATCAGTGTAATGTGAAATGTATTGGCAGTTGCCCGTTCGCTCCTCAGTGCAATTAGACAGCAACTTTTGCCCTACTCGACGAGGCAAAAGAAATACGAAAAAATATTTTCAAAAAGAGACTTCCTGAGTACCCAGTAACGATTTAAAATTTTCGCCATTGTACTCTCGGTTTGAAGGGTAATCAATTTTTTTTTATTCATGAATTTTCAGGAGATATTACATACACATATGAAAAGTGACAAATAGGAAAGTAAAAACATAAGAAAATATGCGAGGGACACAACGAAGAAAGGATGGGGGGAGGGTAGATGAGAGAAAAAAATGGAACTCGCTGAAACATCCCCTCAATTTGCAACATGAACTTGTTCAAAAACAAAACAAAAAACTTATGGATTTTTCTTAAGACGATCTTTCAACTAGTGTGTTTAAGGGTATCCAATATTTAAGAATCTTTTCCGTCTGACCTTGGCGTTGCGCCAGTAGCTTTTCTTGCTCATACAAGTCCTTCAGCTTGTACAAAAAAGGGGTCAATGTTGATGGGATTTTTTTTCATTTCTACAATTATAGATATAGTATTTGATTCTGTTTTGATTGTGCACTAAGATTGAGTTTAGTTCTCCTGGGCCCTCATCACATCCAAAAATGCACTCAATCGCATTCGGGTTTCTTGAGAGGCAGCTTTTAGACCAGTCTGATTGATAGAAGTGACCATTGCTGTTTCACTAGGACGCAACCGTAAAAAATATGTTTTATGGTTTCAGGGTGTCTTTTACAAAATTTTTTTTATCTTCATAAGCCAAGAGTTTACCACGAGTATTCTATGTTACCCCATATAACAGAACAGATGTCCGTGAAGGCCTTTTATGCCCACACCGATAGAAAAGGGTGAAGCTGTTACTCCAGTAACCGCAACAAAAACGTTTTTCTTATTGTCTGAGACAACATGAAAGTGTCCATGACCAGGTCCACGCAAGTCCATCTCCACTTCGAGTGGCTCGATCATGTCCTTATGTCCAAGTTAGTATGGTATAGTCTGACGAATAGCACTTGGCCGTGACCGATTAGCCCCACCTTACCCTATCCTGTCTCCGTTTCCTCGGATTCTTCACTGGTTTCATGGGAATTGGCGCATTCCTCTCTCTGCAGAGAGGAATGCAAGCCTCGTGCAAGCCAACATATCATGATATGTTGGCTTGCACGAGACTTTTTACTAGTTCAAGGAAAAAAAAGACTCCGTCAAATCAGTCAAATCGAGTAGTCCTTTACTCGATTCCCAATCTCGCTTCAGATGCATCCAGATGATGAAGGCATTGAGGACGTTGACGTCGAGAAAGTTGCAAAAGATCATCGTTGAAACTTTCGCATCTGTCAAAGAGTGAAACCACGATATCTTTGCAATGCGATTACATTTGAGCCCATTTGTGAGAAATGCAATCAGAGGGATGAGGTGTGATCAAAATGTTATGCAACAAAAAATTCCTGAAAGTATAGCATCGGACAGCATCAGAATCGCAGGCTCTCTATCCATAGCGGTTCTTGGGCATTCTTCAGAGATTTCAAATGAACCTTAATCTGTCAAGAAAAATAAATCACATCATCAAGGAAAATGATGTACGCACGACTTAAATACATTCGGAAATAGGAAAGGATTTTAGTCACCAACACTTTCACAATGAGACAGATTTCAAACTTTTTGGGAAGCAATGGGGCAGAAAACAATCTCAATCCAAATTTGGTCAGCACATTCTTGGGAAGATCTGAATGGTTCTGAATCGCAGGCTTTCCTCCGATCCATGCCGATTCTTTGGAAACATTTAGGCCCCAATTCGCACAAACCTCATTTAGGCGAGATTGAGGCGAAGAGCTCTTTTTCCTCCATAGGATTCTATGTTTTCTCAAAGGACCTTTAACTAAAGGAGGTTTTAATATTCCGGCCATTAACTTCTACTACACATGTACTACCCACCAAGCTCTAATGTTGTTGGTTTATTTTTCTACCAGTCAGTTTCTCAATGAATTTCACGGGATCTTGCTTCGCTGGAAGTTTGGATGCCCAAGGAAGGTAGATCACTCAGAATCTGCTAAATGACGTAGATGCTTCTTCCTTCAGGAAGAAGTTGCTTTGCGTGTCCTTGGTCAAAATTGACCGTAGAGATCTGGGCATCCGAGAAATTCTGTGAATGAAACATTAATTGCTTTTGCTATCATATGGCATCCTTTTGTAACTTCATCTTTTCATTTTTTTTCTAGCTTGACGTCAGTTAAGGAATTGCCCACACCCTTGTCCATGAGAGTTGTCCTTGGTGTAAGAATACCAAAAAGTGTAAAAGAATGGAACCCTCATCGCGTGACGAACTGTTAGTAGGCAATCGTCGTGTATGTTTAACCTTTAACGTGCTAATTCTTTACCATCTTGCGGGCTATTTTCGACGGTCACGAACGGTCGTGAAAAAATTGTCTGATATCCTTAGTTATCCTTTTGCTGCATGAGAGAAAACTACTGGAGAGAACTTCAAATTTTGTCATACTCTCATTTTAGCAGCACAATTACTGAAAAACATGCCTATCTTGACGTATCAAGTTGATGCATGCATCAACTTGATACATGAAGCTGATACATCCCGATTAGCTTGCACCGATATAGCACTCCAAAAGCTTGTTCATAGTGCCTTCATAGTTTCCATCTTTGGCGATGGCCTATTTCCGAGACTATGTATTTGCTAATTTTTCCCCCCATTTTTTCCCTCTTTGCTCATCTCACATCAAAACTTTGTTCGATATTTCTGCACATCTTTAGGAATTTCATTGCCCCGTTTCGTTCATAAAAGTCTCCAGGATGACTGTTTTGGGAGATTAGTAAGACATCATAGCTGGTAATGAAATTGGGCATTTCCCCCCGGCACTGTTTCTCTGTGAATATCCATCTAACAACCTTGAAATTCATACCGATTTCATGCTACATGTTGTGCAGCTTATAGTTTTGGCTTATATGCCAAATTTCATTAGGATGGTACAACTCCTTTTTTGTGCATTTGTCACAGGTTCGGTGTGTGCTTCAACTATTTACTCTTCGGAGGCTAACAAATCTATTACGGTTATATGATGATAGCGATTCCTGTGCAATAAGGTTGGAGGAAGTAAGTGGTAGTGGGTGATTCGGACACAGGCGGTCTCGATCACATTGGCCAACGGCCTTATAGTACAGGAAGGATTCAAGAGTCCGTCACTGTACACCCTGAGCCTTTTAATCACAGGTTATTATCAGGTTGTGGAAAAAGTATTGTCGGTTTTTGGGGTGCCAACTTTGAAAGCTCATGAACGTCGTTGCACTTGTTTCATACCATGTTACCCACCCGCCAAATTACCACTTCTTCACGTCCCTTGACAATTTCTTGCGGGAGAAGCGCTTCACCAAACAGGGTGAGGTCGAAAAGGAGTTCAGTGACTTCGTCGAGTCCAGAGACCCCGAATTCTTCAAGTCCGGCATCAAAGAACTGGTTGAACGTTGGAAAAAGGTTGTTTAATCGGACGGTTTTTACTTCGATGAATAAAATTGACTCTGTGACGAGATATGGACTTCCAAAGCTGCGGCAAAAAAACCGACAATACTTTTCCCACAACCTGATATAACAGACCAACAGAGTGATTTAACAATTAAGAATAATGTAGATATGGGGCAATACACTTCTCACGTCCTGAGAGTGAGTGTTGAAGGATGACAGGACGAACATGCCCCTCACTGGGGGGTAGTCTCTAGAACAATGGTGCCCAACCTTTTCGGCTCGGGGGCCACATAGCCTACTCCCATAGTCATCGCGGGCCACATGCAGTCGCTAATACTGTAGGAGAATATTTTATGGAAACTCGTGGGTATTTATTGCAGCTCAAGCGTCTGTTTTAATGTGACTCCTGCACTTGCATGTCCGACGCCAATTTGTCGCTGGTTGCAGGTTACTAGTGGCCAGTCGCATCAGGCCAGCTAGGTTCATGTCCGTAAGGCGCGAACGGTGTTTGCTCTTGATAATTTTCATCGCCGAGAATGCTTGTTCACATCGGTAGGTACTCCCAAAGCGGTAGATGTATCGCTGAGCAAAATCACGTAAGTTCGGAAAATCATTCGGTGGCAGTATTTTCCAAAAAGATATCATTTGTTCTGCAGTTGGGACGCCAAGCATTTCGTTGAACCTGCTCTTGAGCACGGAGTAAGGCCTATGATTTCTAGCTGCAACTTCTCTTCCACCAACTCTATCTTCCCGTCAGAGAAGATAAACGTGTTTGTAAACAGCGTCACTTTGTCTTCTGCTTCGATGTCTTGAAATCGGGACTGAAATATCTCTTCCAGGGTCTCCAGTATCTCCTTGTACTTGTCCGTGTCGACTCCGGTTTCTGGTTCCCTCTCTTTTAAGTGTTTTTATGTGCTACTAGGGTACTTGTTCCATGCTGGAAATAGTGCTGGTTTTTGACTGGAAAATTGCAGATCCAGCAAAGAAACTAAACAAAACCTTGGCAAACCAATCTCGAGGAGTCCTCGCAGCTATAGCACCCTCTCCGTAAACGGCACAAATATCCCGAGCTGCTTCGGCTGCTTTTTGATTACGGCGAAACGCGAAATAAAGCAAGTGTCGAAAATGGGTTTTCTGGCCGCCTGGTATTTCCATTTCAAATGCCTGGAAGTTAAGTAAAATTAANGCGTTGTAGGGATCGCTGAAATCAGTTTAATTCTTCGATCAATTGGAACTTACCCAAGTAACACAGTATGTTGATGAAACGTTTCCGAAATGTAGCCTATGTTGCTCAATGTTGCAAGTTGATGTACAACATTGAGAAAACATTGCTTCAATGTTTTCACTTGGAATGTTGCGGCGACACTTCTACGAATATCATTGCAACATTTCCTATCAACATTGAGAGAATGTTGACATTCTTGACATCGACAACGTAGCGACAACATTCTGATACAACATGGACTTAGAAGTTTTAGAGAATTGAAAAGTTGTCCTCCTTGCTACGAGATGGAGACGTAAGTCTCGCTTTCTCACAGTACACACAAGTGCCCTTCTCCCTTTTCCTGGAATAGTCCCGCACAGAAATATGTCTAGTACCTTGCCATATGTCTCACATTGTCTCATTATAGGAATCAATGAACACGGACACTTCATCACTTGTTATCCTCATATTCCAGGCAGATTCATGGGGTCAAGATAAAAAAGCTCATATTCCCAAAAAGAACCCTTTCAAGAACTCGTCGGTTTCATCCTACAGGACAATAAAAGCGATGGTCGAGAGTGTGTAATCAACCCTACATATCCTCATCTTCAGAACAAGATGAGGAAAAGAAGGATTGATTTCGTGAACACTCCATAGAACATTGCGGTCGAACCTTTTCCTGTAATGTGCCATTTTGCACATCCAGGGGAAGATCACCTCCAAAAATGTACTATGTCTCCTGCCTGTATGATACAGATACTGTATTATGCATGGTTAGGGGAATACCAGTACAGGCTTTGTCCTGTTGATGAGAATGAATGTCTGGGTAGAGACTTAAAATATATGGTACGAAATGATGAAATGAATAATTTAATATTGGTCGAATATCGGTCCAGTTCAGGACCAGTAAAACCTATGCTTTTCCGTAATGCCAATATAGGCCCAGATTGGGTATCCGTGAAGCAACGTTTTTAATCAACATTGCAGCAACATAAATCCTGAAACGTTTCTGCAACATATGTATTGAATAAGTAACGATTTGAAACGTAAATGCAATGTTCCTTCGCAAAATTTGAGCAACGTTGACGTTTTGGACATTTACACATAGATACAACATTGTTCATCAACATTTCCTAAAGGTTGCTGGAATATCTTGTGTTACTTGGGTTTAGCACTACCACTACAGTCGTATCTTATAAAGCCATTGAGTGCCGCAACGTAGTGCCTTTGTTTTCCAAGACAACTGCAACAACGGGGGAATTAGCAGTCTCAACGGCAGCAACAATGTTATTGAATACGTTTTTGATAATCCACGAAATAAAAATGGAAATAAATTGGTTGCTTCCAGTTCTTGCCATCACCATCATCAGCTGCTTGTGAAGTACTGTAGCTTGTGAAGAATTGCATCTATATTGCCATCATAGCAAATCTGGTAATAATTTTGTATCTCGCTATAAGATAATCAGCAAATTAGCTCTTTTTCCGGCATGACTTCAGCGTAATACTGTAATACTCGAAGTTTACTTCACTGAAAGTCACTGAAAGTTTCCGAATGAGGACAGCAGAAAGTAACTTGACTTTATTAATGTATTACATCTTTTTATTGATAGTTTCTCTGAACATCGTTGCAACCTGGTGAACATTTGATTCATTGAGATTCAGAAGAAAGATCTAATAGACTAAAGAATAGAGAACCCCGCTATAGAATTTTCATGAAGTTCCTATAAGGTACTGTATCTACAGGGTCCGCCAAAAGTAGTGTAGGGATTTGTCTATTGAATAACTTCTGAAATATCGGTGATATTATTTTTCTCTTTTTTTTAGGTTGTAGAGTGGGCCTTAGAGTTTTATGATGAATCGTTGGACAGTCGAACTACATGCAGCAATTGTGGAGCTTTACTTTTTTAACGGACACTCCATCCTCGAAGCTCAGTGCGCCTACCATTGATGGTTTGGTTGAAGCACCTTCTGAACATGATATTCATTGGTGCATTGCACAATTTCGTGGTGGCGTTGCTGAACAGCCACAATCCAGAAGACCTCGCAGCAGCTGAAATTCGCAACACGAGACTGTTCACCAGGCAATTCCAGAAAATCAGTGCATTGTCTATCTCAGGAGTTAGGAATATCCAGAACATCACTGCATCGCATTTAATCGAATGAATTACACTTCTACCCACATAAAATTCAGCTTGTGCAAGATCTGCATGAATGGATGGAGTTCCTCACCTCGATGCACTGATTACTTGGGACTTCCCAGAATTACCTGACGAATAGTCTCTACACGTTGCGAACTTCTACAGTTATGAGGTCTTCTGGATCATGGTTGATTTGTAACACCTCCATTGGCATGAAAATGTGCAACACACCAACGAATAACATGTTCAGAAGGTGCTTCACAAAACCAAACCGTCGACGGTAGAAGTGCTGAGCTTCAAAGATGGAGTGTCTGTTAAAAAAGTAATGCTCCACAATTGCTGCATGTTGTTCGACTGTCAAACGGTTCATCATGAAACTCTAAGGCCCACTCTACAACCTAAAAAAAAGGAGAAAAATAATATCACTGATATTTCAGAAGTTATTCAATAGACAAATCCCTACACTACTTTTGGCGGACCCTGTATAAGCTCCTGCGTAGTTCATAGACAATAATATATATAATTTCACAGAATTTAATGTAACTTCTGTAGAATCCTATAGAAAGTTACAGGAAGGAATCTATGCAATGGATGGAGTATATATAATGTATATAAAATATACATCATGGATGGAGTAGTATATTTTATAGAATTGTAGAAAGTAACTGATTGGATTCTGCATGAGAAGTTGTACATATACTATAATCCTATATCCTATAATCCTATACTATAATCCTATATCCTATACAATCTTATAGAAAGATAAATATATGCATAAGAACTTGAACAGAACTATAAAAACTTCTCATTAAACGAGTAGATAACTGAATAAAATATATAACTACATAAGGAATACTTTAGGTATTCACATGGATATTCTACTGAATTTACATAGTATTTATGAGGGAAAAATTTAGAGCAACAATTAGAGGTTTGTGCAATAAGACGCATGGGCATCTGCAAATGACAATACCAATCTAGTTTATTTGTATTATTAAGGGCAGAGAAATTATCCTATTTCATATCAAATAGTCAAAGTCCGGTTAAATAAGTAAGTCAGGGTCAGTAAAAGGCAAGTTTCATGCTCAATATAACGTCTTGTGTCAAGGTCGGAGGTATTGGGTCGATCGGAAAGTTCTGGCCGTTTCGAGAATTTCTGGAACTTTCTCGAACCTTCCACAGTAGCAGGGTGTGTGGACGTGATTACGCAGCAGTTGCTTAGTCGTTCAAAGCCTATAACCATGACTTCCAAAATCGACTTTAACAAGACCGCCCAACGTCAGTGCCTTCTTTACTCCTTCCTATCTGGCATCACAGCAGCCGAATCGAGTCGCTGCATCTGCGCCGCGTTTGGCCAAGGTGCAGTTTATGAAAGGACAGCGCGACGATGGTTCGATCGTTTCCGGTCTGGAAATTACAGCCTGGATGATGAGTCCGGGTCAGGCCGCCCGTCTGAAATCGACGCCGAGCAGTTGCAGTACACAGTGGAAGCCGATCCGAGGCAAAGTACCCGTGACTTAGCGACAGCACTTGGCTGCGCCCAGTCCGCGATCGTGACGTACCTGGCTGCAATCGGCAAGAAGAGCAAGTTGGGTCAATGGGTACCCCACGATCCGACCCACCGCGACCGTGAACGCCGTGCTGAGGTGTGCACTTCGCTGCTGTCGTACGAGCGCACAAACGACTGGCTGGATTCCGTAGTCTCTGTAGACGAAAAGTGGATGCCGTACGTCAACTACCGACGCCCAGTGGGTCGATGCCGATGACCAGCCAGAGTCGGAGTCGAAAGGTGACCTGCACCCCCGAAAAGTCACGTTGTGCATTTGGTGGGACGTGCAAGACGTGATCGACTTCGAGCTGCTCCCACCCGATACCGGCATCACCGCCGCCTACTACTGCGATCGGCTGCAGAAGCTCGCCGACAGACTCCCCACGGTGAGGCCAAGGCACCGTCGTGTTCGATTCCTGCACGACAACGCAAGGCCGCATGTCGCGAAGATCACGCGGCAGAAACTGCCGGATCTGGGGTGGGAGGTTCTGCCTCACCCTCCGTATAGCCCAGATTTGGCGCCAACCGACTACCATCTCTTCCGCGCTCTGGACAACTTTCTCTTCGACATCTTCGCCAGAAAAGGTTCAACGATGACGGCGAGGTCGAAAACTGGCTGACTGATTTTTTCGACTCACAGTCAGCTCAGTTCTACAATCAGGAGTCTGCCTGATCATTGGCAAAAGGTGATTGACTGTAATGACGATTACTTCGTTGAATGAACTTTTTTGCTTTTTAAAAAAAACTCGGTTGTATGGAATGTTCTCGAAACGGCCTGAACTTTCCGATCGACCCAAAAGTATCAGATCTTCTCACCATCTTTCCACTTTTTATTTGAAAATCCATGAATATATATACATCTGATATAAATATCTAATTTGGCCAACTACTTTCTATATCTACGTTCTTTACTGATGTAACACCTGCTGTCTGGTACTGTCAATGTTTTACTTTGCGTCCAGCAGTTTATGGTATTCATGGCTTTGTAAGTCAACTGTGTTGCTGTTTACGGTCTGGCTTTTTTGGGGTGATGGGTGGTGTGTTGGCTATAGTCCCCAGCGATGGAGGAGCAGTTGCGATTAGAGTCCTCTCTCACTCTATGTTTCCAGGATTCAATAGTTTTCTGCCCTCTTCTCCTGGGCCGGACATTTCCTGCCTGTTGCCGTGGGGTGGCTTTGGCTGGGAGGAACATCGCAGTTTTCTTCTATTCAATCAATAGGCACACCTTGAATGAGTGCAGTTTCACTGCCCATTCGGGTAATTGCTAATTTGGCCAACTACTTTTTATATCTACGTTCTTTACTCATATATATAATTATTCAATATTATATTTAAAAAACTTCATTCAACTAGAGTTCAAAACTCTATGGGGCGTGTTCAAATATGTCCATTGACGTCATCGGTATCAATAGATAGATCTCATCTAGTAGCATAAATATGTTCGCGGGCTTGTCCCAATATTTACACGAGGTTAAGAGTTATGCGACAAAAAATAAATATACACTCTGACAAATTTTTCGGCATATATAGGGTGTTTGCTTTATAAGTAAACCCAAACAAATGCATATAATAGAGAAGGTACTAATCTGAGAAGCATGAAACTCGGCGGTTATGTAGTCCAGTCAATGCAAAGCCAGGACCGCTACAGATGCTAGAATTGACCACCGCCATGTTCAATACGCAAGCATGCACGACGAAGCATGTTTTCGGATACAGCCTGCAATGTTGCCGGTGGGATGTTGGAAATTATGTTGCTGATGTTGGCTCGCAAATCGTCTTGAGTATGGGGATTGTTCATGTACGCGTTGTCTTTGACGTAGTCCCACAGGAAGTAATCCAGTGAGGTCAAATCGGGTGAGCGTGAAGGCCTTAGAAATCCCTTAGAAATTGTGCGTTCGCCAAAAAGCAAGCCAAGCTTAACCCCAACTTGAACACTGCTGCTAACTGGGAAAATTTCATAATTCAAGGGCAGTACTTTGCAATGGCTAGATTAAGGGAATTTCTGAAGGATTTCATCTTTCTCGGATTAATATTTCCTCTATAATATGCATTTTTGGGGGTTTACTAATAAAACCAACACCCTGTATTTGAGGAAATATCCGTTAAATGGTCTTTGGCGCGATCCAGAAATCACAATCCCAATTTGATCCTTTTTGCTTTTCATAATTTAACTCGGACTCATACTTGAGGAGTTCAAGGTTGACTTGCTACAGCGGTGATTTTGGTGTCATCTCACTTTGGTTGTGGGAACTTCATTTGAGTATTTTCCTGGTGACTTGCCTGCTGCTAATGTATTTTTTTTACACAGTTTTTGACCTACAACTCAACCTCATTCATGGATTGGGTCGTGCTGATGAAAATTATTTTACTAGTTGAGACTTAATGTCACTCATGACGTTAGTGAACATGGTTGGACAATTTCGTCTTCTATTGTAACATTAAGTTCTGGAAAAAATGAGGAAAACAATAAGTATGAAAAAGTTTTGTCAATAAGAAGGATAAATCCTCGGATGTTAAGGAATAGATGTGCAAAATTTAACCGTTCGACATTTAGCGGCTTGTCTGCCGGAGTGCTAGCAGACACAGAAAAACGACAACGTGAAATTTTCTGGAGTAGTCAATCCATTTTCCCGTATGCACTATACAGGTATATTTAACCTTCGGAACGCTTAAGGCTTAGCTCACTCCGGTTTGAGTAAGGTTGACTTCCTAAGAAATACTCGCCAAACAAGCAGAGGCGATACGAGGGCGTGTTATTGTGGTTTCAGGTGCTCTGTTTACTGATGACCAGCGGGGAGGGAATGCAGAGGTGGCGTTCAAATACGCCATCCACACCGTGAACAAGAATATCACCCTCCTTCCCGGCACGGTGCTACTTCACGACATCCAATACGTCCATCCTCATGACTCTTTCTACGCCGAACGAATGGGTGAAATTCCTCATGCTCTTTCATTTCATGGAATTTTCTTGAATTCAGATGACCATTTCTGGTGTCTTTCAAAGAATGAACTGTCGAGTGGACATGTGCATCGAAGCCTCTGAGGAGAACTTTCATATGCTGCGAAGTGAAGTTGAGTAAAACGGGTGTACAGGGTCTTTTAGAACATATGTAAAGCATTGACTCCTACGCGAAAGATTTAACTACCGTCGTTTCTAGGTATTCCGCGCTTAGAACACGCTTTTATCTGACATTTAATATCCAGCGTAAAGGTCGGAAATAAGTACTTCCTGCTTGAGAAACTATACTAGTACATACTTTTTTCAAATACCGGTAAAATACTCTTCCGTACCAGTATGGTATTTCATATTTACACGTACTGAAAACACATATACCGTAGTCTCCACTCACAAGAGGCTGAACAGAAATGTCCCTTGTATATATTCTTGCAAGTGTAAATCTCAGAGCAAATTCAGATCTGCAAATACAATGACTCCTCGTTGTGCTGGCGGGAACGTACTTGCAGCCTGCAGACAATTGTCTGGGGGAGTGCAGGCGCTGTTCGGACCAGCAGATGCCCGGCTTGGGGCGTACGTGCAAAGCGTGTGCGATGCCCTGGACGTGCCCCACCTGGATGCTCGCCTGGACTTCAGTTCTCTCGCCCGGGAGAGGGAGTTCGCCATCAACCTCTTCCCAGGGCCTGAAATCCTCAGCCAGGCTTACCGGGAGGTCGTCCGCTACATGAACTGGACCAGTCTCTTCATAATCTACGAGGAAGACCTTGGTAACAAATATTTTATTTTTATTTTTTGGTGACTCCACGTGGGCTTTTTTAAGATTGCAAAAAAAAGAGAAATCTGTATGAGTGGTTTGGTATTGGTATCGGTATCGATTTAGTTCTAATGGTATTAAGATTCTTTTCCCAATAATTGCATGGGTGGTTGTTATGTCGTATTTACTACATCTGGTGCCATAACTTGGAGATTCTTGGTTCCTCCCATATACTTAGTACGGTATCACGATCGTTCTTTATAATCCTTAGAAAAATCGGTGTTATGTGAAGTCTGAGGTGCACGCTATCATAAGATCGGATAAATTATTTTTAAAAATTTCTCAACGCCTTTGGCTCCTGACAGTTTCATGTTCCTCAGTGGCATAAACCATCAAAGAAAAAAAAACCACTTCATTGGAGGACGGAAAAACTGCTGTCATTCCGCATGCACCGTATCGCTATGAGAATGTTCATGGTCCATTTTAAGCAGAATAGGACCCTGGAAGTCTTCATTTATGCAGGCATAAAATGAACTATTCGGAGGAGCCGACTGGATCCTTTCGTTTTATGACCCCATGCATGGAAGGAGAGAGAGGAGGAGGAGAGAGAATGGCTTTTAAGAGAAATCGATTCCCGCTGACTTACTACGGCTTCCTTGTAGGGAAGAATACGGAAGGGATTTTCTTTGCCCCGCGCTTCGCTCAGCTGGGGAAGGGTTCCTCAAATGTCTCTTCTCATAACTTCTGGTTGCATTCGTTATAGGAATTACATGGTACCAACGTTATATTCACTTCGAATATTAAAAAATAACATTTCGTATTCAGGTCTTCTCTTCCAACATCTATCCAATTACATCATGCAGAAATTTCTTTTAAAAGTCTGATATATTCCTGATACGATAAGCTCCTCTCTCCACATGAAACTCCTGGACTGAACTTAGCAGAATACTTATACCATATTAAAATGCAGTCTTATAATTGAATCCAGAAAGCAAATTTTATTTTATGACATTTCTGCTTGAAAATTTACACAAAGTTATTAAACTCGACCTATTCCCGACTTATTGTGCATCTTCAGGCTTTCAACGTGGTTAATATTTTATTATTACCTTTATTGTCGATCCAGCCAAGCGAGAACCAGTTGAATCTCTTTTAGTATCTATTGTAAGCTAGGGAAGGACCATCGACAGTTGCTTGACTTGAAAAGTTGACAGGATGCGGAGAGAGCACCGGCCCATCCCATCTCTGCTTTCCAAAGTCGTAAATATAGAGGGGAGCAACCACCTTCATCCACTTATGAATGATCCTTTGTGTATCTCACTCGTTCTCGCTCGGCTAGGTCAACTGCCTTTCCTTAATGTCCAAGAATCAACATGAAAAACAGGAAAATGTCGCGTGTGTCCAACAATCCCTTCGCAGGAAAGTGATAGATCTCGGGAAAGGCTTCGTCTTCTTTCCTCTTCCATGCATAGAGCTGCTACCTGGAAAAGTTCATTAGCTTCAAAGGATCATATCTCTGTGTATGAAATTATCGGATGGACAAAAATGGGGGCCAAAAAGTTTTTTTCAGAAAAGGTAGAATATTGTTACTATGCTTCTTGGGACAAAGGAATTTCCTTAAATATTTTAGGAAATAAAAAAAGAAGTACGCGGGTTAAATTGTTTACGATTGAAGCAAAAATAAACACTATCATTCATTAGAAAACAGCATGGCATAAAGAATGAAGAATGAAGAATATGAACAAACAGGAATCAGGAATCGGCTACTTTCAGGTTATATTTTAAATTTGACCTTCCAGTCTGCTTCTGGTGATACCTTTCATGATGATTGGAAGTATTTTTTAGTGAAACGTTCCTCATTTCATTCTGGATGTTTTCTTCATATGCTGAAGACCCCGCGGCCTCGAATTATGAACCAACTTCTTAAGATACCTCCAGAGAAGACGTATCAACACAGTGCAATCGTCATGAGACCCAAGAAAAAAAGATGACAACACATTGAAATACATTATGGAGACGGTTCGTGGTAGTTCTAGCTGTCAGTGGGAAGAGGAGAATGCTACATTTTGTTACAACCAGGTTCTTCAATTCGACTGCAATTCCTTCTCACACTACTCTGCTGGAAAAGAAAATGTCAGCAGAACGTGACCGTATGCTGCAGCAGTCACTGCGACAGCATGTCCTTACTGGGGTTCAAAAAAGTCCCCTTTTCACTCTTTCTGCTGAACTCCCTTATGATAACTCTCCCATAGAGTTTGATGGAATGGTCTTTTGAATCACCCAGTGCACAGTGGGTTAGCAGGCAATAATAGGTAAAAAAAAAAAAATCCAGTGTCTCAGATTTGTCCCAAAATCTTTTCCGCAAACATAGGAACCCAGACTCATGGAAATGTAATTATATTTTGTAGATGGGGCGAACAAAAATACCATTTTGATACTGTGAAATTGACAACATTGAAATTTTCCTCCATATTGTAAAAAAAATCTGACAGATTTTTTTTTAAATGGTGAACCATGAAAGACTGCGTTAATCTCGATTTGGCTTATACTCCTGAGTGAGATAATGTATTAGAAAAAATGATTCATCATTTGCAGCTGGTGGTCTCATCCCCTGTAAGTCACAGTGGGGTAATTCCAGGGGTGACAGAAAAATTTGCTCTTTTCTGACATTACAGGGCTGTATCTTTTTTGCATTAGACGGCACTATTCTGCTTCTTTCCAAAAGTTGGTACTTGTATTAGGAATAAAACCGAGGAGAGTTTTATTTTCAGCAAGTTGTAGCAACACGAATGACAAGAGATTTTCATGTGTTACATAAATGGCTACTTCTAACATTACGAACAAAGTAGCGTGAGAGATCTACTAGGCTGCAGGAAATCTGCAGAGTAAATCTGTGGAATTGCGAGATTGATTTTGCAAAGATTTGGGGTTCAAATAAGTGAAAAATCGTATACTTCCTTGAAAGACGCTGTGCGGAGACGGATACGTCTTGATTGAAGATTTCTTCCTGCGCTACCCTATTATTGCCTGACCACCCCGCACAGCCAGTGCACAGTCCAGTGGCATATTTTGGTGAAAGGGTCGAGGAGAGGGGGGGAGGGGGGCAGGACAGCAGAGCAGGGGCGCCAAACCCCAGCCGAGCGATATCCGGAAAGAAAAATATATCCTTCAAGGGTACGCCAAGCTCTGTCCCAGGAGCACCGGGGGGGAAGCAGCCCCGCCCCCCTCCTCCTGTAAAATGCGCCACTGGATTCACTCTATACAGTATATCTGAGATTATTTCGTCGAGGAGAAACGTCCTCCCGGTACGAAGCGCCATATTTCCTCGTGACACATTGCTCGTGCCGAAAGCCGCACAAATGTTTACCTTAGTGCGTTTTGAGTATCTAGCAAACTTCCTTTGGTCAATTTCCAAATTTCGCCTGATTCATCCCCTGGTTTCATAAGCTCCTCGAATAATCAACATTCCGGATACAGCGAAAATGCTCTGAAAGAGCTTCACGTAATCTCAATGAGCAACGCAGGGGAAATCGCATGAAGTCCATGGATGTAGCATCCAGGAAAATTAGAGGAACTTTATTGATAAATATTGTGGATTTTGCTTCCCTCTTCGATTGGCCAGAAAAGACCGCTCGCAATTCGTTTCGCCAGAGGCCTCAGTATCCAGAGGGAAAAGGGCCTGGTGGAAAGAGGTATTGGAAAGAGGCGAACGAGGGAAGCAGATATAGGCCTACAGTAGGGGATCGGTCACTCTGCCTGTCTCCACCATCCATTATTCTCCATGTCCTATCCCGTCTCGTTTCCCTGTCTCTTCGTAATCCCCCCCTCCTTCCTCCCGATTGGCTCTTATTTCTCTTCGTCCATACGTTATCTTCACATCCACCCCAGCATCATCGTTCGTCGGAGTTGCATTTTCTGTAAAAACGAATCCTATCCCGCGTTTCTCCCAAGGGTTGGTGAAGCTGCGTGACTTCATCCTCACGCCTCCGTTCCATGGAATGGACATCCTAGTCCAAAAGGGGAACTCGGATACGTTCATCCAAGTCCTAAACGAGACCAAGAAGAAGGACGTTTACAACATGATGATCGACATTCGTCCTCAGTCTACGGCCGCATTCCTCAAGGCTGTGGGTGTCATTGCCACTCATCATGCATCACTATCTGGACATGCTCGCGTTTCTACATGTTTTGTCTCTTTTGCTGTTTTTCAGATCCTGGACTTGGATATGAACGACTACAAGTACCACTACCTCTTCACTTCTTTCGTAAGTTCCCTTTTTTGTTTATCAATATCTGGGAAGAATGGGATACGTGAATTCTCTCAATAAATACGAAATATACAATTAAAGATGAAAATACGGAAAGAAACTGAAGTTATTTGGAATGCAATGAAAGGAAATGGATGAAGAACACAAGTGAAGATAAAGGCGAATGACTCTTCGTACAAAAGAGGGCCCCCTGAATGAGCACCCGATTAAGGAAATTTGGGGAAATCCAGTCCCCAAAAATCCACTATGTGATAGGTGAAACATGGCGAAGGTAGTTCGTGCGATCACCGGTTTATATCCCTCTTTCTTAAACGTATCCGATTCTTGAGAACCCACTGGACTCTTGCTGCTGAAGGTGTAGGCGGAGCTTGAGAATTTAATTTGGGGGACCTAGCAAAGGAGACCATACTCCCCCCCCCCCCCACATAAAAATTAAGGGTTTACTCACTCCCCCCTTTTTTAATATACTGACTGGTTGTGAGTGTCCTTGTGCTTCCGTTTCTCATTCATTCATTCATTCATTCATTCATTCACCGTATCCATGTGGATCCCGGTCGTAAGGAGGAAAACAGTTTTATGGGTTTTTTCCGGCTATAAGGGTTTAGCATTCGAAAATTCCGTCCATACCTTTCTTAACCTGTTGGGGAGTGAGCTTTTTATTGACAAAAAATTATTTTTAAGATAAACATTTGTTTTAGTGTCAATACAATAAACAATCGTTATTTATTTTAGTCTAACTTTCTTTCCGTATTGTTTGAAGGCCTGAAACTCCTCAAAACAGGGGTGGACACGGAAGGCCGTATCACATACGCTACACATAAACTTGGTTTCTTTGCTTCCCTGCTGCCGCCCTTTTGGGTGTCTACCGTATGGTATTGTAAGTTTTCAATAAGAAAGGTTTACACTTGTGGGATGCCTCCGAAAATCAATGTTTGTTGGGAGGGATACATAACTGCCCTTTCCAAGGAAGGCTGCTTCTGTTCTGTGATCATAGACATGTGCAAGGACTATGGTAATGTGGTCAAGTGCAAACAGCCTTCCATATACGACAAGCCACATATCAATCCTAAAATATGCAGAGAAATTAACGCACGAATGTTGAAATCGTACATGTTTGGTGGTACTCCTTAACATGCTAAAGCCACAACCCCATTCCCTCCAGCTCCAAGACACTCCCAAACTCAGCCTATGCCTGCAGAGTTATGAAACTAACGGCTTGCCGTCACCTTATCTTTGAATTCTGTCATCAGATGTGAAGGTAACGTGACATTTTAAGACAATGATTGTGATGGTACCAAACGTAACTTTAGGCACTGTGAAGTACTGTCGCAACAGTAGATCACATATCGTCACCCGGTTGCATCCTTATAAGATATGTACTCAAAAATAGCAATGGAATTGAAGGAATATCGTCCACGTTTGTCCCCAGGACATGGAGACGTTCGACTTGAAGGCGTTTGAAGACAACTTCGTGAACATGACTGCCTTTCGCCTGGTGGAAACCGGTCGTCCGGAAGTCCGAGCTATTCTTCGGGAACTTCAAAACTTTCAAGCTGGAGCCAGATCCTCTGGCTTCGTCATCGAAGTCAGTTTCCGTCCTATAGACGTATAACGCTCTGATAATTCCCACTGTATCTGCCTTTCACAGTTTATCGGAGAGTGGTCTAGGTTCCTGATCTATACTGAACTTGCCCGTAAGCAGTCAACCTCAGGGGTTGTTCAGTCAATATGCTGTCATAGGTCTTTCTTTACATTTGCATCCCAGCTGTAGATTCTTTGCAGCAAGTCACAACTCGTGGCGAGCGACTGCCATCATGCAGTTCAGCATGTCAGTAACTGCCAACGCTTGGGCATGGCCCAACACCAATATTTCTTGGGCACAGGAGATACTCGTTTGGTTGATTCCCTCAATATGCTCCAGGCTGATGCCGGTAATCGAAGTAGCCACATTTTTCAGTAGCAGATGACAGCTTCCGCAGCAGACCTTATATTCTTAAGAGTGCTTTTTCCAAACACGGGAAGAGAGAGCATCGGTGAGAGTTTGAAAGTACCCGTACATCGCTCCGCACATGGGAGGCAAGACGATGGGTGACATGCACCAACTGAGGCATCGGATTAGTTTAAAGACGAGATAAACATGTTTAAGAATGCGTTCATCTTTGACATGCATCACGGAAAATCAGATTAGTTCCCATGAACACATTCATCCACGATTTAAGCACGTTTAAAGGCGGTATGGGTGCGCTTGAAAAGAGAATTATTAGTATTTTATGCCAACTGCTGTTCCATTGTCCGCACCAAGTCAATGACGAAAGACGAAAGAAGAAAGAAAGAAGAAGAAAGAAGAAGAAAGAAGAAAGTCTTTCCTTGGAAAGACGAAACCTTGTCCGAATTTGTCTCCATTGAAGCATCCGAGAAGATTGAGCCATCTCTGATAGTCCTCCTGACAGGTTGGTTCAGGACAATGTCAAAAATTTCTATCTCTTCATTAGTTTCCATATCCACCGTCGTTAGATGATGAGAGGCAAGAAAACTGAGGCCCACTACGGCAAAACAGCTTGTTAAACTACCTCTGAGAATCTGTTTAGGGAGATGAATCAACTATGGGACAAGTTTATCTTTCAAGATTAGTTTAAGAGAGAAATTGAACTGATTGCATTTGGCGCATGTCGCAAATCAGTTTAACGATGAGTTCAACTCATTCTTCAACATATTTACCTGGAATCACATCAGTTTAGCTCCTATTCTGATGTGGTGCATGTCACCCGATAGGTGGAGATGTGGGCGTCTTCCACCGATCGCGACTTTCAAGGTCGAGGGGTCAATTCCTTGGGGTCGCGGTCACAGGTTCTGCCAATCACAGGCCATACATTCGGGGTCTCTTCAAATAGTATTTCCTGTAAATCTTTGTTCTCTAAGATCGTTTTCCCGTGCGTCTTTGCAGTCGGAGTCTGCCCTGATGTACGACTCGGTCCACGTGTTCGCCCAGGGACTCCAAGCTCTGGACAGAAGCACGACTCTTCGGCCTGCAAACTTATCGTGCGACGATGTTATACCTTGGAGCGACGGGTCTTCCCTCTTCAACTACATCAATCTAGTACGTCATCTACGAAGTACCGATCGGTAACTTCCACTTTTCGTCCCCTGACACGGTTGCCTGACTCGAATCAGGTGGAATGGAGAGGTCTCACGGGACCGATTCAGTTCAAAGAAGGTCGAAGGACGAACGTGAAGTTGGACCTGTTGAAGCTGAAGCGACAGAGGTTCGTGAAAGTCGGTGAATGGTCCGAGTCCAGAGGAGTAAACATCACCAATCATTCCGACTTCTACGATATTGGGCCTCTCAATGTTACGTTGAAAGTCATCACGATTGTTGTGAGTTTCAGCACATGAAATTCTTTCATCTTTTCGATTTATCGATTCGCTAAGTTTTTCATACATTTTTACGCAAAAAAAATATTTCCATGGATAGAAACTCGAGTAAATTTATTGTTTAATGAGCTTTTTTTTTTTAGCTGAGAAGAGACTTAATATTTTTTTAATCCACACGTGATGCTCTCAGTTTTTATTTTCTCAAGTCCGGACTGATTTCATGCACAAAAGGAACGGCCATTCGTGATGATGCGACCCGAGAAGAGTTACGCGGGGAATGCCCGTTTCTACGGGTTTTGCGTGGATCTCTTGGGAGAGGTTGCAAAAATGGTTGGCTTCCGCTTTCGTCTGGAACTCGTTCCGGATGGCGTTTACGGAGTCAAGAATCCCTTCACGGGAGAATGGAACGGAATAGTCCGACAGCTCATGACGCGCGTACGTGAGGTGACTCCCTCTTGGGGATAGTTTCGATGGTATTTCGGCACTGCACTGAGAGTAGACACCAGGAGGCTGTGACACTGAACTCGGTGCACCAAAAGATTCAAACATATACGAAGAAGAGCACGAATCAACATAAAGACTGCAGGTAGCTCACTTGCGTGTCGCTCGAAAAACACTTCCAGTGGATCCCAAAGCTGAGCGGTTTCCACATTCTTATATTTTGTGGCGTATCCCTTATCCCTGAGGTTGGTATCTTTATTCCTACAGGAAATTCCGCCAATATTCTGTATTAGGCAATGTAGGGAAGCACAAGCCGACTCAATGTGACTATAACCTACTTCAAAAGTTTCAGTACGGTTTTGTTGGTTCTTGTAGGGCCCTGTCCTTAGCCCTTTATCCCTTAACCTTAGCTGCCATTTATCCCAAAAATACTTTAGATCTACACGTTTTTGTCATCACCTGGTTGTTGTTGGTAGATCATAAACTGTCAGTAGAGTTGAAGGGCACCGTACACTCCTGTAGGAGATCCCATACGTGATGATATCGAGGGACAATGCGACGGGAAACTACACGTTCACCGGTTTCTGCATCGACATGCTGAAAGCCATTTCCAACTTGGTTGGCTTTCAGTACGAGATCAAGCTGGTCGACGACGGTGTCTACGGCATTTTTAATCCAGAAACTGGGAAATGGAACGGGATGGTGGGATCCCTCATTGACAAGGTAAGTCACCACCTCACGCATCATTCAGGTGGTGGTAAGTCATGGGTTTCTGATAAACGCATGAGGGCCGTGGTTTTTTTCAATCATTTTACTCTACGATAAAGAAGCTCGACAATTTAAAACATTCGCTTGGGGGTAGTAATAATAAAATTCAAGTTTTTGGAAATGGAAGATTGATTCTCATTTTCAGTGCACACGGCAAATTCGTCTGACACAAATACTTCTCCATCTTTCTTCGTACAATATGGGCATCGTGTCCGATTTCGAGCGACTTTTGCAATTTCACCCATGATTCTTTTTGCAGAAAGCAGATTTAGCGGTGGGATCCATGACCATCAACTACGCCAGAGAGAGTGTGATAGACTTCACGAAACCGTTTATGAATCTCGGCATCTCCATACTCTTCAAGGTTTCAGTCTCGCATCTCATCGAGAATTTCAATGGATAATCATCTGCTCCTGCAATTTACGGTAACCTCGGTAACTTATTTTTTTCGCACCCATGATCCGCAGGTTCCGACGAGTCCACCGACCCGGCTGTTTTCCTTCATGAACCCATTGGCCATCGAGATCTGGCTTTACGTGCTTGCAGCATATGTACTCGTTTCGATCACATTGTTCATCGTGGCCCGATTCTCGCCTTACGAATGGTACAACCCTCATCCCTGTGTCGTGGAGTCTAACGTGGTCGAGAATCAGTTCAGCCTGGCCAACTGCTTCTGGTATGCCATCGGGACCCTCATGCAGCAGTCGGACTTAAACCCAAAGGTAGCTAACATCTCTCGAGCAGCCTTTTTTGTAAAGGATTCGTGCTGCTGTGCAAGATCAAGACCCAATTCCAGATCTCTAGAGGTTTCAGGCGGCACTTAAACATTCCTACGCTTCTGAATTTTGTCCCTAAAGTCAAGTTATAAATCCACTGTTCCTATTATAAAGGTTAAGGTACCATATTTTTTCTGTAAAACATAAATATGAATAATAAAATTTCACTCAGATATTCTATGATAAAATGGATGAAATTCTTGAATATGGATAAAGACTGTCAACAGCACGATTGTTGAATCCTGTGTGAAAGGCGGCCTCGACCCGTATCGTGGGAGCCATCTGGTGGTTTTTCACGCTGATCATCATCTCGTCGTACACCGCGAACCTGGCAGCCTTCTTGACGGTGGAACGCATGATCACCCCCATCGAGAGTTCCGAGGACTTGGCCGATCAGAGCACCATCGAATACGGGACACTCAAGTCCGGCTCCACTATGACTTTCTTTCGAGTCAGTTCCTCACACTGGTCGACTTTCTAGTTTAAAAAATTACGTAATGATGCAATCCTGCTAGTAGAATTTCTAGCATCTTGCCGTGATTTTTTCTCCATATGGGTACAAAGGACAGACGGGATGATGACCACAAGTTTTCAAATGAATTTTTTGACAATGCAACTTTATTTGACAGGCTCTCAGTGCCCATGTGTCTCGTATAGGATTCCAAGATCGAGACGTACCAGAAGATGTGGCGTTTCATGGAGAACCGGAAGCCGTCGGTGTTCGTCGACACCTACGAAGAAGGCATCCGGAAGGTTCTGGAAGGAAATTATGCTTTTCTCATGGAGTCGACCATGCTGGACTACAGCATCCAGCGAAACTGCAATCTCACACAGATCGGAGGCTTACTCGACTCCAAGGGATATGGAATTGCCACACCCATGGGTGATTATTAAGTTAGCCTCGGGTAGAATTTTGACTCCTCCTCCCTTTCATGGACAGTATTTCATTTCTTGGTTTCCTTCGGCGTTGAACTTGAGTGTAACCTTCGAACGAAATTGTTGTTATTATAAATGACATTATTTCTGCTGATATCAATACTGATATGATATGAATATATTCAGCAATTTCCGGAATTTTAAGACATTATTTAAATGCTCATGACAGGAG
Organism: Darwinula stevensoni; assembly: GCA_905338385.1. Lineage (NCBI taxonomy): Eukaryota > Metazoa > Arthropoda > Ostracoda > Podocopida > Darwinulidae > Darwinula > Darwinula stevensoni. Next base: position 290,832 of record CAJPEV010000008.1, on the reverse strand, counting down.
TTTGATCTGCAGGCTCACCCTGGAGAGACAAGATATCCCTGGCCATTCTGGAGCTTCAGGAAAAGGGGACGATTGCTATGATGTACAATAAATGGTGGAAGAACGCCGGCGACACATGCAAGCGCCAAGATCGGTCCAAGGAGTCCAAGGCGTCCGCCTTAGGCGTCGATAATATCGGTCAGTCCATAACGTATTTCTTCGTGCATTTTAGGACGATCGGGTTCAAGTGTAACCGAACGAATCCAATCGATAGGTGGAGTGTTCGTGGTTCTTCTGTGCGGTCTGGCATTCGCCGTCATCATTGCCATACTGGAGTTCTGTCGGAACTCGAAGAAGAATGCCCAAACCGATCGGGTACGGAGTCTCCACCTTCACTCTGATGTAATATTTTCATCTGAACTCATCCCCTCGGTTATTTAGCACTACTAGGTCCAGTTACTTTGAAGTACTACTAAGACAATAACCAAAAGTGAAAAAATATATATTTCACAAGTCTTCGGTTCAAAGTTACTCACCCTGCAGGGTACAAAAATGTTTGGAAATTAAAAACTGAAACTGTATTGCCTACTGAAAACCACTTGCTGGAACCTTCCTATAGCAGTCTATGTGTTCGGAGCTGGCAGAAGAACTCTGCTTCGCAGTGCGATGCTGCGGTTCGCGCCAGCGACCCGCGCTGAAGCGTCAGTGTTCACGATGCATGCTCGGCACCACTTACGTCTCAGCGGCTGGCCTGGACCTCACCATGGGACAGGTATCAAGCACGTCTTCATACTATATCTCAGCACGATCGAGAGACGAGACGAGGAACAGCTCGATGAATGCAGATATTTTTTTACGCCTATAAATTCTTCAGACTACTAGATTTGTTTTTCTTCAGGAAAACGGTGTCCGGCATCGAACAGCAGATGTGAGGAAGAATTCATACCACTGCGACTGTGAGAGATGAAGATCATCTTTGCAACATTCACGGCGACATTCTCAAAAATGTGGATTTTATACAGGTTTTACGCAATCATGAATAAAGAACGTTGAATTCTTTTTATTTAAGTTCCAGTTGTTGAAGCTGCCCTACCTCCAGTTTCCTGCAGGGATTCAATCCCCCCCACTGCTCGTGTCTAAGCTCCTCCCAGAACGAGAACGTTGAACGAGAACATGAAATACGTGCGTCCTACGAGCTTAGGGGAACAAAACGTTTCTCGAAGTTATTTCTCGAAACTTGCACTATGCACAGGTTAATAGGGGCGCAATCAAACTTCACAAGCCTTTCGAGCCTGCCCAAGATGCCTGTGAAGTTTCATCGCATCAAGGTCAAGTTGTGAGCAATTAGTATTTTTTTCAATGCAGTCAGATAGAAACAATGGATAGGAGCCCATGCTGGTAGCTGAGTGGCAAAACACCTTTTTGCTGTGGTTGCGGATCATCCACGCCATAGCGAATGTCTTTTTCAGTAAAATTCTCTCGGCTGGCTTTGTGTTATACGAGGTTTTATATAACTCTTTTTTTTTTTAAATAAGACGTCGAGGGAAGGAATAACTAAAGCGTATAATTGAAAGGCACGATAGTGTGATGAAGGCAGTGTTGAGAAGCACTGAATGTCCTAGGTTTGGTGGTGTAAAGGCCGAATTAGGAGGCCCGGGTTCAATTCCCGGACGTCCCCTGGCTTTCTTTCGTCCTCTCTCGTCCATCCAAGCGCCCTTCTTTCAGTTCTCGTCACAACTTTGTGGCAGTAGCGGAGCGAACCCACGCTTCGGAGACTGGTGAGTTTGTCTGGCAGCAAGCGGGGCTTAGTGCCCACGCCCACCGACAGGTGAAGTTGGATGCTGCATAGCCGTGGCACGAGTAGTGAGGGTGGAGTTGTGTAAGAGGCATGGTGGAGTTGAGGGGGCGCCCCCATTGGTATTGTGTATAGTCCCGTAGTGGACACTAGTCCCATAGAGGACATTGTATACTCCCATGCACTCCCACCCAAGCATCCAAAAGGCCCGGCATTGTGTGTATAAGTCTCGAGGACCAGACTTCATTGGGAGGGAGGTAATGTGATGAAGGCAGTGTTGAGAGGCACGACTGAATGTCCCAGGTTCGGTGGTGTAAAGGTAGCACACCTGACCGGCAATCAGAAGGTCCAGGTTCAATTCCCAGCCGGCCCCTGGCTTTCTTTCGTCCTCTCTCGTCCATCCAACTTCCCTTCCTTCAGTTCTTCTCGTCACAATAGCACCTGCTAAGCCAGGGTTGTGCAACCTTTATCGGCAAAGGGCCGCATGGAAATATCTGACTCTTCACGCGGGCCATAGAATGCAAAAGAAAAGGCTCCCCTCTTTTGCCCCCAGGGCATATAAGGGCATAGGGTTGCTCTGATTGGCTGGTGATTCTTACCCCCGCCCCACCCCTAAGAAATTCCACCGCCAAAAATTAGCCTTTGGCATCGAGAACCTTCATCCTCGAGACATACGTAGCGCCCCGGCGTGAGGAATAATTAGGGCAAGGAAGTGAAAGGACTCAGTCTATTTCTAGTTTAGTTACTAAGCAATGACCAAAGTTGTGATGGGCCTTCGGCCGCAAAGGAGCTTATTTTATCTGTTACCCCATTATGCATTACTGGGCCGCAAGAAGCAGGTCCACGGGCCACATGCGGCCCGCGGGCTGCACATCCCTGTGCTAAGCCATGCATCGCTGAGTAATACGGTCTTTCCCAATACAACTTCTGACTCCCCTTTCTCTATGTTCACGTTTAACGTAAGCGAGCAGTATATTTTGGAGATGTTCGGCGGGACTATCGATGAGGATAAACGCCTTCATTTTGTCTGACCATCTCAACCCTAAGAAAACAATTTTAAAATAGCTATATTCACCGAGTGAAACCTGACCCCAGGAGCAGCTGGGGAATCCGGATATCACCTTGGAAAGCATATTTCACGAAGATTCTGCTCGTTATCCCTCCCTTAGCTACGTTCCAGTTCGTGTCAACGTTACCGGCCGATGCCCACGCATGAAAAGCTTTCGAGCTGGAAAGGGGTTACCCTACTGTAATTGGTTCTTCAGGTGCAGTGTCCAAGGGCGTGAAGGAAACTTTGGCCGATGAGGTTTCATAGAGATCGAGGGGAAGCCTCATGTTTCTTTCATTCTTGCCGGTTAAGAGAGTTTATCGCAGGAGCAGGACAGGAATGACGGACTCCCCATTTACTCGTAGTCCACATGGAAATCAAGCGGTGAGTCTGTCTCCGTTTCCTTTCACTTTCATTTTTATTCAGGCCGAATGAGAGGAGCCTATTCCCCATGCTTTCAGCTTCAATTGGACGCCAAGGAAACGAATTTTGGATGAAACATGCAGTGCCTTGCCGATAACGTTTGATATAAATGTGATAAGATATATGGGATGAAAACCATGAGACAATCTCAAAATGTTCTATTCTGTTGCAGACAATTAACGACACAACTGACCAAGAAGCAAAGGACATTCATTAGCATCAGCATCAAAGTCGTTACTGCTATGTCTCAGTATAGCAGTAACCTTACTGCTATATTGAGAAATTGATGTCTAATAAGTCACTAAGATGAGCCAATGATAATACGTACAAAAGCTTCTAGATATTTACTCAAATCTGAAATAACTCAAAACAAATTTAAGCCAGTAAGTTACATTTCAAGCAAGTCTCATAGTCAAGAAGAAACAACGGAAAAATCTGTAGGTCAGCGGTTTATTCTGGTACCAAACAAGCAACAAGGGATTTCATTCCAGCGACCTATAGCACAAGACCCTGTTCAGTTCATTTTTAGGACTGAGAGAATCCGTCATGCTCTGTTCCTGAGCATTGAGTTTGGGAACAGCTCCTGCTGCCAATAACAACAGTAAAAAAATAAACAATCACCTGTACCTTCCATACATCACAGACCTCATGACTACAAAGGAGAAAAATGCTTTCAAAGGAACGTTCTACTATTCACAATGATCACCCACCGTTGCAGCAATCACAGTTCTCTTGACTAATGCAAAGGCATTATTTACATGACACAAAAGTTGACACAGTGCCGATAACACTACTATACACATAGTAATTCTATTCCTAAGGCAACAAAAGAATAAACATGAGACCATGCGATGATAAACTAGGACTTCCAGAATTTTTGTGCTTGACCATAACTTGGGTGGGCATAGTTGAGGACAACACTGCTACAATGTGGCAAGAAATCTCAGTGCAGAGCAAACTTCACCCAAGGCACCACTATTTACGATGGTACTAGTGATGCTACCTTTTATACTTGCTTCGGCGATTAAAAAAAAGTGCAACAATTCACTTACATTTTCTAAATCCATTGCAAAGACAGACATCGGCAACTGTGAAGTAATATCCTTTCTTACAGGACTGCATTAACTGATGAGATGAAGCATCTGAAAAATGATCCAAAGCAGTTCCTATCATGTTTCTGAGTGATCCATACAAATATATAAATGCCATAGAATTATGAACTTGTTTTACAAAAGCTGAGAAGTGGGAAATTGATTGCAAGAAGAAAATAGGCACTGAGGATCTTTTTTTCTGTTGGGCAGAGCTAGCTTGGATAATAATGCCTATCATGTTGGTGGCTAATTTCTACTCCTCTCCCCTCTGGCAAAGTTGAGATCAAATTGAGGATAGGAAAAAGATTGACAGCAACATTGCAGTAACACTGAAAACTTACTCTACTCACATCCAATCTTAGATCCATCCTACTCAAGTCTAATGCACCTTTTAATGTTTAAAGGCAATGCTGGATCCACTTTACAATCATTTACAAATATATACAACTGATCTCAAAGCCTTTTGTAACAAGATATTTTCACATTACACAAAGACTTCCCAAAATGTTAGTCTGCCTCAGTCATATAACATAGTAGGGCACAGATGAGGCATAGCAGTAGAGACAAAGATGACTAACAGTATTTTTAAGTGAGAAGAATTCAGATAACCCAATTGCAAAATACTGAAGGAATGATGTCTTGTACTAGATGATCCACTTTTGGGGAGAATCTTCCCAAAGAGAAACCAATATTGAATAAAAGTTGTCATGTTCCTTCAGTGTTTACAAGGAACAAGGTTAACCAATAACAAGGAGTAATCAGAAAGTGAAGTGAAGAAGGAGTGACCATGACAATCCTGGCACTTGATGGAAGCATGACCTTTCAAAGAAAAAAAACCAAAAACATTGTGTCTATTAGGTGTACAGATGCTTTATGGAACCTGAGAACTGCCCATGAAACAAGCCCATTTAAAATCCATTGCATTAGAATGGGATGGAGCTTACTTGAGTTTCACTGCTCTGAAGAAGGATGCAACAAATCATGTATCCTGCTTTGTGACATGTGGTAAAAAAAAAAAAACTCTAAAAAAGATATAAATAAAGAATTGACTTTATGAGATTTTTCCTGCCTTGGCTCCTATCCAATCTCACTGGGGCATGTTAACCTATCCTCACTTCACATCTTATGTACATTTGCAGCAAGAAAGTCAAGAGTTAAGAATGAGGGGACAGAGACCATGAGGATGTAAGAAAAATCAGTTCTGTTGTTATTAAACTCAAAAAAAAAAAACTAGTTTCCGTAAATATTTGAATGCAATTTATCCAACTTCATAGTCCTTGCCTCAATAGTCTCCAACTCTTTCAGATTAAACTTGGACATGAGGATTTCCAAAAAAGGATTAACATGGAATTAAACAAATTGGAGATACTGAAACAAATCAAGATCATTGAAAAGCCATCAGGTTCAGATCCATCAGAAAAATGCCATATGCTGAATACAAATTAGTCTGAGATTTTGGCATATGAGATCACAAATCAAAATTTTAGTATGGGGATAGCTGAATGTGAGAAGCAGGCAACATGGGATGAGTTCACAGGTGATTGGGCTCACTCGTTTTCCTTCAGATATGTGCTGGCAACCCTGAAATCCAAAGTAATCATAACTGAAGGTCAACACAGATACTCCAAGTGCAAGCATGGTGGAGACAGACAATAGAGCCTCTCACTATTTCATTCGATAGGTACAGAGAGTCATCATCACTGTGGAAAGAAACTGGTCCTATGTGCAATCTCTGTCTGACACTGTCACCTTGGCCTATAGCCAACTCCACCATCATTTTAGGAAGGTAACAAAAAAGATTGCATCTCCACACTAGGAACTAGGGCTGTACTGATGTGAAAATTTAACCAATATGCAAATTTCCAATGTTCTTGAAAGATGTCGATACTGATACCAGTTCTTGTGATTGTGCATAGGATAGGTCCTTTTCTCAGTACAATAGTGTCATACAGATGACATTGACTTGATTGGGTCCATGAGTTCTACATTGACTATGAAGAGTAAGACCATTACTATGATTTATAAACTGAAATCAAGAGAGATTTTCCAAAATAGAAGACTACAAATGCAGTTCCAAAAAACTAAAAACTAAATGCAAATAACAGATTCTGCTTTCAGAAAGGAGTTCTCCTATTGAGCCAGATCTGACTTTACCTCAATTTAATACGAGGTAATAAAAACTCAACCCATCAAACATCCATGGGTTATTAACCATCAGCAATGAATGCTGTTTCTCTCTGTCTGGCCCTGTGGCAGTCACTTTTCAATCTGTGCCAGATCTTTGATTTATCACCTCCCAGTTTTCAACAAAAGTGGTGAGTCTTGATGGCATTCAGTCCTGTATGCCCCGCAAAACTTGTTTTGACAGGAAATGAAGAAAAGGATGTCAACAAATAGCATACAAGGACCAGGAAACTCCAAAGTGGGTGTCACTGGCATGGGTGGCATTGAAAGATTAGCCATGGTAGAAATATTTAGACCTTTATTAAGCCTACACCCATGTAAATAATGTTGGACAGAGGTTTTCCCATTAAAAAACAAGACTTGGGTCTTGTTTCTCTCATGATGGGATGACTGCTCAGACATCATGAAAGACAGGAAAGTCAATCAGACCAGTTCATCAATACTTCGCTTTCATGATGGCTGTGCAAGTCTTGCAATAGAGGGAAACAAATCTCTTGGACATATTCTAGTGACATGTTGGATAAATTTCAAAAACTAGGGTGAATTTGTAGACCAGTTACAAGCTGAACATGCTAAGCTCACTTTATGATTTTGAACCATTTGCCTCTGAAAAGCTACATCAGAGACCCTGAAAGGCAATAATCATCATGTGTACAGCTATGTGTCAGCATTTCTGCCATTTTTACCACCCAGCAATAAAGCATGTTTGTTTTACTTTTGATTTGTGACAGGAGAAAAGGGAGATCAGGATCTTGCCGTTCAGGGGTGACATCACAGCAATAATCTCATCCTGCTTAGACAAGCATCTCTCAACCAATAAATTGCACCAATGAGGCACAAAGATTCAGGCACAGAGAATGCATGTAAGGAACTAACTTGCACTTTGGACATGCAGTGAGATCCATGAGATGAAGGGTAGTGGGGTGCCAATCACATTTTCTCTGTACCCTCCCACGGGTGAGAAACCCACAGCATTGGCACAGGACTTCTGCTTCAGTTCTGTTGCAGATGCAGGATCCCAACCCACTCCCACATGATCCCATTGACATCCGTGTTGGTGGACGTCCATCCAGACTTCCTGTTGATGTTCGTGAGGATGGACGCCATTCTCCATCCAAACTCCAAATTTCTGCACCTGAATCCACCCCAGAGTCAGTGTTCCCACTCAACCGGGCACTTCTCTTTCCCAAATCAGCCTGTACCTCATCCCATGGTTCTTTAAAACCCTAATTATGAGAAAATGGTAAAGATTAGTTCATATCATTATTGGAACTACAGCATCTCACTAATATGTTGCTACTTTTAGAAACTGCTCAGAAATTCAGTTAGTATAATGTTCACTTGTACCACATTAAAATTGTGTATGAGGGTGAGAAAGAAAATCCAAACCAAGTAAAAATTGGCAGTGCAGACAAACCATTTGAAACCAATTGATGCAATGTAATAATGATTGAAAATTGGATGTATTTTGCCCCATGAATTTTCATTAATAAGGGCCAAATAACAAGTAAAAAGATGTCATAATAAAGAAAGTGCAAAAATTAGCATTTGATTATTCCTCTAGCCCTGGCTCTCTTACAGTCAAGATGGGAGAAGACGATGAGGTAATATAAATGTATTGTAGAAAGTGAATGATAGGCTGCAGCCAGCTCCAAAAGACAACTTTGGCTTCCATTATTTCCATGAAAAATTAAAAAAATTACAATTCAGCATCTCTTCAACATTTTTATAAATGACCCCATGCAAGAGATTTGGAACAGTGCATGGCTCTATTTTGGAGAGCAAATCTCAGACAGGCATTCAACACACAGCTGAAACTCAGATGTCCCATGAAAGAGATTTCCACCATTATGTCATCTGACATTTGTGTCAGATTTTACTGAGGCAAATCACATAGGGGTTACCGTCAATCCTATTACCGTCCTCGAACGAAACAGTTTTCAAAAAAAATTGGGAAAGTCTAGACTTAATTCCGACGATAACCTTATTATAGGAAAAAACGTAAAAACTCGAGAAAACACTAACGTTAAAAAATTTTCATGTTTTATATGTAGTTTTCATATTTTGTATAAATTTACTATATCATACCATATATGATATATTATACATTTAATACATAATTGAAGATTACAAAACTAATGGGTGGAGGAAGGCCTCTGATGGAACTGAGCCATGCATAAATGCGCCCATTGTAGCGTAAAATGGAGTGCAAAGTCACAAGAATCCTGAGAAATTGCCATAGACACAATGTAAATGCAATGTCCATCGGAATGGACGCCAGGTCTGAAAGTGTTAAGCTACTCCATCAACATGGAAGTGACGTTCCCACCCACTAGTTACATCTAGTCTTTTTTATATTTAAGCATTTTGTCATAAAGAACTACATCAGCAGTTTCCTAAAAGCTCATGCACTGTTTCCGGATTGAATTCATACCCCCAATAGGAGCACTTCCATTGACTGCAGGTAGTGACATCTTTCACATGGGTGGTTTTATCTATCACCTGCTGAGTCAGAACCCCTGGAAATGTGTGTTTCCTCCATTCTCCACTATGAATTCATACCCCCAATAGGAGCACTTCCATTGGCTGCAGGTAGTGACATCTTTCACATGGGTGGTTTTATCTATCACCTGCTGAGTCAGAACCCCTGGAAATGTGTGTTTCCTCCATTCTCCACTATAGGGGGGTGGTAGGAATTCAATCCGGAAACAGTGTATGCAGGTAAGAAAGCACATTCATGATCCACCTGATCTCTATCTTTGCTTGTGTACAACTTACGATCACGGACTATCGTGTTCCATGTCATATTATGTCACGTTATCAATGGTACGTGTTTCAGGTACTTATACGGAAGTGAGACCTTAAGGTCGATTGGGAGAGAGAGTAGATTCGAGTTGGGATGCCTATTGTAATTTAATCTATGACTCAAGCATCCTTGAACTTTTGGAGACCCAATTTGATGCTCATGGTTCATCTAAAGATGGGCTACCTGGGTTCAGTCATCATTGGGGTACTTAAATGTTCCAGACTTCAAGATTGTAGTCCCCTTAGTTTTATTTGCAATGCAACAAAACTGAGATGTAGAGCTTCCTGAGGTTGCAAGCTTTCCATCAAGTCATGTTTATGCATGGTCCCAATCAGCAGGAGGAGTTTCCAGAGAAACACATAGACAGACAGCAGTATCATATAGATTTTAATGTCTCATTATCCTTCATTCTGAGGAGCAGATTATGAATGTCTGCTTCAGACAGTATATGCTAACCAAGGCATGCAGGCACAACAAAACCAGCCAATAACACAAAAAGTTCTTACATTTCGTGCAAATCCAAGGCTTCGACTGATCATTTCAGAAGCACTATTTAAATCAAGTCTTGGTTGGGGTCGACCAGCACGGTCCTCTCTTGCAGCCATTATCATGGATTGATGATCTAAAGAATATGTTCTACAACTTCAGAACAAGAGTCAAGGACATGAATAGGACATTGGGCAAACAGACCTAACTTATGACTTGTCACAGCTTATGCTAAACTATGCTACATAAGATGTCAAGACCAATGACTATGACCAGTAAGCTGCTGTTTCTTTGGCATATAAATATAGTTGTGTATGTAGCACTGTATGTAGCAATATCTACCAATATCTTAAATTTTTTTTGTTAGTTGTAGGATAAGGAGTGGTCCTTTACATTTTCAAGAGCCAATAGTTTATTTATATAATTTTTGGCACCTGCAAAATGCAGGGAATTCAAAATACCGATGATTTAGGATGAACAAGCATGGATAAACTGTCAAAGTCTATAATAGACTTGCTTTGAATAAGGAATCAACAAGATTTAGGGAATCCTCCCATCCCATTTGGTTTAGAAAATCCTGAAAACAGTAATAGTGTCCTAACCAAGAGTGATAAAATGTTGCCCTGAATCAGTGCTATGTGGAGCACAGGCATCAAGTTCCAAACACATTGATGTTGCATATAGGTTCAATGTGAAAAGCAAGTAATCAATATCATGTGACTGAAATCTCCATAATTATCACATATGAGACTGTTGAGAAAATTATGAAGAAAAAAAAACTGGGCTCACCTTACTATGAGTTCCACTAAGGCTGAGCCATTTGTAAGAAATGCTAAGGGCCTATTGCATCCTTCCTTCCATCATTTATTCTTTCTCATAAAATATACTTGAAGGAAAGTGATAGAAGAAAAGTGAAGAAGTAGTTTTTGTAGATTTTTCATGGTTCTATAGAGAAAATTTTTAGCAGATAATTCATTGCACAGTTGCAGAGCAGCAGGAGGTAGCAGGGAAGGGGGAGCAAAACAGAGCTGAGAAACAATGAGAAACTCATATACCAAAGGGTGATTGATAGGAAGAAAGGAAACAGGAAAGTGATGAGTGTTGACCTCACAAGCAGGGCAATAATGCCAATATTTTTTCAAGGGACTTTCTCTGCACCCTAACACATAAGGGAATCATAATTTTCTGTGTTCACTACCTTCAAAGGGATGAAGTTGACTCAAGATAGATGTGGCTCCAAGCAATAAGTCCCAGATATGAAATTTACAATTGTAATTCAGGCATAGGCATGGGTTCTAAAAACAGCAGTTCTAAACTTTTAGGAAGTGATGTCATTTGACTGCTCCTTCTACAAACACAAGTAATTTCCATTGTGGAAGTCTCATAGTGTTTTTCACTTGAGTTATACACTTCTTCACTTGACTTCAACACCCATGCATGAGGAACATCCTATGCATGTGTGTCTAACTCAAGTGAAAAACACTGTATGACTCGTTCTTTGAGCAGAGCACCTGAATGATATTAGCATCTAGATCTTCTGGAACTTCAATACTATAAATGCATCCTCACCGAAACTTCACTAATATACCAATACCAGTACCATGAACCACAACACAAAAATGTCTAAATAATGACCTGCACCTTCATAACACTCCATCACAGAATCTTAGTGAAAGGTGAATGACTTTTCATTAATTTATAGAAATGTAGATCACAAATCTCAATAATAAAAAGTGACATTATTAAGATGATAAATATGCCTGCAAATTGGACTGTTTACCTCTCAATCTACTTTGTCAAAAGGAGCACTCTATCATTTTTGTGAATGAGAAATTGCTCTGCCTTGATCATCATTCATTGACTACATCCTCAGAAAGTGGATGTTTCCTTTTACCAGAAGTGTGATAAGAACTCCATCACCCTCATTCAGTTTTTTTTTGCAGACAGTTTTTTGCATAGCCTCTGAAGCATGGAAAAAATCCATGGCATCCTGGATTGTCCAAATTGCAGATGCCATTGTCAAATTCATTATTTCAGTTTTCTCGAACTTCCCAAATCGTATTTCTTTTGAGCTGCAACATGAACACAACTAAGTCATTTTTCAGCATTCAGGCATTAGTTTCCAAGGATATTTTAGCATTCACCAATGATGTTGGCATCAAAGTTGATCATGAACTTTGTGTCTGAATCAGACAAATTTATGGTCATGTGCAGGATCAACCACATTACAATGAATGTGGGAATTTTGATACGCATTCCAGTTGGAGTCCCACTGCAGGATGAGTTAGTCTTTCTATTACTTCTTCCCTCGGTAGTATGTACCTTACTTCCTACCACTTTCTTCCACTTCTTCAAAGTGTTGTGTCTCCCATAACACCCTGGATGTAGAAATGGAAAGTCTCCTATATTGATCTCCAAAAATCATCCCCAAGACATTTAGTCCAATCCTTCAATGAACTCATTGTGACAGGCTGATGTCATCTCTCATATTCAGACTTTGGAGCCCAACTACTTTGATTGACTGCCAATCACAGAACATCTTAACATTTCTGCAAAAGCAACTTCAAAGAAAAAGATATTTGAAATGGCACTAAATAAAAAAATTTAAGGCAAAGAAAAAACAGAAGTACAAAATATGAAAAAAAGTTAGAATGATTACAGAAGAAAGAAGAAAATGTCAATGAGAGCACACCAGGGTAAAGGAACCCAGATGATAGTAGAAGTAAAGATGCAAACACTGGATCTGGCATGGGAAAGACTGCTCTCCAAATATTCATTTTGATGTAATGGTTGGATAGTTAACAAAAAATGCTTGTGAATTTTCTCTGAGATGCATAACCAAAAAACATGGCCCTTGGGATGCACAATTTAAAAAAAATACCTTCGAACGGTTAAGATGATCTGGTTAGGTATGATCGATGGAACTCTACTGAGTCGGTTTTCTTGTCTTACAATCTCTGTTCCTTCGTCTCCTTCTCAGACCACACGAACCCCTAACTGATGAGAGGAAGCATTCGAAAGCTTCACAGAACTGAACTCAGATTTTGTTTGATTCAAATTGAATGGTCTCTGCTCATTACCAGATAACAGTCCCAGAGTCCAGTTTCATACCTAACTTAAAATGTTGGGTTTCTGACTCGACTTCGCGCATAATCGACTAGACAGTTCACCTAAGTCCAAGTGCTCTTATTCGATGTCTCCACTCAATGTATACTTGCTTCTGGTGCCGGTATGTACATGTTCTGGGAGGGAAGAAACTGATGTTAGCGTCTCGGATATCCTGGTGAGGATACAAGGTAGGGAGCATGCTTTAATTTGACATCCGCCTAGCAAGACCGTTCCTGTCACCTAAGTATCATGCCCGTGCAGCTGTTAAACGCGCCCAGAGAAAGTTAGTATGGGTGCGCTCTGGGGACGACGACCGGTATGAAAGATTCGGGAGTGCTGGGGAAAGGATCACCGAAAGGGAGAGCAGAGGAACACTCAAGGGAATGAAAACAGATGAACTTCCGCGGCACAACTTAGGCGCCATGCTGTATCACCACGTGATTGTAACAAGAGTCTTCGTGTGAACGTGTGAACAAGGTCTGCTACCCGACCCCCATTTAAATGCCCAAGCTGATTAGACCTCCTCACCCGAAGGTGCCATAAAAATGTCTTAATATATGACAAATGGGAATGGGACCAGGTGGGAGACCTAGCCCCAACATCCCTTAGGGTTCTTACCCTCCGGCAGTGTAAAACGGACACAACCCNCCCATTTAAATGCCCAAGCTGATTAGACCTCCTCACCCGAAGGTGCCATAAAAATGTCTTAATATATGACAAATGGGAATGGGACCAGGTGGGAGACCTAGCCCCAACATCCCTTAGGGTTCTTACCCTCCGGCAGTGTAAAACGGACACAACCCCATCCTTCAACCTCTCTTTCCCTTTCCTGTTTCCTTCTTTGTCCTTAAAGGGAACTTCTCAGCTCATTAGACTCACCTATTTTCGGAGAAGAAAATTTTAAAGGACCCTGCTGATCCTGGACATTTCGCGCTGTCGATTTGTCTGCCTAACGATCGTAATGTTCTTACAGCCTTCCCTTTAGATTTTTTCTGCGCAGCGAAAAACTTATTTAATTTTAGCCGTAATTAATCTTCCTTTGAACGAGTGAAAAGTCATGAAAACAGCAGAGAACGAGGAATGTCAGAGACCTTCAAATACTTCTTACCCATATAGACCCTAGGGAATTGATGATCCTTGTCACGTATCTTTGGCCCTTTGGAGAGTCTCGGCCCCTTATACTTTATTTTATTTCGGATTTAAGGTGTCAAGTTCTTAACATGTTGTTACCCAGCCTATTCCGTGCACAGTCCCAAAGCATCACTTTCCCTCTACACTTTGTCCCTTCTGACGAGGGGTGGATTTGCATAAAATTGACTTTAGGGCAATAAAGCTTCTACCGGAGGGCTTCTCTACTGCCTATTATGTTGCCCGCGAAAAGCGAACATGTCCCCTGCGAAAAATTTGGATTATTTTTACTTTGTGGTACATGGTATGCAAGAAATGCGTTCATAATGCCAACATTTTCAAATCACTATAACTCAAATAACAGCAGATTGTATCAATATTTTGAAGAAACATCTCAAGATCATACTATCATGANTTGGATTATTTTTACTTTGTGGTACATGGTATGCAAGAAATGCGTTCATAATGCCAACATTTTCAAATCACTATAACTCAAATAACAGCAGATTGTATCAATATTTTGAAGAAACATCTCAAGATCATACTATCATGACACAGAAAGACTGGTTTTTTTATGAAAGAAGGGGTTTTCAAATCGCGTACTCTCTTGTGCAAAATAATTATAGTATAGGGTGTCCCAGAATTTCCGTCCTTATTTTAAATTAAGTTTTCTCTTTTTATGTCACAGGTAGAAGTGCTGTTCCTGGTGCATCTTGAGGTCTAGACATAGAGGTTTCATTATGAATTGGTGGTCTGTACAAGAACGAGCTGCAATTATGTATGGGCGTTCCTGGCATGTCCGTATGTGGGCGATGCGGTTATGGTTAAGTGCGTACCCCCTAGGGATATTGTGTTGCCCCTAAAGTTGGACCAGGTTAGGTTAGATGTATGGTGTAGGTTAGGTCATGGGTGTCAGACTCAAATCGGGCGGCGGGCCGCATTCCTAAAGCCCGCCGCACACGATCCAACTTTTTGTTGCTTCACCGTCGCAGAAGGGACCCCGGGGGCACACGGAGCAATCTGCAAGCAATGTGATTGGTCGATGATAGAATTTGGGGCTGGCCTACATCGCAGCAACATCGCAGAAATCCATACTGAAATTTAAGGGAATAGAGAGCGGGCCGGATCCAGCACGCGAGCCTTATTTTTGACACCCCTGGCGTATATTATTTTAAAAGGAATCCCAATGTATGTGGCATGTTTTCAAACAAATTCATCCAACAACATTGAAGACTGGGGGAGTGCAATTTCTCTAGGGGGTACGCGCTTAACCGTTACCGACGATGCTAACTTTAATCTGACTTCTGTTGAAGGGCCGGTGAGATCCGTAATTAAATACGAGATGATTCAACAACAGGAATAAAATTTATATCTCACAATGAGAGACTACTGACCAGTAGAAAGGTCCACCCGGGTGGCAAGAAGGACGGATCACATCCACACGTATATACACACCAAA
>CAJPEV010000008.1:223860-274067 GCA_905338385.1 Darwinula stevensoni | reverse complement strand
ATATCTGGGATCCCTTAACTACTAGGAACAGTGCATAGAAACCGGGAAACCTCTCAGAGCCGGGGAATATGAAATAAAATAAAGCCTAAATTCCACAGTTCAAGAATTGTACAACAATGGGTCGGATTTCCGTGCACAGTCCCAAAGCATCACTTTCCCTCTACACTTTGTCCCTTCTGACGAGGGTTGGATTTGCATAAAATTGACTTTAGGGCAATAAAGCTTCTACCCGAGGGCTTCTCTACTGCCTGTTATGTTGCCCGCGAAAAGCGAACATGTCCCCTGCGAAAAATTTGGATTATTTTTACTTTGTGGTACATGGTATGCAAGAAATGCGTTCATAATGCCAACATTTTCAAATCACTATAACTCAAATAACAGCAGATTGTATCAATATTTTGAAGAAACATCTCAAGATCATACTATCATGATACAGAAAGACTGGTTTTTGATGAAAGAAGGGGTTTTCAAATCGCGTACTCTCTTGTGCAAAATAATTATAGTATAGGGTGTCCCAGAATTTCCGTCCTTATTTTAAATTAAGCTATCTCTTTTTATGTCACAGGTAGAAGTGCTGTTCCTGGTGCATCTTGAGGTCTAGACATAGAGGTTTCATTATGAATCGGTGGTCTGTACAAGAACGAGCTGCAATTATGTATGGGCGTTCCTGGCATGTCCGTATGTGGGCGATGCGGTTATGATTAAGTGCGTACCCCCTAGGGATATTGTGTTGCCCCTAAAGTTGGACCAGGTTAGGTTAGATGTACCTCGTATGGTGTAGGTTAGGTCATGGGTGTCAGACTCAAATCGGGCGGCGGGCCGCATTCCTAAAGCCGCCGCACACGATCCAACTTTTTGTTGCTTCACCGTCGCAGAAGAGACCCCGGGGGCACACGGAGCAATCTGCAAGCAATGTGATTGGTCGATGATAGAATTTGGGGCTGGCCTACATCGCAGCAACATCGCAGAAATCCATACTGAAATTTAAGGGAATAGAGAGCGGGCCGGATCCAGCACGCGAACCTTATTTTTGACACCCCTGGCGTATATTATTTTAAAAGGAATCCCAATGTATGTGGCATGTTTCCAAACAAATTCATCCAACAACATTGAAGACTGGGGGAGTGCAATTTCTCTAGGGGGTACGCGCTTAACCGTTACCGACGATGCTAACTTTAATCTGACTTCTGTTGAAGGGCCGGTGAGATCCGTAATTAAATACGAGATGATTCAACAACAGGAATAAAATTTATATCTCACAATGAGAGACTACTGACCAGTAGAAAGGTCCACCCGGGTGGCAAGAAGGACGGATCACATCCACACGTATATACACACCAAACTAGCATGACAGTCAGTCCCTCATTCTATTGGCGGCCGAGATTTTTTCCTCTGTCCAGGTTCGAGGGAAGTCTCTCGGAGGTGGGAGGTGGAGGGGAGGAGGTGACTCCTCCTCCTGACTCCTCCCCCTCACATCCTATAGTCACCGTATTGAGGTCCACATGTGGCCCAGTGAGCATATCGAAATAAGTTTGGTGTTCGATTAGCTCTTTCGAAACAAGTCATTAGGAGAAGCTTAAGACAACTCACGTGCAAATTTGGTTACCTGTTAGACAGTCCAATACACAGAGTCCACAGAAACTACTCCGATGCCTGTCACAGGAGATGAGAATATCGGCATTCTGATCGTTGGTGAATATCCAAGTCGTCCTTAAAGCGCATGTTATCAAGGATTTACACCAGTTTCCTTACAAGGTACAGCTTGTACAAGCTTTAGTACGAGTTCTTGTTCTTCTTACACCGACGGGAAATGCAACCCAACTTGATTTTTGCCTACGAATTTCTTGCCAAGTTGGCATGTCTCTGTTATCTCTTGAATTCGAACACTACGTGGTCGTCCTGGGCATCATTCAAATTTCCACTTGCACGTAAGTTGTCTAAGCCACTGGTTTCCAGACCTCTCTGAATCGCGACCCACTAGCCGACGTCCAAAATATTTCTTGACCTACCAGAATCCAGAAAGAGATATTTGCAAAGTAATTATAACGTGAAGAAAACTCATTGACCTTTTCTCCAGTGCATGTTTTATCCTGAGCGGATGCGGATATAGTGATGTATTACAAGTGGAAATTTCTGGCGACCCACTTTGAAGTCTCTCGTTGTCCACATGTGGCCCAGTGAGCATATCGAAATAAGTTTGGTGTTCGATTAGCTCTTTCGAAACAAGTCATTAGGAGAAGCTTAAGACAACTCACGTGCAAATTTGGTTACCTGTTAGACAGTCCAATTACACTGAGTCCACAGAAACTACTCCGATGCCTGTCACAGGAGATGAGAATATTGGCATTCTGATCGTTGGTGAATATCCAAGTCGTCCTTAAAGCGCATGTTATCAAGGATTTACACCAGTTTCCTTACAAGGTACAGCTTGTACAAGCTTTAGTACAAGTTCTTGTTCTTCTTACACCGACGGAAAATCCACTTGCACGTAAGTTGTCTAAGCCACTGGTTTCCAGACCTCTCTGAATCGCGACCCACTAGCCGACGTCCAAAATATTTCTCGACCTACCAGAATCCAGAAAGAGATATTTGAAAAGTAATTATAACGTGAAGAAAACTCATTGACCTTTTCTCCAGTGCATGTTTTATCCTGAGCGGATGCGGATATAGTGATGTATTACAAGTGGAAATTTCTGGCGACCCACTTTGAAGTCTCTCGTGACCCACGGTTTAGGAACCGCTTCTCTTAATGACATATTTCGAAGAAGCTAATCTAGCAACAAACTTATTTCGGTATGCTCGCTGAGCCTGCACAGATGAATATCCATTTGTGTTTAGTTCCACAATTGCAGTTCATTCTTGTACAGACCACCGATTCAAAATGAAACTTCAATGTCTTGACCTCAAGATGCACCAGGAAGAGCACTTCGACCTGTGACATAAAAAGATATATTTTAATTTAAAATGAGGACAGAAATTCTGGGACATCCTGTAAAATAGCATAAAAGTAAAAGTAAAAGGAAGTACAGCCCCGTTGGCAAAATAATATACAATATGTTATTGACATGTGGATTTTTCCATCGTTTGTGATGATTGGCTCAAAAAACAGGACTGGAAACTAAGATGTTCGAGATTTTCATCTCCTCGGTATTATCTGAGGAGCAGAAACAATTTAATGATGCACGGACGAAGCCGGAATACCTTTGACATTTGCGGACAAGAGTTTCCATCGAGGGTAAACGATTCTGGTCCTAACATCCCCAATGGCAATGTGGGTGGGCATAACTCATGAGTTTTGCCGAGTCCTCGCCATAAAACTTCGGGTTTTTCCTCTCATCTCATTTCATCCCCCATAAGGAAAGAGTCCATTTTTATTGCACCCTGTGTGGAGCAAGGGTTTATCCGGAGTTCGTTCAGGACGTGCGAAAAATGCTTTCTTTCTTAGAATTTACCTTGGGGTGGTTGAGGAAAATCATCTCTCAATCCTTTCGGACTACAGACTGGTTTGAGAGGGGCACGTGGCACAAACATAGTCTCTCGTATATACGTTTTATTGGGAGAGGTTTAAATTCAACTCTAGGCTTCAATGCACCACAAGACCATACACAGCGGGCCAGAAAAATTGTACCCTTTTTCATTATACTACTACATCCATACTAATCGATGCACTCACGCAATTCGGAAGGTCCGAGTCAATATCATGCCCGAAATGGTAACTTAATTGTCAGCCCAGCAACGATTCACCTTCGGAATAGGCTAATGAACACTATACCGCTGTCTGTAATAAGAAGGGAAGGCATGATTATTTTATTGACATTGAGTAGTTCAAATCCTTCAGACAGGGTAGACTGGACCAGAGGCAAGAGCAGTGGCGAATCCGAAGGTTGGGAAGGGGGGGGGGGGACTGCCTCCCCTATGACCAGGTTCGTCATCTTCATCATCATTTAAATGTTTAGTCAACCCTGATGCTCTCATCCCCAAAAACATTAGCTACAACCTTCTCCTCATCGATAACAGAGGCCTAAAAGGACCTCCAGTGTCCCTGAAGCAAAATACACAGTACTACAGTCATATCTGATGCTTTCCTCCGTTATGGCTCAACTGGAGATCACGGGTGAAGCATTGGACACTACTTCTCTTCCAGCAAATTTGATATGCCTTGGTCTCCTAAGTCTCCTCCTCTTGAGGATAGCTGCCTTCCAGCGGCAATGCTAGAGATATCTTAAAGTCACTTAGATCCCGAATAAAGGCCATTTGTATAAAGGGATATAGTCTATTCCTGACCAAAATTCTCGAATACTTCCAAATAAAGACGGCTAATAAGCTTGACAGATTAGGTTTTGGGCAATAAACTCCAGAGTTTTGCCTTCGCCCATAATGGGAAGGGTTGTAAATATAGATAGGGTTGTCGTGATATGGATTTTTATACATTTTCTTCGTGTGAGTGTCCTGCGGATGTCGTGGCGGCCATGGGAGGATTCCAACAGAATCTGGTAACCCTGCGCATTCTTTCCCAAAAGGGTTGCACTCACATGTCAATTCCAGTAAATCACTTTACTGGAATTGACATGTGAATTTACTGGCTACCCACAATAATAGTGTCAGGGGGAATCTATATCCGAAGATTTTGGTCGGGAACAGACCATATATAGTCCATCCGTTCGAATCGCGGGTCGAGAGAGATAAGCAAATGAAGACATTAGCATGTCAGGCGGCACAAGGACCAAAGGGGAAGCTCGACGATAAATGAGAGGAGAGGGGGAGTTAAGAAGGAAACCAGTGGCGGAGCTTCCTCTATTTTCAACCCTCTACTCCCCGAAAGTCTAAAAATACCTTTCCTCATGCATTCATTGATCTCCTTCCCACCTCAAAAAAGGGGCAGAGTCGCCCTTGGGTTCGGGGGTGGCCGATTTGATTGACGCTTCCCACTTCTCACCCTCATTAAGCCGGTGCCGCATAGATCCGACAACCCGCGATTCGAACGGATGCACTATAACATAGAAAGACTGCGAGGGATAGGGAGAGGCATGTTCTCAGTGCCTCAGGTCAAAGTAAATCCATGGCATTGACCCCGATTCTCCCTTCTCTTCCCCCCCCCCCCCCCCCCACCCCTAATACCTCGCCCTCTAATGACCTCAGACATTTAAATAGGCCAGGAGGTGACAGGTGGGCTGATAAATGACCCGTAATTGTACTTTTCCTCCACTTTAGCAGTTCCCATTCCGAAACACTCCCAGACGTGAAAGAGATCTCGACCTCGACAAGGTTAGAGCCTTGAGCAATGAAGGTAACTTTGTATACCTAAAGGCCGTTGCACACGATCTGATATTCTGTCGGAGACGCATCGAAGAGGCGTCGGAGATTCCGCGGACGGAAATATCCTGCTCTTTTCCCTCCTCCGACCGTCCGATGCGTCGAATAGAAGTCGAGAGTGTGCGACTGGATCCGACGATTCATCTCATGTCGCACTTTAAGGGACAAATGAAAACATGTCACGTCAAAAAGAATCGACTGCTCACCGGCATGCCTCGGTCTTTGTTCCTTCCATGCATAGGCGCCGACTTCTAAAAAATATTGGGGGGGCAAGTTCCTAATGCCCCTGAAATATCAGTGATGGTATTATCCCAAGATCCATTGGGGTAGCTCAGTATTAGTATGGTAGCAGAGTGACAAGCGCGGGGTGGGGGCATGGCCGTCCCACCCCATACCCTTATGGGGTGACACAGGGATCTCCCCCAGTTGCAGCTCTAAACAGAAAGGAAAATCATATTTTTCATTTCTTTCGCGAAGCAGAATCTTGTTTCCAATGTTTCATGTGCCATCCTTTTTTTTTAAATTTGGCCATTCTTGGGGGGGGGGGGGGCACGTGCCCCTTTGCCCCCCTGGGTTCGGCGCCTATGCTTCCATGGCCTGTTCGAAACTGGCCGCATCCACTTGAATCCATCTGCAATTCAGTGAAACATTATTTCACTTGCCTCTGACATTTTCAAGGCAAGTTCACCTCATCCCAATCACCACCTTCCTCCAAATGATTTATTAGTCGACAAAAATATCGTCGAAATCAAATGAAAAAACTGCCGAACTCAGCCGAAAAGCAGTGTAGGTCTTGGCTAGTTCGATGTCCTGCACAATTCTTCCTGAAAACGAACGAGAAAAAAAAGAGGAAATTTTTTATCTATTGTCAGCGCCTGCCCTGGTCAAAGCTCAAGGAACATTCGTGGGGCAGGGTACAGGTGTCACCTTCACATGTGCTTCCGACGACACAACACTCTTCGTCCGATCACATAATGGCGACTGTTCAGAATCTTTAACTTTATTTCTGTCGAATCGATGCAAAGGTCGAAAAGAATTAATGGCAAAGAGATAAAATGCCTTCTTCACGAAATGTCTAAAAATCTAATTCGACGTCGAAAGTGCATAGGATGGCACGAAGTCACTTCGTGAATATCGAAGCCCAGCAGTATAAAAAATACCCTGCCAATTGTACATTACTCTCGAAGAGGAAATACCAACACAGCACACAAGGCTCACTATATTATCTATAGCTATTATATTCACCAATAGCAAAAGCAGCATAAATAAATTTTGAGTTGATCTATTGTGATGACACTTCGTACACTAAGATTCATTTTGTCCGTCAAGATTTGTCATTCTTAACTGTAGCACTTTAATGCCATTTTCATTTATTATTTGACGTTGCAGGTCGCTCACAGCAAAGCAGACACGTACAGACAGGTATATTTTTTTGTAGGTTATGACGTAAAAACGTATGTAATGATGGGTTCGTGGAACAGATACAGAAGCAAAAATGAGTAAAAAAAAGTACCCTTCCTGAGTGTCCTGAAGAGGAACAGATGGGTCCGTTCTTGAGAACCGCATTTGTTCGCTGTTTCGGACCCACGGGCGTTAGGATGATCTGCCTACGAACTTTAATTGTTAACAATGAGAGACCTTACGGTGAGCTATTGCGGGACAGAACACCTAATGCCCCTGTCGGCGCCACGTCCCTGGCTGTCAACAAACCGTCATAAATGATAGCGAACTCCGAACTCTTCATTGAGAAACTGCGGAGACTGCTCAAAATGGTCGCCGTGAAGCGAAGGATGGACTGGGTACCTCAGTAACAGCAATCTCCTCAACATTCAAGGTCATCAAGTATTAACTGGATGATGTGACATGTATATCTACGCAATCTTCTTTTCTTCGAGAATTTCATTCAAGACCGGGCAAAAAATGTCTGTGTTTACACTTCAGTTTCCATGCAAAACCCCAGCATTTAAAAGTTTCCGGAAACGTTGATTGCCTTTTACATATAACAATTATACTTCTGCCTTATATTGGTTCATAAGACTCAAGATGAGAGGAGGACAGGGGAAGGGAAAAAAACTTTTCCTGAAGTCCGATGTTGCCTGACCTGAGTTCGGAGATTCCGGGGAACATGAGCGCCATCTACTGTGCAATTTTAAGTCATGTGTTGGGGACCTACCAATGTGGATGTCTGGACTACATGCATACAAATAGTATGTATAGATAAGGACCCAACCGACACAATTTTTACGTCCTACATCTGTACCTCTCCTTATGCGTTTCTACTTTGTTGAGCACATTACTCTTTGGATTTATTAGTCCGATGTGTGACATTGTAAACTCTCTAATAAAGTTGATCTGTCTCAAAATGTCAGATTTGGTCGTATAACGTTATTCTCACCTGGCGAATTGGGAAACTACCTGTAAGGTACAGTAATATCGAATACTGTACATAAAGCTCAGATGAAATCATTTCAGAGGAAGCGAAGTCCGTTCATTTACAGTAGAGTTTCCATTTACACTTGTTTCTGTTCACATGTACGGCATTGTTAAATGCTGAAATGTGAAGTTACATTCTGAAGAAGTTGTCTGTCGTCTGGTAAGGTAGTTTTGTCAACAAAAACTAGTTTCCTCGAGGTTGGTTCAGACGAAATTGCTGCCAGCGACAGCTCTTAATGTGCGACTATATATAGTCGCACATTCGTCGTCGTCATAACTATAGTTATGACGCAAGTGCCGATACGAGAAATCGACTAGTACGAGGGTAACTAATAGGGTTTTTTTCTTGCTTTGGCCCGTTTCCGTTTCTCCTGTCCAGCTAACATTTCCCACAAATATTAGTCCAATGTGAGGCTGTGCTGATCAGTTTTCACAGTGTTTCAGTGATTACTTGATTTCTTATCAATTTCATATGTACCATGGTTTGCATGATGAACCGTGGAGTTCCGAGAGGAGAGATGCCATGCTTTCGTAGGATTATTAAACGGACGCGTCTGCTGATGATTTTGCGATCAATTGCATCTAACCCTCGGGGATCAGGCCCCATCAAGGGCCACGGTCTTCAATATATTTGCTGAATTTATGCGTGACAGAGAGTCGCTCAAGTATGAGGATCAACCAGGGAGACCTGCAGTTGCAGTGACCATAGAAATGGCGACAAAAACCTGATGAATCAGAAGCTTGCGTCACATATTCACCAACATTGCCTGTTGAATTGTGAGCACTCTCTTCATGTCCGCATATGTCCGGAGAGATTTCATTGTATGGAACTGGGAATGTTCCAATTATGATATATGCAGCATCTCTTTGAGAGCTTTGGTGAACCAATATTCTCCTGGGTCTGGCCACCAAATGCAGGAAAGAGCCAGTTGTCCAGAATGCCTCTTATTGTACTGCCACTTGTGGGATTTTGTCTCCCAGCTAAGGATATTTCGGGCAGCAAGGGTTTTAAATTATTTAGGGCAACAATTGCGTTCGAGATTCCAGTCAGCCATTCACTTAAACTGTTTGCATCATCTTAAAATCTATGGAGAATAGGAGATGAAGACTAAAGAAGACAGGTCCTTCTTTTCATGGGAGAAAAATGTTATCATCGATGCCGGTCCTGTAGGGAACAACTCTTTCACAAGTGCGAAAAGCGTGAAGTTGCAGTTTCTGGAATATTTTGAAACACTGCCAGAGTGCGTAGTTAGATGAACGGAATGAATGAAGTGGAATCGGATCGAATTTTATTGCCATGATCCGGTTCGCCGAACGATGATAAGGTCAGATAAGGATGACGGGGAAAACAGTCACCAGAAAGACAGGAACTCTCTACGAATATACTAGGAACGGCTCGTTCAACAGACTTGATCACAAAGGTTTTCCAGTATTTTCCGATTCGTTACGTGGAAGATGCAGTCTGCTTCTTGTTGATGGTCCGTGATGACAGTATGAGTCATGACAAACAGGGAACAAGGGGTGGTTTTTGTCACTAGCGATGGGTTCGTATGTCTTTCGACCTGTGGGGTTGACTCTGGAAGATAGAATCTGGGTAAAGTTTCCATTTGCGCCCGGTAATGAGTGCTTCTTTTTGAGAACGGATAAATTTTATTCCTTGTAAAACACTGGCTGTAAATCAATTCAAGAAACTAATTCCTTGCGGTTGTGGCCATACTGTCCGGGTTCCACGCCGAATTGGGTGGAATATCCGGAAGAGAGAGGGGAGAGGATGGCATCCCCATCCATCCCTCCCTGTTTCCTCACGGGTTTCGTGTCACCCCGGCACTTGAGAGCGAATTTCAGTTCCTTTGCCATCTCTTGGCACAGCGAAGCCTATAGGAACCAGAAATACTCCTCATTAGGTTCAAGCGAGTTCAGTATCATTTGATTTGTATCGTCTGTAGCGTTGCATAGAATAATCGGAATTGAAGAATGAAATTATTTGGCATATCAACTTACTCTGGAACTTACTCTTTCCTCTATGGCGAGTTTCCTGGATTTCCAGACAAATTCACAGACGGCAATGATGCAGGCGATCCCCATGCCCCCCATAAGGACCACAAACACCCCGCCCACGTTAGCCAAACCCAATTCATTTGCCGCCCCGCTCCCCTTACTCAGCTCCGCCTACAGCCAAGAGGAATTGCCAGTGAAAACTTGCGGTAGACTTGCTGCTGTGAATGGGTAGTAGGCTTATATCTCACTTCGCATTTGCCTCCTCCTCGTCGCTCTTTCCACCAACGCCTCTTAAGGACCAGGAAACGTCCCTTCTCCTGCATCTGTAAGACCGCACTGCTTATGGCGCTTGTGTAAGGTGACCCTAAAAGGATAAAGAATATTTTATTTTGCAGTGTCTTCGTAGGTACAGATCTAAAATGAATCATTATTGTTTCCGTGCTTTCAAAGAAATGACACTCAATAAATTTCGGGTGTTCGTTCCTTTTTGACATGCTTTTCCATCATTTTCCTCTTGCTATCACTTACAGGCAACTCTGGTTGGAAAAAACCTGCTTCGACTTACGAGGTATTCTACGTATCCCCAACTTACGGCATTTCTCATTGCCGCTCAGGGTTCCTGGTCCTGGAAATAATAAATCCCATGGAATAGACGGGAAGGACAATGTGGGCTTTGCCAAAGTTCTGTAAACATGAGAGTATTCTCATAGCGTTGCTTCAATCCTAAGCCTGCCTTCTTGCTCGGAGATGAAGCTCGAAATTTTCTGGAGTTAAACCATAATGATTACGTCGGAAATCCTATTATTCCCAATTAATTGTACCGTCGCTGCCGAGGCAAACCGGTTGGAATCATCACCAGAGACAGGACCATGTCTAGAACAGAATGAGGTTTGAAAGGCTAACAACAAATACTGTGATACAAACCGTTGAGGAAGCCACTCCTAGAGTGGTCCAAGTCAACCAGGTTGTGAACCCGGTCTTCATAATAGGGTAAACACCACAGTTTTTGGCCTCTCTGATGCGACTCCCTTAGGAAGTGGACACCCTGTGCGCACACTGGGAAACACTAGTAATAGGTCTTCGTATGGGAAGATGTTGATAGAATGCTTGAAAACGGTCAGATTAACTAATTATGCGGGATTTAAGCCTCACTGGTCAACAATTGGAGACCGGCCAGAAACCGGAATGCTTACCCTATAAGCAAGGTGAATGACGATTAGGCGACAGTAGGGTACCATGCTTTTAGGGGAACTCTACCATGTCTTATGTCATGCCACAGATTGTGTGTAGCAGTTCCTGTCACGTTCCTCTAATGCTTCAACAGTAATTTGAGGAAAACCCATTCCGTAAGGTAGTCAAAATATAGTTTTATGATGCTAATATCTGCTTTAACACATGCATTGTCAAAATCTGCATGGGAAGTAACCTTTGAACTAGTGCACATCGACGTGTACTTCTGCTTCTGTGTAGCTTCTGTAGATAACTATTAATAGAAGAGATGTATTGCACTTTTAAAGCAGTTTAAATTCATGGTAAGTATAGCCTACCACTATCCTACGAACAAGTTCATTTCCCGACCATTTCGCTCTCATTAGCCGTCTCCTGGGATTACAAATAGGAAAAGGGGTCTGTCCTCAAGCATAAAGGAAGCTAGACAGTCTCTACCTGAGAAATTCGTTATTAGGTCAAAAGGGACAGAAATGCATCTATAATAGTTGTGAAAATTTTCCGGGCTTAAGTTAATTGACATCATGCCATCAAATGGGCCTGTGAAGTGAAAAATTCGTGGCACTAAAAAGGGAAAATCGATGGAACAGATCTATCTAGCCAGTTTCCGAACCTGGGGGAAGGGCGATTCCATAGCCCTTGTTGTCAAGAAGTCCTCCGACTTGGGTCAGTTCGCAGTTTCTCTCGATCTGGTACTCGATGGAGGTGCTTTCCATGAGATAGGCGTAGTCCCCGTTTCCTTTCTTAACCCTTTCCACGCCCTCTGCGTTGTCCTTTGTGAAGACGCTCGGTCTTTGGTTCTCCATGAACGACCACATCCGCTGGTACGTCGGGAACTTCGACTCCTATTCTCGTTCAAATAAATGGGGAGAGAGAAGACAAAATTTTAAATCCCTATGTCCCCTGGTCGACCTATGCAGATGGCTAGCGTGCCGGGGAAATATTAATATCTTACAGAAATTCTATATGACTATTTTCTCTGCCTTTCCCCAATGCATTGCCCCCATTACGACATTGGCAACTGATTATTTTCTGGTTCCCTTCAAATGAAGACCCTTTTGTGCAGGTTTTCCTTAAGATGCCAAAAATCGTAATGGAAGTTTGAATCGTCATGGAACCTGGAAATTTGGAATGAATTAAGGCCTACACTCTTACCTTGTTACTCTGAAAATGGGGTAACAAAATTTTGTAATTTTTTACTCTTGAATAGGAGTAACCTACGGAGTAACGTAGTGGAAAGTCGCAAATAAAAGGTTACACACTTGGAATCAATTTTTTTATGCACTGGTGTGTTCATGTAAAAGGAAAGCAACCTTCTGAACTCCATCAACATCTCTGGGGGCAAATTTCCAATGAACTGGATAGTGATGTTGATGTTACTCTTGATGTAACAATTCTCGGAAATGTTGATGAAGTTCAGGACATAATATTCATTTTACTGAACAAGCCAGGACATAGAAAAAATTTTCATTCCAAGTTTCTAACATTTTATATGCAATTTTCCACCATGTTACTCCGTAGGTTGCTCTTATTCAAGAGTAAAAAATTACAAGATTTCGTTACTCCATTTTCAGAGTAACATAGCTAAGAGTGTATAGATGTCGTTACTCTCTCTACTTCATGGATCCAACTGTTGACATCGCTTCTTACCATCGTTACACTCCTTTTGCATAATTTTGCATCAACAATGGGATTTCAGATGGAGCTATGCTGATGGAGGGAGGCCCATGCTCGTCACAATTTCTAAAAAACTTTAGAGCGACAATGAAATACAGGGAAATAGACACGAAAGGCTCCAGGTGTTGATGTTAGCATGCCTTACACCAGGGACGCGTCCAGAGGGAGATTGGGGCGGTTCGGACCATCCTCACCTTCCCCCCGTCCCATTCTGAATGAGAGGTCACCCCTCTGTCGCCTTCCCCTACCCTCCCTTCCCCCATCCTGTTCAACAGATTTCGTGGCTACCCCTATCCCTATTAGAATATCAAAGATGCACCTTCGGCTTCATTCGGAAAGATTTGAGAAATTTTTGCTCATGGATGGTTTCTTCGGAAGCGGGTAAGTTCCTCAGGGAGCATTATGCATTATGAAAATACTAAATGCAATATGCTAATCTTGTTTGATACATGGAGGGCGATTTCATGAACGGAGGTGCATCCGAAAATGGTAAACTGGCTCTTCTCCCTCTGCACAACCAGAGAGAAGTGGAGGATGTGAAATACGGAAGAGCTGGAAACCAAGGCGTTAAAAAGAGATTCCAGTCAGTTTTTATTGCAGAGAATTTACCCGGAAGAAGGTGGTGGTGGATCCGGACTTTAGGGAACCGTATTTGATCTTAGTCTGCTTGGCGAGATCCTCGACGCTGTCGATTGGGGATTCCATCCTCTCGACTGTGAGGAATGCCGCCAGGTTCGCCGTATACGACGAGATCATGATCAACGTGAAGAACCACCACATTCCTGCCACGATCCTGGTGCTCACCGCCCTTTCAAATAAATCAAGCGCTGAACTGACAGGCCAATGTTTTTCAATGGAAAGCTGTGACCGATACAAGGATCCTCTTTCTCCATTCCGAAAGTATTAGTTTCAGTACAATCTGACTTCTGTCATTTTTGCGCGACTTGAATGAGAAACTGAACAAAAGGTGAGAATTGCATATGTAGAGTCGTGAGTTTTGTAAAGAGGCATCTGCTGTCACTATTTCATCTGTCATAAATTTCTACCACTAATCTTGCGAGGCATTGTCTGCCCAGTTAGCACATAACATTGAAAAAACATTGAATCAACATTGAATCAAAACCCAGAATCAACGTCTAATCAACGTTGATTCAGTGTTCTGTGCTACTGGGTGGCTTGACTATTATTCACCTTTCGCACTTGCCTAAATGCCTATCTTGTATGTATTGACTCCTAAATACATTATAAGACATGTCACATTGTTTTCGCGGAACAGGACAGTCCTAAAGATCATGCAGCCATGCACAAGTCCAGCAGCTATAATACATAACATAGCGTTGTATGGCCGTGGCAATCCATGCCGATCGGGTGAGGCTGGTATATTGCTTTGTCTGCAATAGCTCATGCGGGGGAAAGGCATCTTACTTCGGAGCAATGTCTGATCCCTGCTGCATCAGGGAACCCCATTTATGCCAGAAAGCATTGGAAAGCGTGAGTTCATTTTCGAGCTCATCCGGATCAGGCCGACACGGGTGAGTATTGACCCATTCGTAGGGGGTAAATCTGCAGGAAAAGGTAGGATATTTTCACCCTCACTCTCCCACTCCACACGCACAAAGAGGCAGGGTTGCCAGATTGCTCTTGTGAAATAAAACCGGCCAATAGGAGTAAAGTAAATATTTAAAAAATAACCAAGTTCAGATCAGAACTTGGAGGGAAAAATGTAAAAAATTGGATTTGTGAGGTCTTGCTAAGCTGAAGAGGAAATGAAGAGACACTGAGTTATATGTTGTCAATTATCCCCGCTCATCCCATCAAACATTATCTGGCGGGAACGGTTGCTAGTGTTGCTGATTCCACGCCGTGTGCATTAATCCTGTGATATCACAAATACTTTAAAGCAGCTTTATCGGCACGTCCAAGGAATTAAGAGGAATTTATATGACGTTCTAATTCAATGCAGCCGAAGTGACAAAATAGCCAGAACGTTCCAAGTCCTATAAAATTATCATAGCTTAATAACCAATAGGATAATTTTATATCTAAATGAATGCAAACAAATAGGCTTCTTGGCGGAAAATAGCAAAATCTGGCAACCTTGACAAATAGGGGCCTACCACAATCTACGCAAGAGGATGCCGCCTGAGCACAGCTATAAACCTCCCTGCACTGTGATTCGCCGGTGCATTCTACAGTAAGGGTTTGAAGGGTTAAAAGAAAAAGTGGTCTATCTGCAAAAACATTGGGTATGGGAGGTGGATAGCTATGCACAAGGCTCAATTCATCCAATTTCACAAGGGGACACACAGGTAGAAAGGGGGAAACCATGGGGAAGGACTCAAAACGACAAGGTGTTTCGTGGGTCGTAGGTTCTACAAACTATGAGTATTGTGGTGCCAAATTGAAATTCCTCATTCGAATGGGTTCCTCACGACTTCTCATTGTAAAGGATGAGTTGAAGTAAGCTGCGAGCATAACCGATTTTGTACCATTTCTTCATGATCTCCAACAGTAAAAGTAAACACGAAAAGGGAAGGGTTTCTGACGGACAAGACCTAATGTGCACCTTTGGAATGAGTGATCTTCAGGCTAGGCAAAATCTTTGAAGTCCCTGGCATTTTTCGGAACACAGATATTGTACTGTAAAGCCAGTATTCATTGCATGGGAGAATCATCATCATCATCGATGAAGTCTTTCAGGGTCAAATTCATTGCTTTGTTTCATGGCAAAATCTGCAAAAGATCCCCCTCTTAAGGTGCAACAATGCAACAGAGTACTCGACCACTGATTCTACAACTAATAGATGGTTGCAGGTCTAAATTTGCATTGTTCATAATTTGGACTTTTCTCCGTGAATTATACATGGTGTCCCGTAAGTTACCATACCATTTTAAACTGCAATTTTTTTCAAACTGCAATTTTCCAGTTAATTTATGGCAGACAAGAGAAACAGAAAAAAAATATTTATTTTAATTTGGTTTCATTTTCATAAGAAAAGGCTGGTGCTGGAGCAAAGAAGAAAAATTGCAATCTGGATGGAGGTCTTTGAAGAGTCCCATCATAGTTCAAAGGAGTTACGGCGATTTTTTTATTATGCCAAACGTATAGATATAGGCGGAGGGCATTTTGAAGTACTTTCAAAAATAAGAAATACTTCCGTTTTTGACAAAGATAATTTCAAATGACATGCTATCCGTCAGTTAAAGTTACTTCTTTTTTTTCCAACTGTTTAGATGTGATTTTTTGAAATGGTATAGTGACTTAAGGGACACTCTGTAGAGCGTATGACATCGACATGGACTCTATCTCATTGGGGAGGATTTCCAAAGTTTACAGCATCATAGTTTCACACGTATTTCTAACCAATAAGACATTCAAATGTGACTTGAAACTTATGGAGATTTTCGGTCACTAACATCTCGTGTAGCATTAAAAAAAAAACCTATTTCTGAATGGCTAAGAATAGGCTCGTGTGACGTCATTTAAATAAATGATTCAATAGAAATAAAAGACTCTATCTGTTAAAATACAGTTTGTTGAGTCACCCAATGAATTAAATTGGCCTGAGGCATTCTAGCACAAGTGGTCAACTTTCAGGTATTTGGGTCGCGCTTTCGACAGGGATTTTCCTGAGAAAATGACATATTTACTGCAGCGGCTTTTAACTTAACAATAGAGACAGGAAAATCCTTTCCATTCAAAGTAAGTTTACCCTTAATAGAGCCACTACAACCACCAATGAAATACAGTCTTCGCTGGAAATATACGTGTCTTGCGATTATAGTCATACAGTATGTAATTTTCAGAACATTTAGACTTAAAAATACATATAATAGAAGAAGTCACCGGAGATTGCCTATTTCTCTAAACAGCTTTTTAACTCCGATCCGGAGAAGACCAACATGAGAACATAGACTTTCAGTTTCCATGAACTTCCTGATATTTTGGATTTCTCATTCTTCTGGGGTCATCGGAAAGCATGGAATCAACAGGTTTCGATTCAGCCTTATGCATCTCCTATCCTCCAGACGTTTTCCTCTGGGTTAAAGAAATTAACCCAAAATGTCCGAACTTTTAGGGAATTTATAATTAAAAAATCCTTTATTGGATTTTTTCTACATTGTGGCTAAATGACCAGTAATAGAAATACAATTTAATGGTTTTTCAAACGCTTTTTTGATGATGCCTGTCAAATTTTTTCGTCAAAATCTCTAAAATGATTTTCAATTTATATATATTTTTTATTATTACGCATCGCAATTTAATTTTCCCCTCCAAAATGAAGGGACGCGACATTTGAGATGCGGCAAATGCTCTTTCAAGGGTATCTTCGGAGTTGAAAGTGATAGAGCTTTCATATTTCATGATATGCATTTTGCTACTAGGCTCCATGTTCGAATCTTTTTTCTGTCAGTTTGTACAGTCCCACACGGAAAAATCACACCTAATCACATGTTATGTCACATGTGAAAAGCATGTGATCTGCCATGTGATCATGTATAGTGCATCCGTTCGAATCGCAGGTTGAAAGATAAGCAAAGGAAGACATTAGCTATTAGTTGCGATGCTCTGGGAAAAAGGTAAACTGCATGAGTAACGAAGGGATAGGGAGAGTGAAGAAGGAAACCAGTGGCAGAGCTTCCGCTCCTTTCAACCTTTTGCTTCCCAAAATTCTAAAAATACCTTTCCTCATACAGGGCAGGCAGGAGGCATCTTACCTCTCCCCCCCCCCCAAAAAAAAAAAAAAAGATGCAGAATCGCCCTTGGATTCGGGGGTAGCCAATTTGATTGAGGCTTCCCATTTCTCACCCTCATTACCCCCTCATTAGGTGGGTGCCGCATAGATCCGACAACCCGCGATTCGAACGGATGCCCTATTGATATATCCCACACCCTGTCACACTCCATTTCACATGGAATTGGGTGTCGGCAAGGGTGTGAACTTTTCATGTGTTTACAGCATCCGATCACTCCATGTGGTGAACGGAGCCACCCCCTTGAACCCAAAATGTAACATGGGATTTGGGATAAGCAAGGGCGTGACTTATTCCTGTGGTCATAAATCACATGAGACCAGCATGTGATGTAGATGATATGTATGTGGTTGCGGCTCTTCAATTGACCAAGCACTGAATTACAGGGCAGTCACCAATAATTGACATGGCCATGCAATTTGAACGTTCCTAAGTCGTTATTCATGATACTGCAACGGTATCTGTACCGTTGCCCTGTTAACATGTGATCTGTCGCTTGTTATGTCCTTGCTTCAGCACATAAAAAAAAATTCTTACGATTTGTGAAAGACTGGATAAGAGCTGCATTTGATCATGAAAGGAAAACATGCAATTTTATCAACTATCATTAAGTCATCATTGGTACCTAAGGGAAACTCACGTATCTTTTCGGTTCCTGGAATAATGTGAGTTCCCCATTCAACAAAATACGTATCTGACATGACAGCTTCACTAGCTCACAGACACCATAAATAAAAACAGAAAATGTGTGCGGGCTATCTTATTAGAATTTGGAGGAAGTTATGAGGGTTCTATTGAGAAAATAAAATAGAGAATGCATTTAATTATATTGATACATTATTATTGCAGTTACTTCCGTAGAAGTTCTTTGACCGCGGTTCGTCTTACTCCAGGGATGTTCATAGCTATATCGTCCACCCTTCCTTTACTTAAAACATTAATTACCATTACCAATAACCGTGAATGAATAAAGAGAAAGGGAAAAGGGAAATGGAAAGAGGTCAGGCATTGTCCATTTTTTCTTTAATTAATCAGTGTGACTTTGTGGACGAGGTCTCTATTCTCCTGCGAGAGACGTCAGTACGAGCTGATTGAAAGTTTTTTTTTTATCCTCAGGCCTTTAATAAAAAACATATCCCTGTCCGCTCAAGCCAACAAACAGTTCGAACACGAAACAGAAGACAGGATTATATGAATATATAAATATGAAGACAGGATGGAACGTCAAGAAGCCTAAGAGCTCAGCGAGGTAAATGACCGATTTTTAATCCTTTCAGGTCTGATGTCGGACCCTGTTCGACATCGTTGGTTGCCATTTGCACAATTTTATCGAGGATAGAAAGCATGAAAAAAAAAGCGAAAATGAGGGTAAAGCTGCTTAGATGAAAGGAATGAGTGAAGACGTGAGGAATGAGACATAGTGAGATTACGTCCGTCAGCACCACATTGCTCATAGACGGAAGGAATATGAAGTAAAAGGATGGAGGTAGAGAGAATAAGCGCATTCCCCACATTCTATGGAAAAAAGGAGCAGAGAAGATGGGGTGAATTCTCCACGAAAAAAGAAGCGCACCCGCATTCCCCGATCTCAGACAAATATCTGCTTACTTGGGAGCGATATCAGAGCCTTGTTGCATTAGACTGCCTATGGTGAACCAGAGGCTATTCAAGAGGTTATACTTATTTTCCAACACATCTGGATCCTCTACACATGGGTGAGGGTTATCCCATTCGTACGGACTAAATCTGCAAATGAGAAGAGCCAAATCATAATGTATCCATATAGCTGAACAAGCAGCAAGCATCATTTTTGGCTCATTTTGGCTTGGTTTGCTATTGTGAAAATAATGCAACAAGGTAAAAAGGATATTGAAGTGACAAATTGCATAAAGGAGAAATAATTTCGAAAAAAGTTCTGTGAAACCAATCATACGGAAAAAGTGTCAAACTGTTCTGACTTGAAATTACTTTTGAGGCACATCACCTGGCGAGTACGAAGAGGAGTACTGAAACGCCCAGATAGGCCGTGGCCATGTAGATCCAGACGTCTATGCTCAAGGGGGACAAGAAACTGAAGAGATTTGGCTCCTTCTTCGTCGGTTTCTTGAACAAAATGCTGATGCCTGCAAAAGGGAATATTTTTTTGGCGCCACTTACACCAATTGACAGGTCAATCACCTCACGTAGTCTGAAAAAATTTTTATTCTTTCCTTGATACTCACCCAAGTTCATCCATGGCATGGAAAAATCGACAGCTTGTTCTCTCTGATAGCTGATAGTAAGATCTGCTATAGCAAGGTCAGCTTTCTAGGGAAAAATGTTATGAGACTAAATCAAAGAACTGTGCATGTAGTGCATGAGCGAAAAATGCTTTTAAAATATCCGAACTAGACCTACTAGAAAAAACTTCCCTCTCAAGATATCGCGATAAGTTCAGCCACAAAGAGCACGATAGGCTTCGCAGAAATATGGTAACAGCGTGACATATTTGTAAAGTTAACCGATAAATGGCAGGTCTCCTATAAATACTATCGTATGGAAAGATTAAAAACTTTAAACAGTGGGGAGTGAGGGCACTACTATCTTACCATCGACCGATCAGAGCTGCGCGTAACCTCCCAGGTGCTGATCATGCCAAAGTCGGATTCATTTTCTGCGCAGCCTTGAATCACCTCCATTTCCACTCACACTGCGCGTCTTTCTCGCTTGGAAACGTTTGCAATGAAGCTAGTGCGCCGATGAGATTTTTGAAACATAAAAATCTTATAGGATTCTTATAGGAATCCCATAGAGTTCCGTTAGGATCCTATAGGATTATAACAATCCTATAGGAATCCTATAAGAACCCTATAATAAACCTATAGGAATTCTATGAGATTTTTATGTTTCAAAAATCTTATAGGATCCTATAGGATCTTTTCGTAAGGGTCAGCATTCCCGCCATTCTCATAATATCGCTCAACGAGCTCCATTCTAGTCTGGAATTTTAGCACAGTAGCCACTTATGCTGCATTGTAGGCAGCATGAGGCACTGCCACCATAAAATACCGTTTGGTTGATCACATGATGCATTTAAGGAGATGCTGATGATCTCACTCTCAACGGCGTTCATCACCAAGTACGAGTAACGCATGTTCCCAGTAGCCCTTCTCCAATTTTCAATTCATTCCGGCTACTAGCTTTTTTTTTCAGGAGAGCACCATTCATCCGGTAACTTTACAAATGAGTCACCCTCTAAATTGGACAATATAACGAAGGCAGAAATAACACGCTTGACAAGAATTTCAACAAAATCGGCCTATATCTTGCCCATGAGTCCCGTTTTCGTTGCAGAGAATGGGACCTGTGACAGACAGACGGACAAGACAGAACTATATGTGGTTCCTTTTCTTTTTGGAAAGGTGCGCACTGAAAGGCGAATAACATAAGCTCACTCTATCAAGGAGTTCCCTGATCATGCCATTCCATTCCCCAGTGTCCTTGTCCTTGGCCCCGTAGGATCCGTCGTCTACGAGTTTGTACGTGTAATTGAAGTGAAGAATCTGAGAGATCTCATCGATCAGATCCATGCAGAATCCCTCAAATCGGTCGTTCCCCTCCAGATGCTCTTTATTCTCCTTCTCCATCGTATACGGAGAACTCTGGAATCCACCCATCAAAAGCTTTATATGAAAGAGCATACCAGATTGCCGACACAGAAAATATTTTTTAACCCTTCACGAGTAAGTTCTTCCGACTTAGTGAACTCGCCCAGAGTGAGTTTTTTTTTTAAGGATAGAATGAAAGCATGCGCCTATGTGCGATTTCGCCCATTAATCTGTTGACTTATCTAGGAAATACATTGGAATCAATTTGCAAAAGATTTAGATACGATATGCTTAAAAGCTCTGGCAGGCCAACCTAGGGCAATACTGACATTTCAGTGCGTACCCGTGAAAGGGTTAAAGTAGGCATATGAGGAATCGAATAAAGTCAAGAGAAATTGAAGACGATACATTTTCAACTTTCTCACTAGTGCGAAGCTTAAGAAAATGAATCCCAGGTGCAAAGAAGGAGTAAATAAATACATAAAATGGAAAGAAATTTAAAGTTCGCAAAAAACGTCTAAGGTACTTCATAATTTAGGATGGAATGACTACCTCTTAAATGTAAAAACCAACAGAATGAAATACCAGGGCCGTAGTGACGATGAGAGTCTTGTTTTCAAGCTTCTCTTGAATTTGGCGTTGAAGGTCCTTCCAGTTCCGGGTGTAATTAGCCCCTTTCCCCGGTTCCCAAAGACCCACGACTTTGAGGCCCTGTTTGCTTAGTTCCAGGATGTCCAAATTGAAATTGGACCTAGCCCCAGACCCATCAAATCGGAC
This sequence comes from Darwinula stevensoni, assembly GCA_905338385.1. Lineage (NCBI taxonomy): Eukaryota > Metazoa > Arthropoda > Ostracoda > Podocopida > Darwinulidae > Darwinula > Darwinula stevensoni. The sequence goes on along the minus strand of CAJPEV010000008.1, from coordinate 252,300 downwards.
AATCCCAGATAGACCACGCATCTCTGTCTATACACCATCAATAAAATTATAAATGCGTTCACATTGGCAAGGACAAGAAATGAAAAGAAACCAATCAATAATTATTGTGCCCAACTTCATGGAGTTTGTTTCTCTCGTCACATGACTGAATTTATTACATAAAATGAGCACTTTCCGTAAGAAACATCTAGCAATAGAGTGGGACTTCATATGGAATAGGCCTACTCCTGAAGAGAACAAGCAAATTCTACCACTAGAGTAAGGACTTTGCACAGGCAAATTCTATTAATATAGTCGGGGCTAGGCATAGGTCAATTTTGTTAACTGAGTGAAAACTTAGCACAAGGTTAAATGCTATAGAGTGATAGGAACTTCATAAAGAAGCGAATTCTCTATGGGGAGGGCATTGCAGTTTGCAAAAGAAGTGATTAATTCTCTAAGAAGAAAGTGTTGACTTCACCATTTTCATATAATTGATGAGGGTGCGGCCCTCAGTCCATACGTCGTCGGAGTTGCAGGTGAGAGGAGAGATTTGGATCGCTCGGATGTTGTCCAGGTCGTGCAGAGCTTTTGCCAGCAGATGCACTGCGTCGTACAGCAACGCTGCCTCCGTCTTAAAAAGTATATACAACCTTTCTAGGATTCTTTCAAGTCAAATTAGAATGCAAAAAAGTCAAATTGAGACACGGAAATTCAAATACGTCATTGTGCTGCATGGGGGAGTCAAACGGGCCATAAAGAAAAGAAAATGCGCCACTTTGCCGATTGCTGGACTTTTTAAAGCAGGGATGCACAAAGGACAGCCCACGGAGAGGCTTCTGTGCGGTCCTCGAGACAATTAGGGAAATTAAAAAATGGGGATGATAGAAACGAGAGTGGGGCACATAAGGAAGAGTGAATGCTCGCAGAATGATTGAAGTAAACATACCCTGTCTCGGGAAAAATAGGTACCTTTTTAAATTTCTTCATCTGATATCGAGCGAGCCCATGCTTCTCAACACATCCCATTTCAAATGAACAAGGAAGACTCTTGCAAAGTTGAAAAAATGTTACAGCTTCAAATACAATTACATGTCAAAGCTACACTATGAAAAATAGTAGACAACGAGCAATTTGCTCGCTGATCCATACTAGATATTTCACCATGAGGTGCTCCAAAATGGCTGGGCGCAGATGGCAGGCAGTCTCAGAGATGACATTGGCTTTTGATAAATTCTTTTATTCATGTATAATTACGATTTCTCTGCATCTTTTAATTAGAAAGAGTGTCAGTTTACTTACACAACTATTGTCTAACAACAACGATCGAACCTCATGTTTTCTTTTCTTGCACATGACATCTCAGATGAATTAAAAGCTTAATTTAATCCTACTGGAAAGCTTAAATTCAATTGTTTAACCCTTTCAGACCACATGTGTATTTCAACGGACATTGCATTTTCATTGCTTCTATGGTAATTTTTTGGGATTCTCGTGACTTTGCGCCCCATATTACACTACTATTGACTCAATTAAACATGGTTCAATTCCGTCGGAGGCCTTCTCTCACCAGTCAGTTTTGTAATCTTCAGTTATGTAATTAAATTTGTAATATAAAATATATGGTATGAAGGGATAAATTTATACAAAATATAAAAAACGATATATACTAATATATATGAAATAAATCCATCCATGGCGACTGCCGGTATTGGAGGTATGAGGGGGGATGAACCACATCCCAGTCCTCATACTCGCCTAATTCTGAAGGACATGGCGAAGGATATTGGCCGTGCCCAAGATTGCTGTACGCTGGAGGATATCGAGTGATATTTCACACTCCAGCTTCATGTGGGAATGATGGAATGATGGTCGAGGAAGGCGACTCTTAGTTCTTCACCAGCTGTTTTTTCATGCCAGCAATTTTTTCATGCCCCTCGTAAACTCTTGTTTTGCTCATTGCGTCCACGCCATGAGCTCGCTTCAGCATTTGACAAGTTTCTGACCGTTTTTTGCACAATTTAACGCAAAATTTCACGCAAATTCTTTGCTCGTGACGGCTCATCGCAGATGCACTTAGACACGACCTCACTTAAATTGCTCTGGGTGCCAACTGAAGGGTCCTACATTGGTCAAGGTCATATCATTTGAAACATAACGGACTCACCACTATTCCTACGCGACGTTTTAATGTTAGCTTCAACAGGTGGCGCTCTAGCGGTCAATTCCCGAAACTTTTGGATCGCACCTCGTACTTCCAATATATTTATCAATTTGAAAGGTAAATAATCAGGATGTTCTATTTTGAACTGAACCTTGACTGTGTGCCTTGCCTGTTGCATCTGAGACATTAATTCAAGAAGAGCCTGACATACCCTATTCCCAATTCAAAGCCATGTGTTTAGTCCGAACTAAAAAATCACTTCTTTCCGCCAGCGATTTTAGCGCCCCTCAAGAATAACACTCTGTACCACTGCATAATTGGCTTCTTGCAGTGCTATTCCCTTATTTTCACTTCGAAATATTATTGGTATCGGATTTGATTCATTCATCCAATATAAATAATTTTGGAAAATAACTCCTATTCCATAAACGAATCGAATGTGATCCCACTCCATCAGGAGTGGCATCACATTCGATTCTTCTCCCTTCGCGCCTTTTACATCCCGAATCCCCCTTCAAGGATATTTACAGGGGCTAATGATTGAACAGGGCTCGTTTCTGGACTCACTGTCAAGGATTTGACGGAAATGGAAGTAGAGGAGAAGATCTGGGACTTTGGAGTATACGAGTGGCTGTAGTCACGCAGAAAGGGGATAGCAGTGTCCCAGTCAGCCAAGACATCTTGGACCACCCGATCCTCGGTGTTCACTAACCTGAGACCTGTGATGTTCGTCCCTCCGTATTTGAAGTTCTCCAAATCCACAGTGTGAAGGTCCTGCAGTGCAAATGATTTTAATTGCTTTATTGGAGTCTCATTAAATAGGACTTTCAAGTCGTGTCTTTTTTCAGCGTGTATTTTATTATAGAATTGTCCCACTCTGGCATGATTCTTTTTTTACCTGTAAATTTCATTCTCTCGATTTTTACACTTTCTACTATATTTACGCTCTGCATCCTTTCGACTGCTCTGTTCGCATATTTCACCTTCGCCATTATCATTGGTATTTGGATGTACAGAACACCTACTTGATATATCTTAAGCACTTTGTCGCTCATAAAAGTTTCTATTTCTGGCTTTATACTTCTAAGAGGGTCATTCAATGATCATGTGAGAACCAGAGTCTTTACCAGGGAGGTGACGATGTAATTGTGATAAGCGGTGATCAAGCCAATCTGCTGGGCCTGAGTCAGAACTTGATGGATCTTCGGTGTCTCGCAATCCAACAAGATGTGCGTCTGACCCGCTTTCTTCAGAGACTTCAGCAAAGGCCTTTCCACCAAAACCAAATTTGAAGAAAAAACCACATGGGAATTTACCAAAATGATGAATGCTATAGTTGATTTACCGGTGGTCGCCGTCAGCAGAAAGCTGCCTGACAAGGACTTTGAAGTTTTCAGGATCCTTGGCCTTGAGGATCTCCTGCAGTCGCACCAGTCCCTCGTTGCTTTCGTAAAGAATAGTGAACGACTTCCAGTTCAATTCCTTCAAGAGATCCAGGTACGCCTGTGAATAGAGACGGGTGTTATTTACTGTAGTAATTCCTTCATTCGCTGACTCCTTGCCTGAGAAGAATATATTAATACTAACTCGAGAGCGTTTATGAGTTAGATTGATGAAGACCATCACATTGTGGGCTTATAGGCCGTCCAGTCCCAGAAAGGACCAGGCGGCATGGACCCCTAAAGGGGTGCCATTTTGTATAACCTGTCAGAGCCTGTTACAGCCCAGCAGAGACCGAACAGAGTCGTGAAACGGGCCACAAAGGCGGACTTGAAAGTTTAACTTTTTGTATTTTATACTGAGTGATTTTTATCTTACCCCCCTCCATAACTTGGAGCAGGACGGCACTGAAGCTGTCCTCAGGCCATGAATGAATGCCATATTGAGAAGAGGAAAGGAAGGAGTTGAGGGATTGATTAGTACAAACGAGCTATTTGAGCTTCTTTGTGGATTAAAAGTGGTATTTTCTGGGCCTGGACGGGCTATTGACTTGAATACAGTTTAGAAAATATGCCTCGAATTTAGACTGTCCAAGCAGTATAAGTAAATGCTCTTTTGACTGGATATGGCCTAGGGTGGGGACAAGCTGAACATGAGTGAGAACACAAAGGTCCCCTCCCTTTTGCAAGATCCCTATGAACAATTTTATCTCCATTAGACCAACCATTCCAAGAGTCTTATGATGAGGGAAGACGTTGATGGAGAAGGAATCCCGATTGGAATCGGAGGACCATGTGGCTTCCACGTGGGGTACCTCCAGAGTGTCGCAGATGCTCTGAACATGACCTGATGTCTGGGGGTTCCTTGGTCCGAACACTGCCACTACACCCCGGTTCATCACCTCGCATACTCAAAAATGAAGAAAAAACAATTGAAAGTGAACTCTTTGCAAAAGACTCAAAATATTAATTATGATAAATATACAGCACAACGAAATGTATCAAAGATTGATATAAAGTAGAGGAATAGAAAACGAATAAATATCTATGGATACTCTTCAAGTAAAGTTCGATTTAACACGTTCGCTGCCGATGACGCTCGTTTCTATGGAAAGGATAAAGACGAGGTGTGTCATCGGCAGCGAACGTGTTAACAGGTTGACCGCCACGAGGCGCACCGGTGCGCCTCACTGAATAGGAAAATCAATAGGCCAGCATTGCCGTGGCGGCCAACGTGTTAAACTAGACATAGCTCGTATACCTTTCTTGGAAGCCTTGAAGCTATCTCGGGGGAGGATGTGGAAAACGCTCTCGTTGAGACTGGAACCAGGGAGGATGGAGCGGTCCGCATTGATTCGTTTTACCGCATTGCGAAATGCCAGCTCTAAGATGCCCATCCTGTCATCTCTTCCCGATGTCCCGTCGAATAGACCGGCTGCACCGTTTAGAACAAAGCTTGTGGATTAGCGGATGAGAGAAGGAAATAAACTTGATGGGAGACAAACTTACATAAAAGAAAATAAAGCTTGCAAGAATGCAGAAAAAACAACGAAGTAAGCTTTCTGATGATTAAAATTCTACAAGATCAGAGATGAGCGATTCCATGTCAAGTGGTTCAATTTTCGAGAGGTTGGTTGCTGCACCGTCAGGGATTTTGCCAGTAAAAATCATGTGTACTGGGGGTTATGAGAAACTGATGAATCCAAATTGCAGCTGTCTAGGTCAAACGGTCTGAGATTATTCCCCTTGAAAGTTTGGGAGGGAATTGTAAAACGATCGAAAGTATCTCCCGAACTACAAAAACTAGAAATCTGGTTAATAGCTAATTTTAAAGCAAGTAGCCAGGCATCTATAACTTTTTCTATGGGTTTTGCTGTGCCTTAATTAGAAAATAGTTACAATTTAATAAAAATTTGATGATAACAAGAAAAATTTCTCAAAATTTCTCTTCACAACCTTGCTTATGATCCAATATGCTTGAATAATAGCCTGTTTGAAGAAACGATGTATCCGCAAATAGCCATTGTGGATAGCTATTACTGTAAACAGTGCAATTTCAAACCGGTATTTCAAATACAGTAACGCAAGAGCAGTCTTAAAATATATTATCCTCATAATGATCATACTTCATGAAAGGGTTAAGAAGGGGTTTCACAATAGGAATGACTGTTTCAGTTAACCTACTGGATTAACGTTATTGATTCCTTTCTCTGATATTAGTTCATCATGGTCGCATGTAGACCTTGCAACCCTTGACTGCGACCAGAGTTCCTCTGTCCCATTCTCCCATCATTCACTATCCCCAACAATATATAATGCTTCCTTTCTGTCCGTCTCTTCTGGCAAACTGAAGTTCATGTCCTGGTTGCATTATACTCCTCTGATGGCGAAGAGGACATGTCAGTTGCTCTCCTGGGGGGTATTTGGCTAGAAACCTAAGTTGTGGATGTGAGACAATTGTCTAGAAACCCCGCCTGGGCATACTGTACCTTGAATTTCATCTGCTTCGCTATCAATAGTAGCTTTCCTTCCTGGATGACGACTTAAACGAATCACGCAACTATCACGCGCTGTAACGAAGCTCACGCGACTATCAAGTCGTTCCTGATTGGTAGATGTTGCGTCGTGATCACGTTCCTGGGGGAATGGCCGGAAAGGCCCTTCCACGTCTTAGACGTCTTCTCATGCGTTTTAAAACTGCTGGTGACGTCACCAGTGACGTCAGCCGTCCTACATCCCTTGCCGTCCTCTCAAGAACGGGTAACCAAAACTCCCTAATTTCTTTTTTTTTGTATCCCCTGGAACCTTCAAACACAATAATAACTTCCTAGAACCTTCTAGAATTTCATAAACTTTCTCAAATACACCTGATAGTTCTGACTACTGCAAGTGGAATATATATGTCTGCAATTTTGCTCAAATTGGATGAGTTCAGAATTTTCTAGTACATTCTCTCAAGATTTTTAGTCACTTACTGCCGCATTATTGTCCATAAAATGAAATCATCAGCCAACAGAAGGAAAAATTCCGAGTCCACAGAGAGAAGAGTGAAGATGCAAGTCTTGACAGTTCTTCCTCAAAGTTGGAGCATTATGAAAATTCAATACGAGTTTGGCGAATCTAATTTCACGGCGCCCAAAGCAAAAGAATTTGTGAAGCAGAAAGGGATCATGTCCATGCCAAATCCTAAACCTGGAAAAATAATCCCGACGAAAACAGCCGTTTTTGTCAGGAATTTCTTCGAAAGTGACGAAATGAGCCCCCTCACATCTGGCAAGAAGGAATTCGTTTCTTGAAATGGGTTTTGAGAACGTATTCATGTCCAGAGAAGGCTAGTCTTGAGCAATTTGAGGGAGGGGTATCAAGTGTTGAAAGAAAGGTTCCTCGTTCAAGCTATTAGCTTCTCCAAATTCGCAGAACTTCGCCCAATGGACATCCTTGGACAATGCTCGTAGAGCATGAAAATAAAAAGTCATTAAGTACCCAAATAAAAAGTTATACAGTAGATGCCTAGTTACTCTCTTTAAAATTAGCTATTAACCAGCTTTCTAGCTTGTGACGTTCGGGAGATATTTTCGGTCATTTTACATTCCCTCTCAAACTTTCAAGGGGCATATCTCAAAGACCATTTGACTCCAATCTGAGGTGGATAAGAATGACTCAGGCCTGGTGGTTACATGACTGGGTCCATCGCACCAAGATACATCGGATTATCCGGTCCCGGTCAACTTATAGGTAGTCGCCTCGGAAACAGTGACGATTGCGGTTCTGATTATCCTGGGAGACAACCGATCCAGCACGGAATTCCTGAGCCGAACGCGTCAAAAGTGTTTTGAATCGTTTTGGCTCTTCTTGGCCACCCCTTAACAGTATCATGGAAGGATCTTGGATACTACGGCCTTCCAGATCACTGGGATCTATCTTCGCGACGGGGACGCGCGAACCATCGAAGAACTTGTTCATCCTTCTCGAGAATCTGTTGAGGGGGGCTTAATAGTGAAAGGCAAAAAACTGAAAAAGGAAAACACCAGAAGCTTGATCGCGAAGTAGAGAAAAGAACAATGAATACATTTTTCTAGTTGAGCCTATTGCACTTTCTCATGATCCTGAGGGGTATCTCTGGCTATTAACCCCTCCATGTATCGTACCAGGACATGCAAGGTTCTGCTTCTTCATCAAAACCATCATATGGCAGATATCGCTCGATTATGATAACATTATCAAAACAAAGAATTTTCTTACGCTGAAAATTAAAATACGAGGGTGGTTCAAAATAAAACAGCAAAATTAAATTTAAAAAATTATTTATCGAAACTTAGGTAAGGAATCTCTTTACTTTTAAACATAGTCTCCTGCTCTTTCAATACACGTTATACTTTCCACTCAATGCCTCTTTGATTGGTCCGAAAAGATGATAGTCATTTGGGGAGAATAAGGGGATGTGGTACCACTTCAAAATGTAGATCTTTAGTGGTGTCGACAGTTGCACGGGCATTGTCGTGCTGTTAACAAACCTCTTTCGAGATCTACCCTAGACGTTTGGTTCAGATTGCAGGCTTCAGCTGGCTCATAAGCATATCGCAGTGCGAAGCACTGTTGACAGTTGTCCCCTTCTTCGTGTAACAGTTGTCCCCTTCAGTGTAACAGTTGTCCCTTTCTTCTCCAAAATAACCCAATTCTTTTATCCCAAAATACGATTAACATCACCTTTCCTGGCCAGGTCGAGCAGCATCTTCAACGTCATGGACTCCATTTTTTAACTCTTCGACCGATTCAAACACTCTCCTATGTGGCACGCATTTCTCATAATACACATTAACCATCCTGCGATGTATTTCACTAGGTTTAACTCCTGCATTCAAAAATCTTATAACTGCTCTCATCTCCATCTTGGTACAACTATTCAGACTCGTAGCCATTTTGAATCTTCAATGTTTTACTGATCACCTATGCAAAGAAATGGCAATCACACTCAGGGGTGCCAACTAAAGCAAAGCAACTTCCCCTTGTAAAATATTTTAAATTAAATTCATATTTATAAATAATTATTCACTTTTGCTGTTTTCATTTGAACCACCCTTGTATTAATCATTTACAATGTATCCTTTGCGAGATAAACGCTACTGCTAGGGAAGGAAGAAAAATGTAATTTCCATATACACCTTGTAGTCTGCGGGGAAAGTACCGTATAAGAAAAAAGGTCGCAAATTTGAGATTCCGAGAGCTCATGCAATTGCTGCCTTTGGGACTATTCATAATGTGCCAAGCAGAGTATGACTGCAAACAACGCCTAGATAATATTGTGTTTGACGTGTGTAGAGTGTTTACTGTAACGAAGAAACTTGGCTGTATCCTTCTCCTCTCTCCTTCACCGCGTGTATGTGCATGTGATTGAGGAATGTTGGAATTGGAAGAGATCCAAGTGACGAACTCCTCTCGGCAGGCAGTCCAAATCTGTCACTCGATACTCCCCTTTCACCTTTACCTTGTCTGTACCTTCCTTGCCAAACCCTAAGAAACCAGCGTTCGTGATACCTCTCGTTTTAGCGAAAGCTGAAAAAATAAACGACAATGGGGACCCTGATTTCACTCATTCAAATAACTCTTCACTCAGACTGGGCTGGAAGCTTATGGGCGAAGCCGTACCTCATACTTATTTCCATGCTCATGAAAGAGAAATCGACGCCGAAGAAATCACCTGGTTCCGTCTCTGCATGACGTTTCTTTCTCTCGGACATACCTGCTCTGAAATTATTTCGAGGACGAGGTCGGGGCAACAACAGAAAGAGATTCGATTCCACTGTCAGTGCACCGAGTTGCTTAAGGGTAGTACGAGGTATGTACGCCGTTCAGTCTAGTAAGAGAGCGGTTTTTTAGCTGTCACACAAAAAGTCCTTGGTGGCAACCTCGACGCGCAGGAAAAATGGTCCAGCCATTCCTCCTATTTCTCACTTATACTCGAAAGGTGTGCTATTTTAAAGTAAATATTGAGAACCGCTAATACAAGGTGGACCAAAAATGTACCCGATTTCAAAATGAAATTACAGGATAACCATAAAAGATAGGATTGAATAATAACATGCATTAACAACGATAACGATTCTTTGTTGTAAACTTAATTGCGGCATTTTGAACCTGCAGCAGAAAAAGGATTATTTATTGAAATAGTTTAAAATAACTTTTACTCTTGTCTGCTCAATGCATTTTATTATTCAATCCTATTTTGTATGGTTATCCTGTAATTTCATTTTGAAATTGGATACCTTTTTTGGCCCACCCTGTATAAGCTAATCAATACATTTGAGTGTCAGTTGAATGCAAGTCCATAAGTAAAACTTCGCCAGTTTATGTTTTTAGCTTTTACCTCCACTTTATTATGAATACTTCCTCTTATTTTGTTTTCGGGGAACATTTTTCGGTCAGGAAGTGAGCAATATGCCTTATATTGAATACATACGAGGGCGGTTCAAAAATTTTTTACCAAAAGGGTAAAAGAGAAGGTTTTGAAAATAAATTTTGTTTGTTTGCATTAATAAACTTTCTAGAACCTTCCAGCAGAAATAACACATTTTTATTCGTTACCCATAACATTTGAGCATAACACTTTGCATGTTCATTGCAGCTATGAACAAGTTGGTGTACCGCGCGGTGATGAAATTTCTCATTAAAAATTTGCTGAACTGTAAACAAATCCATCAGGAATAGGAAGCTGTATAATTTGATGCGGCCCCTTCACAGTACACAGTGAAGAGGTGGCATCATGCATTTCTTCATGGCAGGAGCAGTCTCCAAGATGATAATGAACACACAGGGCGACCTACAACCAGCACCACAGTAGAATCTGTGGCAGCCGTTCAGCGCTTGGTGACAGATGAAAATACTTCTAATTGCAGGGAATTCGTGCACTGCAGAGAAGCTGGCAAAAGTGCATTGATATCGGCGGTGATTATGTGGAAAAAGTGTAAATACAATACAGTATATTGTTGCTTGCAAATGACTCTTTCTGCTATTTGGTCAAACATTTTTGAACCACCCTCGTATGTGTTTTAGGTGTTCGTACTGAAATTACAGCGTGGACAGTGTTCTTTCTTTTTCAACTGACTGTTATCGGTTGGTATCGGAATATCGAAACATTTGCCAACGAATGGACATTATGTCGAAGGAGAGCGACGCGAACGCGACCATGCATTGAGAGATTTATTCATAGATGCATCTGGGAATCGAAAGGTTCATTTCCCCACTGGCTTACAAGGGTAAAAAAAAATATTTAATATTATTAAAATTATCCATGCTTTCAATTTCTTTCTGAATGGCATAATGAGCATGAAACAGGACTGGCGCTTGATCTATGTACGCCCTGAGCAGGATCTTCATGAGGTCTCCCCCCCCCCTTCCAAAAAAAAACTTCCGGTTAACTGGAGATGCTGAGCGAAGGTGGAAGGGGGTGCTAGGCAAGGAGAGCTAAAGAGAGATGCTCAGCAGCGTCCGCTCCCCCAACATATAAATAAGATTTAAATTTAAAAAATCGGCACAACTTCCCGACCCGACCTGACCCGAACCTAGGCTTTGGGCTTTGGACCAACACTGTCCAGCTTACGAGACGCTCCGGAAGTGGTCAAAGCTCTTCCTGGAGGGGAAGACGGACCTTGAAGATGGGCCACGAAGTGGGCGACCAGTTTCTGCTTCAACACCAGCAAGTCGCCGGCCTCCTTCAAGAAAACCGTTCATCCGAAATTCCGAGTCAGACCACTTCCGGATCGTTTCGTAAGCTGGACAGAGTTGGCCCAAAGCCATTGACATCAATTGATGGATTTCTGTCAGTGTGTTGTTGAGCAGAGCATGGAACTTGATGATGACTCGAATATCATATTTCGAGAATGATTCTTGCACGACGGAGGCGTTCATCGTGTTTGTATGCAATATCCGGCAGTGTAAATGTAGCTAAAGTTATACCAAACTTCGCACAGCGAATACAGGGTCGTGCAAAAGTTCCTGTGCACTTTGAAAATTAATTTTTTTCACTAATCAACGGATTTTTGCCGATTCTGATGTGATTTTTTTTAATTCTACGGACATTATTGATACGAAATGTTTTCATTATAGTAAATTTCAGTCTTTATTTAATTTTTTTTTTCTCTGGAGCTATGATGCCTAAAGAGAATCGAAGCGCTAATCGAAGTGTACGGGAACTTTTGCACAACCCTGTACTATTAGATACAACCAGTGCTGGCCGAAATTTAATACAGATTAATCGAGTGTAACTTATTTAAAAAAATCAATACAGCGAACTTTTCGGACAACCCTCGTATCTCAAAGCGCCACCCATAATTAAAATTGCCTGCAGCAAAGCTGGTGTGCCACCAGAAACATGTAAAACCATGGCGAAGTTACACTGTTTTACGATTCTACGACAACATCCATGTCCATAAAGCCTAACTGCATCAACTCATTGCTCATACATAGTAACATATACAGCGAAATCATACTGTCTAATGGCGTATTTTATTGTGGAGAGAGAATAACACCCGTAAGAATATTATCAAGGCCGGTTCATCCCCGTCGAGTAAAATCCTTAATTTGCAGTTTCTGCGCCACGAAATTCGTGAGGATATTCATCAGGGTCTACGCAGAACAAAAGAATTGATCGATTCTTTCGTTTCTTTTTTCGGGATTCTTTTCTTTTGGGAGGTTTTTCATCCGCAACAAACAACACCCGTACTTCCGTACTACCCGTCTTCGGTTTACTTGTAAAATTTCATATAAAATATTATTTCTGTATTTTCGTAATTTGTCGCAGTTTCCCAGTGACTCACCGATAGGAATCTGCTGAGGCAAAGAGGTAGAACTGAAGAAGAGGGTGAAAGACGCAAGGAGCTGCACCACGCGAAACTCCATTTTTCACTTCTTTCGTCACAAATCACCCTATCTCACTTCACCATATTGTGTCCCTGTGAGAAAACTCAGAAAAATTATTATACCGCCACGGGCGTAGTTTATTTTACAGCAGTAAAATAAAAACTACTTCATTTTCAGCCTAAGCCATTCGAAAAAAGTATTGTTTTGCTTTATTGTGTGACAAGGGAGTCAAATAAGTAGCTGCAGAGTTCTCGGCACTGCTAGATTTCCCCGTCGGAGTATCGTTTCTCAGCACATGTGGACCACGTACTTCACCAAGACGTTTCACATTCTGCTTTCCGTTGAACGCACTGCACTTCTTCAGTTCAGGACGATAACAAGATCGTGCTGTGGCGTGAGAGGGTGTGTGAGGCCAAGACACTGGGATGTGCCTGCACTGGATTCTATTTCCGGGGACACATTTTTCTTCCCTCCTGTCTCGCCTGTCACACGTCGAGGGGTGTTTGGCTACACTCCCAATCCTCAGAACTGGCACATGCTTGTGTTGCGCAGTGCCTTCAACATGAATGGCTGCATTAATTGAAACCAGTTCCCCACAACTAATAACCGAAAGATGCATGCAATAAACATTTAAAAACATATAGGGAATCTAAACCTTATTTCGCGATGAGAGCGTTGGTTCTTAGGCGTATCGACTCCATACAGTGATGTGAGGGTTTAAGTAGGCTTACAGGTGACCTCTGTAAAGTATACTCTTAGGTTTGAATGTTGCAACCTCCTTTAGTTAACGGTCCATGGACTCCTACCGGAAAAAAGAGCTCTTTAGCCTAAAGGCCCCTTTACCTCCCCTAAATGAGGTTTCAGCATTTGGGCCAGTCATTACTGTGTCTATGTGAAGAAAATTGGGTACCTTTGGAGTTTTTTTTAGCAAGTTGTTCAAAGTAAACAATTCCAAGAAGTAGAATGGGAACGAAAAAAATTCTGACTTAGCAATGTTAGTCGCAAGAAGGTCTCCTCTGAAAATGCATCAAGAATTTATCCATTCCTCTTGAGTCATCGAGTGTAATAGGAAACCGAGCGTTCCATGTTGCAAACAGTCTCCCAGCCCACCAGGAAAGTCCCCATTTCATTCCTCGCGAAAGCAGTGGATTCCCGGGTCCCTCTTTCTGGACAATACCAGAGGACTTAAACTCCTCTTTGTTCCCTTCTCTGGGCATTATCTTCATATTCCGTTCAAGTTCGTGGACAAAACTGACTGCTTGAGGTTGCAACACTTAAAAAAATTTTTATTATTGATTTGCTGTTTGTAAATGACTTCCTGGATTGTAGATGGTGCTTGCTATCGCTCAGGCTTTGTAATAAACGTGAGCTTCTAAACGAAAGTAGCGGTTTGAATCTTACTATCACTTATGACTTCGCGAGGTCCTCGATTAGTCCTTTTCTGACTTTCACGAAGTTACCAGTACCTCAAAAGGTACTAGTTCATAACACAAGAGAAAGAGAGAAAATAAGCCCAATTCAGAAGTGGCCCTCTTGGTAAATGGGTACCATGATAAAAGAGTGGGTATTCGTCCTATCTACACACTGCTGCTCTTACCTCGTTTCTTAATAAATGAATGGTTATAAAGTGCCTAGTGAAAAAAAAATCCCCCGCACCCCGTAGAAGTATCTTTACAAGTCCCGTGCATTAACACTAAAAGCCTGTCGGACTGGGGGATTATGCATGCAGGCAATTTTAAAAGAAGCCTAAAGCTTTTTCTACGGGTTCCCACTTACCATTCACACCACCAAAAAAAATAAACTTTCGATGAAGCTGTGCTAACGCAAGCAGCCCAAAGGCTGCGGACAAAGGTAAAGCTGCACCTGGACTTTCATTGTTTCTATTCGCTTTCATGGATGGGAAACGAGTCTACAACCAGACTCCTATTAATATGAACACCGAATCATCGGAAACTCCAGCAATTCAAGCAGCGTCACTCCGATGTTGCACATGGTCGAAAGGCACCTGCCAAAAGGTCTCCCACTGATATCACTGAAAATTCAGTTCTTCCTCATTGTTGTACTAGTGGAAAACAAGAACTTATAACATCGACTCTATGAAAAGTTTACAGAATATTCAGACCTAATTAAAAAGCAAGATTGAAGCGTGAACGTCACGCTTCAAACTTGCCATTTAGTACGAAATTTTGAAAATTATTTTTTTGCAAAAAAAAAATACTTTTCTGCATTTTTCCGCCAAACTCAGCATATTCCTAACCTCAACTGGAAACTCTTCCAGGGCAACGCAGTTTCAGTAGGTCTACTTGCAATCTTTGCGGCTAAATACACTGCAGGCAAAAAAAATAAGGAACACCTAGAACTAGCGGTGCTACAGCCGCCAAACTTGGGTCATTTATTGGAGACATTGAGGTATGCAAATGATCAATCGCTCTCTGATATCTGGCATCCCGGTGGCGCGATAAAATCATGTGACGACCACGTGATATGGAAAGGTATAAGAACCATTGGGAGCGTCGTTTGGCACAGGTCTGGAACTTGTATCACGGCCAGAGAAGGCCATACAGAGTACTAACTGAGGTGCGGTCAAATGATCGTATCACGCCACCGGAACGCAGGGTATCGGAGAGTGATTAATCCTTTACATACCCCGATGTCTCCGATAAATGACTAAAGTGGCGGCTGTAGCGTCGCTCATGTTTCTATTTCTTTTTTTTTTTGCCGGCAATGTATGTTCTTCGGAGCATGTGGCACATGGTTGCTTACTGAACACCCTTCACATAGGCCTACAAATTGCTATCAAATTCACGCGCTTCCTAATTCATTTCTTATCCACGAGAATTAAAATTCCCTTCTAAACTCGACTGCTAGTCGGACAAACAAGAAGCACGTACGTCGGAGTGAATCTGAAAATAGGAAAATTAATCAAGTCAAAGCGAATTCACTTTATGAAACCACACACTCAGCCTGCCTGCACTGAATAGTATGCTGGACTGGCCAAGTGGGATATTCGAACCTGTTGCGCATGCTTGGCACATCACACTCCATAGAGGGAGGTGCAGGATAACCCTCATCTGATTTTTGGAGCAGGTTTTCTCTTCCCCTAACTTGTTTTCATTTTCCCTCTCTCTTCCCAATCAATTATTCCTGAGATCGTCAGAGAATTGCGAGATAATGACATCGGTCCGGTGGCCTCGTTTCCAAACCTCGAGTCGAATACGCTCGCGACCACGCCCTGCTCTCCTCGCGTCCTCCTCTGCCTCATTTCTCAGACTAGAGACAAAGCTGATGTACTGCAATGAATTCGAGAGGAACAGAGGCTCTAATGGAGATGGAAGGCACCAATCTCCAGAAATTAAAGGTGAAAGTCGCTCTTGCACTGACTCTTTTGTCAACGAAGCCTGCGACTTCCCCCCTAAGGGAGTTGGCGAAAGGAATCGCAGCAAGCTTACAAGTTCAGGTAATTCGTTCAATGGATTCCTTCATAGAACAAGGCAAACATCGTAAATGAATTCAAAATTGGCTGAATCTCATCTTTGGAGGAGGAAGAGGCGGAAAAATTACGGGAAAAAGGAACAGAAGATCTAGAGGGCGAAGCGCATCGAGAGATAGAAGACGAGGCTGACGAATCATTGGAGAGAGGAGAGGGGGGCTTTGAAGTCGATGTGAATCAAGAGATGGAAGGCGGGTGCCTTTATAAATTGTGGACAGAGATAAAGGCCTGGCTTCCACCTCCTACGGGTTTGTCTTCGCTAGCATTCTCCTTTTCACTTCGTCCTTTTTTTTCCTGCGAACTAGAATCAAATTTTATGCCTAACAGCTGTAAAGAGAGAATTTTTCTCTTTTTATGCACGTGAAAACATACATAAATACGAACATTTTTAAAACCATCCTTCCTATAATAACTGAAGCAGGCTGAGGAGCGTCCTCCAGTGTTCCAGTTCGTAGACAACTGATTCTAGCTCCGCAAGTGGGATGCTGAGCCTCTCATTGATATAGCTTCGCGATATAGTCGTATCGACTAGTTTATTCTGACCTGGCGAACCAAATATTCCATTTGATTTATTTTCAGTGACATTTGTCTATGGCTTGCCAGTTCCATCATCAACTTTCATGACCCCCACAAAATCGTTGATGCCAATTAAAAACTGCTGTTCTTCCCTTTACATTCTCTACAAAGTTCTGTTGTAACATTTCAAGACTTTCAGAGGGTGACTTCCCCTATTTATTTTTATTCGATGGTGATTCAATGCTCTTTCATTATGTTTACTAGCAGCACGCCAAACTAGTACTAAATGGCTTTGATGGATTGGTTCAAGGTCAATTTTAACGCAAAGCGCATTCGATAGCTTCTATCTCCCTAATTTTAATATCATTCCCTGAACTTTTTGACTGAACCTCGTATATCTGCTGGAATCAGTATTTGAGATATACGGAATGTTTGTATTGAGTATGTATTTACCCACTTCAGGGTCACTGCCAACATTTGTGTTGGCTGCATGGTTTGCATGGTTTGAATTTTGTGTCCTGTCCTCTCGGGGTATTCTCCAGCAGATCAAGATGGGTCTTGGACAGCACAGGAGACATTCTCATGGACCCGTGAAAATACTTATTGTCTTCGATGACAATCTTTTCTACTGGAGACACGAATTCTCTCATCCGATGTCCATCTGTCTACAGGACGCACCCAACACTGTCGAGAGCTTCTTCTCCCCTGGGGCCGCAAATAAGCAATAGAGTAGTAGCACGAGCTCTGAGGTTGTACGCAGCCATGTTGGACTTGGCTTGGGTGCTCTGCAATCATGCAGTAGGCGAGATTCTTCGCATACGTTCGCAGTCAAGAAATAACTGCAAGTCTCGCAGAAAGTCGCAGCTTGGTTTTGCCGCAACTCTTCGCAGTGTGCATCGGCCTTTGCTTGTAAGCCTAGGGAGAGTGTGAACTCATCCTGCTCACTAGAACGCGACTCCCGCAATCACTATAAAGAGTGTTAATTAAAAATTAAAAAAACACCGCTCCATTCATTTCCTCGGGATGAAAGTAACATTCTTCCATAGGGAAAAAAAATCAATCTAGATTTCATTTTGGCTAGTGTTTACCTTCCTGAGAGTAGACAATGAAGCAGAGGAAACTCAATCTCATTAACACGATTCGATTTGAATTGTGAATAAATGAAGAAATGCAGAATTTGGTTTTGATTCGAGATTCATCACCAAAAAAATTATATTTGCTCAGAGCTAGGTGCGAATGTTACCAAATTGATGAGAGATTCAGGTGTGAGGGTACAACATTCATAATCTTTCGCCGCATTATTTCTTATTTGGGATGCTGGATAAAACAAGTACGGAACAATCCATCGCGAAGTCAGTATTACAGTTCAACTATTCTGCCTGAGTGCTGTATTTGCCGGAGTCTTCTTAATCCACCTGTACGCTTACTCTACCTGCTGCTGTTCCAGGAATCGGAGAAAATGCTATAGTAGAGAAAATGCAGAGTACAATATTACTTTGTCCAGAAATGAATCGATCTGTGCCATTACTGCACACACAAAATATAAATGCATGAGAAAGTAATCCTCAAGACACACGAGACTAGATTAACGTTTTTGGGAGTTAACTGAGTGCGATGCTCTTCACACGATTTGAAATCTTCCATCTTGAACAGGTTCGCCCTAGTCATCTATGAACATGGACATTGTGATACGCATACCATTGTGTGTGTGGAGGGACTTCCCTGCTTGAAGGACTGTAATATTGGTTGTGACACAGCCTCCTCTCGGCTTACTGTAGCTTAAAAAGTATTTTCTCGTGCGCCCGCTGAAAGTTCCATTAAAAAAACACCTTATTGACATTCACCTCTGCACCCTACCGCTGTCTGGTCTCTGTACTGCCCATTGCATCTCTTCCTTGCAGCAGATGTACTTCCCTCATACGAATTAACTCATTCATCGTATAGGGCCCTTCAGAAAGTAGTTACATATAGTTTCATTTCAAGGCAGTGACAGTGGAGCAGCGACAGATAGGCCAACGGAATAGTACCATGCTTGACTCTTAGTTGCATCAACTTTCATATAGATGCCCCTGCTAGTTGTTCAAAAATGGCCACCATTCTCAGCTGCTGCGCGTCTCACTGCATGTAATGGTGAGTGACTTAGTTATTAATCAGCGTGCCGTTATTAAATTCTTGCCGAATGAAGCTGAGAACTATACTAGATTTTATGACAGGCTCGTGAACGGTGTTTGGAGACAATACCTTGTCAAAGAAAGTGGTTTTCAGCAGGAAATAACCATTGGTGGTAGTCGTATGAGCGTCTTTGATAAAGAGCTTTCAGGAAGACCCCAGAACAGCAACAAATCCTAATCACATTCATCTAGAGAAGGCTCCCGTGAGCAGGGCCGGCCCTAGCTATTTCGGCACCCTGTGCAAAGACACTCCCAAGGCCCCCCCCCCCCTACCCACTCAAAAGGAGAAGGGTCAATCCTTAGCGTCCGAAATGACGCCGAAACGGAAGGCATTTCCACTTTCTGAAGTAAAACTGAGGGTGACATCCATTATTGCTTCATACATGCAGTCACTTTTTTGTGCCCCTGGTGAATTTGCGCCCTGTGCGGGGGCGCATACGGCGCATGCCTCAGGCCGGCCCTGCCCGTGAGGTGTAACGTCGGAACATCGCCACCAAAACATCGACGCGACGAAACATCGAAACCACAAAAATTATTTAAATATTTTTGGCTGTATTAAATTACTGTTATGCATAGTATCATACTTCTACTTCTCCTGACAAGGCTGTTCTTATAAACGGAATGCTACCTTCAACGAAGGGAATTTCCATGCTCAGGGAATTAGGTAAAATGCTACTATGAAGTGAGCGGGAAAAACTTAACTAGGTGATCTAAGGCTTCTCCCCACGGAGGACCAGACGCATTCGTCTTTTTAAAGCCAACTTCCATGTAAGGATATCGCGATAATCGGCAAGCTGAAACAGTTGGAAGACCTCCACTAAGCATATTCGAGCAAGGCGAAATGATCCGAAAGTAATAATAATAAAAAGACCATGAACCGTGAAACGAAGAGTTGAGAAGAAATCGACTTCGAGAGAAATTTTTGAGATAAAAGAAAACTTCGATTTAAAAAAAGAAATTACTTGATCAGCTGCTTACCAGACCGTAGGGAAATGCCAACGTGTTTTGGTGGAACAGCCCAAATTTGCATGAGAACTTGTATGTTTATGAGATTTTTTTTCATTGTATGCCGCAGGGGTGAGTAGTTCTGTGAGGACACAATACAATGACGTGGATATTATTGCTGTTTTCTAGGGTACTCTTGGGATCTGAACTGTTACAACTGAAGCACTCAGTCGATGTTTTGTTGTCGATGTTTTAATATGGAACATGATTGAAGACCGTCGCATTGCTGTGGCAGAGTCACAGAAGTTCACTGGCCTCTCTGTAGATTCAAGTCAACTCATCATTTATGAGTTTCTGCACATAATTAAAGTGACTTTCAGGTAAATTCCACGTCTCTTCACACTTCCGCAGAATGACCTGCGCGCCACTGCTGGGACAACTTCCACCGCTACTGAACGGAAGGTGACTTCTTCCTAAAACGTATCGTCTCTGGAGACGAGACCTGGATGCAATTTTGTGACTTGAAAACAAAAGCTCAGTCCATACAATGAAAAAACCCTTAGTCTCCACCTTCCAAGACGAGTCGTACATAAAAATCTGCTAGGAAAGTCCTATATATCATGTTTAGGGACGTGGAAGGTGTCACTTTGGGGCATCCGATGCCTCAGATTGTCATTGCTACAGGACAAAGATAGTCAGTCCTTTTGAGGAATAGCTGCGAGCTCTGCAAAAGAAGACACCTTACCTGTTGCAGCATGGAGTGCTCCTACAGAGCGAAAACTCTCGCTCACACACAGCCGGCATCACGAATGCAAGCATCATTGAAAATCCGGCTGGGGTTTAGTGTCACATCCTCCTATCAGTCCAGACTAAGACTACTTTTAGTTTCCGGAACTGGAGGAACTTCTCCGTGATCGCAGGTTTCAGCACCGTAATGACTTGGAATCCTCCATTTTCCAGTAACTCAAATACCCCAATATGCTTATGTTGTGTCACAGACGGAACAAGTGCGTGAAATTGAAGGATGGCTATGGGGGAAAAGAGGGACTTGTGGTGATACTTCCTATGCTGTGTCCTTCCAGAAAAATAAAGGGTACCTCCTTTCTGAAGGGCTCTCGTACATTGAAGCGTGTTGATAGCTTGATCAGGAGGGAAGAATCAAGATAGGTAATGGAGGTGGTTTCCCGACACCTTTGAAACTGTCTTACGATGCACGTAGGGACTTCCAGTAGGAAATAAGGATCCTATGAGGCATACTATACGCATCTCAGGAATCTATAGATTTCTTTAAAGGCATTCTAAGGGAAGGAAAGTTCCAATTGGAATCATATACAAGTTCAGGATAAAGGTAAGGGATAATGCTTACGGGACTCCTACAGGAATGCGCTAATACTATGGGATCCTATACTTTTATTACGGTAATCCAATAGAACCGAGAGGGTTTCTATTAGTTCTTATACTGTAGGAATCCTGTAGAGATTCTTCATGACGATCAACTCCATTTAGTGCAAGATTTGAATCCCTTTTTGGGGTGACATGCACCAGATCCGTTTAACTTTAAACTGATTCGTTTTCATAATGGGCGTCTATGGGAATAAGTTTATCGCGGTTAAACTGATTCCCATAGGGAACCATTGTGAGATCAGATTAGTTTAACTTAAACGGATTCGGTACATGTCACCCTTAGAATAAGAAAAATAGACCTCTTTGAATTGTTTCCTTCACACTCAGGATGTTCCTGACTTGACCCGAGAATCTGCTATTCTCAACAGGCCCTCGAGTCCGGGAGATTCTGACCCCGCCCTGGTCCCAGGCAGACGAGCCGATGCCACCTGGACCTGGCCTCGTACATCCCCAGTCCCCGTGCCGATTCACCAGTTCTCTGGCTCTGGGACGGAGGAGTCTTTTCTTGCAATCCTTTATGGCTCTGCGAGAGATGTGCATCAGTGGGGAGACCCTGCCAGTCCAAGATCCCTTCCACGCCATTCGCCGCCACTTGGCCGCTGCCTACCCACATGATCGGGTCAGTGAAAAGAAATTTACTTTTTTTTCCACCGAGTTCTTGTTAGGCGTAAGGATAATGGGAAGGCGATCATTGCATATTAACATAAAACTGATTAAGAAAAATTTATTCTCAGGTTCAATGGGTGAGCCTTCTCAAATAGGATTTTTTGTGGCCCATGTTAGTTCAACTTGGTTCTTCTACGTCCGGACGCACTGGTATAATGTCGATCGTTCGCGTGGGCCCCACGCAAAAGTGATCATTGGGACATGGAGCATGGTCTAGTGGTCACCTTTGCGTCGTCAATGGTTCAATGCATGGAGCTTCTTGCGTGTCTCTCGATGAAATTCTATCTTCTCAAGAGCGGAAAACCTTTAAGTATCTTCTTCCAATTACTGAATCCATCACTGAATGTACTCACCTTTGTTAGAGCACGCGAGGAGGCCTTTCTCAAGCGCTTGCCGGCAAATTGAACAAACTACCTTTTCAATCGAATTTTCGAATGATTGCTAACGAAAACGCTCCCACCACTTCAGTTGGAATTTCCCTTCTCGCTCCCTATCGACCGAGTTTGAAACAGGAGGCCGCTTCTCAACTTCCTTGAAGTCACCCTTACAGACTTAGTCTCACTTGAACTAGAGCGTATTTCTCGAACTGGAAGGGTCTTCACGTTCTCTATTTCTTTTGAGATCTACTTTTTTCATATTCGTTCACATTCGTTGTTAACAACGAACTTTGCATAAAACTGACTTCAGCGTAATAAAGCTTTAAACCTCTTAGCTGTGCTAAAGAGCAGGGCCTGCATTCCAAGAGCATGGGTAAGGATAAGAATGATGCGATTGATACTGGAGAGCAAAATATACACGATGGACATTGACACCCAGCACAATGACGAGAACACAGCAAACATGAGAGCGACAGCAAGCCATTGGCTAAAAGGCATTATATGAAGATGGGACTTGCACACAGGAGAAAAACACGTGAAATTTAGCAGCCGAAATCCAGAATGAAGTGAGAACTGATTTTTCTCATTTATGCAAGAAGGCAGAGGGAGCATGGATGGTGCCCCCAAGTTATTTGAGCAGAAAAACGAACCATTATTAGCGCTGCTGTCACGTTTCCTGGTATCAATCAGGGTCCATCATGCCATCCAATTAATTAAAATATCGAAGAGTTGCATCACACACGGAATAATGCATGAATGATGTGGGATGCCCACGTAGCTACGACGGTTGGCTAACGTTGTCCTCCAACTTGTATTACCCGGCAACGTTGCACACCTTAAGCCCACATTGGGTCAAGAGTGTTACATGGTTTGTGTTCATTTACATTCACCCTTTACTGGAGAATAACAAATAATATAAACATAAGCCATTACGCTTAATATCCCATTTATACAGACATAGAAAAAATTGCAACAAGAATAATTATGATTTCGTATAATGAATTAGAAACAATTAGATCAAGGAAATCACACGATCGATTACACGTTTTTCTCTCTCTAGCAAGACACGTTCTGAGACTATCGTTTAAGTTATGAGGAGGATCTTAATCACTTCTACTGCAACATCCTGATGACTTCCAGATAAAAAAAAGTGCTAGTTGGTTTTTAAAAAAAAAGCGAAAATCAATAAATTCATTTCAATTTTCGCTCTTACAATTGGTCGTGAAGAGTCTCAAGTCAAGTGGGGGTCAGGTGTTGGAGTCATGTCGAATGAGCAGCCGAAGACTTTTGACCATCCTGGGAGGAAACGAATTCCGAAATGCAGTCCTCGACGGAACCAAAATACTTCTGGACAACATCCATGAATCCATCACGTCACCCAGAAGAAAGAAAACGTCCAAAAAGTGTCTCAGGGAGACTTTGATTCAGGACTCCATCCAAGTTAGTTTCGGGATCTTTATATGTAATTGTAACGTAGCTGCACAGAATGTTAAAACAGTAATTATTGATAACTTCAAAATTGAATCTTTTCAAATTCATAAATAATTAGAATTTTTTCTTACAGCAGTGAGTAATAACGGGATTTATTTAACTAATCTCTTCGAGGTGTTAAGAACTCAAATTAAGCCTTATTTTCTTATTTCCCTGATAGAAACGATTTTAATTCGTCAAAATTGTTCCCTGGCATTTCTGAATTCCGGCTGGCGACATTTCCTGCAAAAAATTTGGATCAAAATGTCCTCTGTAAAAGCTATTTGCTCAACTCCATGTTCCTCGAATATATTCCAAGTCTAGATTTGAAGTTTATTTTTCTTTTAAGTGTATCAAGTGAGCCTGGACCGGGCATCCACCACGAACAGGAGAGCTCTGAAGGTCAAAATTAGGGCCAAGGGTCAGATGCTGACTTCGTAAGTTGTATTCTCGGAACGAAGGAATATGTCCATAGGTCGGTTCCAGGTGGCCATCATCTGATTCGCCTAGGATCTAAATGCCGACTCTCTTCGAGGATGTTACCAAATGGCAACCAAGAGAATTTGGATCTCATGCCTGTTTTTACATACATGTTTTCAATATGTTTGCTTTTCACACAACTTCAGTATGTGCAATATATTGAAGATTCTCTCCTAAAAACTCTATTGTAGATCTCAATACAGAAGTAAAACTGCAACACTTTAAAAGTCGTTCATATTACGTTGTAGGCAGTGGCGTAGCCAGGTTTTCGTCAATGGGCTAAGCGGAACGTTGGGGGGGCTTACTTCTCCTCGTAAGGATGGGGAGGGAGGGGGGCGGACGCATTCCGACCAGAGTTGGGGGCTGAAGCCCCCCCCCCCCCCCCCCCCCCCCCCCCCCCCCCCCCTGCCCCATCCCGACCAGGGTGGGGGGCTGAAGCCCCCCCCCCCCCCCCCAGACCCCCCTCGCTACGCCGCTGGTTGTAGGGGCTTCACACAGTTTATTAAGAGCAAGAAATATGAAGTTATTCCAAATGTTTTTTTCAGTGATAAGTTCCCATATGATTAGTTGCTTTTCGTCTTTGCACTGTCCTGAATTTCAGCATATATATTTCAAGACTATAGCTAACATGATTTTTTGAGAGAGATGGCACAGACCGCCACAATTTCTATTATCTTCAATTATTATATTTTTTTCAAGCTTGTGAGCCAGTTGATGGCAAAAGGAGACTGGAGCCAGGAATTGAATTGCTTGGTCCTGGAAGAAGTTGTCACCTTTGTCATGAGACTTTTGGACTTCATCCTCCAAATATCTGGGATTAACAAGGTAGGCCTGGCCAATACATTAAAAAAATTACTATGTTCTGCACTTGCTTGATAAATGGATAGAAGTCCTAAAAATTCAAGTAGTATGGAATACACATGTTTCTGGTTCATTGAACTTTATTGATATAAAAATATTAAATTTAAAGAGAAAACTGCATCATATGAGTCTGATTTGAGGTAATGAGTTATAGGCTCAATTATCCCCATTGTATGTTGAAAAGAAGCTTCCACATGACATATCAATTACAGCCTTTTGACAGAAAACCACATGCTGACAACTGAAAAATTTTTCCTTGAATGGCAGGTGGAAGAGGTGCAAAATGCAGCTGAAGTAGTTTACATGTTTGCTCAGCATCCTATCAGCGGCCCTGTTATCATTGACCGGCTCATTCATCAGCTGACTATGATGTTGATGAAGCCACAAAGATGCCTTATTGTCGAAAACCTAGGCCATTGGTTTAAAATCTTATTCCTCTCTGTGCCAAAACTCTTGGCTCATGATACCAACATTGGTGACAGTGTATTGGCACAGCTGTCATCACTTTGGCAGAAGGTTCTGATGGGAACTACTCGCTCCCAATTTGCTCAGATCGAGTGGGGAATCTACAGTGTTTGTCTCCTTTTAGAGGAACTAGACTTGCAAGAAAAGATTAATTTAAAACAGCCAACCAAAGAATAACCCTTTCAGCATACAAGAAGACCACCACAAAAAAACCATGACATAGAGACCATCAGGAAATTGAAGGACATCAGTAAATGTAGAAGTCTACAAGGGTTGATGATGGGGAAATTTATCACAGCTGGAGCTCCCTCTTCAAGGAATGCGAGTCGAGGTCAGCACCTTTGCTTTCTGCAACATATGGAGGATAAAATTTCCTGCTGTGAGAAATTTTTTCATATTATACATGTTTTAATATAAACAAATAAAGAACAGAGAAATCTGCATTTCCTCTATGCAACTGAGGAAGAGATTCTCTATTCTGATTCTCTATATGGACTCCACATGGAACATATCTTTGTTGCAGTGATGAGCATTTGGATAATAAGTCAATTACCATATATGGAAGACTGGAGATCTGATCTGATGCTTTGGGTTGCTTTGATGCTGTCACTGATTCTATTTGTTGCCTTGATGTTATCAGTGATTCTATTTCAATTCCTTTTATAATTTTGAGAAAATCTGAAAAGTGTATCAAATCTCTGAATCTTGTTTCCATTCAAAAGATTTTGCTAGGTCTCTCATGTTAACTAGTTGACCTTGGGTTGTTGATGGCGTTCTCACACTGGGGATTACTATGAATGGCCTGGTGGTGAAGGGGGGACTTGATCATTTCATTGTATATATGACTACAGCTTTTTAAGATTCAACAAATGCATTCAAAACTTCTCTCAAGATTTAAACAGTGCAAATGATTGGTGGTATTTGAATTCCCTTTAATTCCTTAACAGAGAGTGCAAGATGGCTGAGTTTATAATTATAATAGAATTCTCCTACACAATGATTGGAGCAGTTTCATTCCAGATTTGACCATCAGTAATTCCAAGCGATTAAAATCAAGGAGAGAGACTAAAAAAATACAATAATTTTTGCTATCCTGCTAAGAGACCTACCTCAAATTCCTCTCGTGAAGACATGGTACCAAAGACAGCAACAATTTGATACTGGTCTTTGGTGAGATCACAGAGTGACTTGCGCAAGGCTTTCATCTGAGAGGGTGCAACCACTGAGGATGGCTTATCTGCTTTGAGTCTTTTCATCACCTGTGGGGATGTGGATGGGTTGAAAACAAGCAGACATGTGGATCCATCCCGCAGCTGCTCCACACCAACAATGGTCAGGCTATGTCCTGGCCCAAACAGAAAGCACTCTCATATTATTTGAGAATCCTCATGTGGTGATGAGACTTTCAAGGGGCAGGTTTTATTGAGGTGACAGCATCATGTCACTCTCTTTCTTGCAATGCAAAATGGAATCACTGGGGAAAAGCATGCAACAACAGGGAAGTAATATTAGGCCATCTGGAAGGCTATTTTTTTTACTTAAACCTAGTCCCAAGCAACATTTTCATTTCCCCTTTCATAAAATATTATTATCCATTCATTAGTCATCATAAAGGATCACTAAAGCACTAAAACATTTAGTTGCTGTTTTTGCCAAAAACAGTCTAAGTGCACTGAATTCATCTGGAGTAGGAAGTTAATTCATTAATGACAGTAATTCAACCTTGACCTAATAGGCTAATGAACAAACTCTCATACAAATACAGAATAAACTAATAGAAAGTCTACTTTAGTTATTCAAAGAAAGGAATTCAGAGACATTCTTCATGGCTATGGTAATCAGAGAGAAAATTTAGCTTCCACATTGCTTCTATTTGCAGCATGATGGCAGTAAATACTCTTTATCTTGAACACCCTTGTATGTAAGACAAAGGCAATGGCCCTTATACACAAAGGTGGCTAAGATTTAGGACATTTTTGACAACCTACCAAGTCATTGGGGAAACAATGACTCAAAACTTTCTCCCAATTTTTTTTAGAATGTCAGATCTGTCACATGTCCATGCCCATTACCACAAACAAATGTAACATAGCTGTTGCTTTTGTTTGTGATCACAAGTAGAGATGCAACAATATTGAATTTTGGCCGATATCTGATATACCGATAATTCCGATATTGGAAAAGAACCGATACCGATACCGATAACTGATACCGATATCTATATATACATTTATATTTGCACATTCAGGGTAGATTTTGAACAGTGAATTATCTGATAACACTGCTTTATTTCCAGGAAACGTGTGTTTTACCCCAGAATAAAGCTGCATTATCAGATTGTTCTCTGTTCAAAAATCCACCCTCAGGCATTAACCCCTCCACTTTTAAGATTTATTTGGGGCCAGGTCTGATGGGGAAAGCTTGAGGTGCACATTTGCCATTTCTCCAATAGTGAGAATAAATGTTTTCTTCATGCTGAAGCCAGGCTCCTCAGTGTGGATTTTTTAAATATTACATTGGATTTGCATCAGGCATTTTATTTCCTATGTTCCATCCTAGAACTTGCAATAAGGTGGAATAGCAATTCTTTTCTTTTTTTTTCAAAGTAGCACTCAGTTCAGAAAATGTCAAGAATGTCAAAGTTCCCTCCTTTATACCTCCAATGGACACCCAGACAGACATGACTGACAAATTGTTAAAACATCAGTAATTTGCCATGAAGATGAAATGCGAACATAACTGCTTTTCGGGAAAATTTCT
The DNA here is from genome assembly GCA_905338385.1 of Darwinula stevensoni. NCBI lineage: Eukaryota > Metazoa > Arthropoda > Ostracoda > Podocopida > Darwinulidae > Darwinula > Darwinula stevensoni. Next base: position 224,257 of record CAJPEV010000008.1, on the reverse strand, counting down.
AAGCAATCAGTCATATTTATTATATTACAGAAGTTTTTATCTACAAAGATATTTATGTAATGCATTATATTATAAATATTCATATATAAATTATGACATTATTAATATTTTTGATAAATTAGGGCTGCACCGACGTATTGACAACCACAGAGATTCGCCTCTGGTGTTGCACCATTGACGCCATGGCTACGGTAAGGTTGGAAGCTGTCGATGCCGAAGCCTGAAAGAGGGCAAAATGCAAAAAATAAAAAACTACGTGAGTGTGAGCGCGGTTTGTTGCCGGGCCCGCCTGTCTCGCTGAAAGCCTTCCCCGCCGTCCTCTCCCAGAAAAAAGTATCGATCAGATTATGCGAGGAGTCCTCGATTTACGTCGTTTCGATATAACGTCGCTAACATA
>CAJPEV010000008.1:213561-223738 GCA_905338385.1 Darwinula stevensoni | reverse complement strand
TGGCCTGGGCTCGAACCTAGCCAAGTCAAGTGCATATTTCCTAGTTCAAGCGCCAGCGTGCTTGGGAAGGGAGTACCCAAGCACAGAGCGCTCCTATCTCTAGATGTGGGACGTTGAGGAACCGCGGCAGTGAAGGTCGAATCCCAGGGGAATCCCAATGCAAAGGGGAAAAATGCTTATATTTTCAGTAGCTTAATACTTTTTTTTATTTACGGGTCATTTAAGCATTTTCAACCTTCTGCAGTGTTTTCACTTGAGTTGGACATTTTTTCACTTGACTTTGACACTCATGGATGAGGAACGTCCCATGAACGTGTGTTCGAGTCAAGTGAAATGTTGTCTAATGGGAAAAAGGTGAAAATATTCATCACTCGCTTTACATACTTAGCGTTTGGCATACTTCAGGTGTAATTTCAATATCGGTTATCGGCAGGTCATATATCGTTTTAGGCCGATATATCGCATTCACTTAATATCGGCCGATACCGATAATCGATAAAATATCGTTGCATCTCTAATCACAAGGCACAGGAAGAAGAGAGATAGAAGTGAATTTTGCTGACCATTATACTGGAAGTAGAGCGGGAGGGTATAGTCTCTGATACAGCTGTAGTAGTTCTTGACCCACTCAAACAGATGGGGATGGGTGCTGTTGGGTCCAGTGGGGATGTGGAAGTCTACCAACTGGCACCTACAAAACAAACTTTTATTTTAATCTATTTTACCATTTTAAATCTCATGTTGCATTTTGCAGGATTGGAATACATTCTGATGGATTCAAGCAGAATTCTTCTTGAAATGTACTTGAACCATATTCCCCTGCATCAGAGCAGAAGAAAGTCTAATATGAAAAAAAGTTTAATAACCCTTTGTTACATAGTGCCCATGTTTGTGGACATTAAAAAAATTCATTTTAGAGCTCATTCTACACAACTTTTAATAGGACATCATTTCCATATTTGGAGACATCTTATCATATTAAAATCAGAGATGATGTACATTCTGTGTCTCCTACATGTTTCCTTTCAATATGCCATCCTCAGGTGGCCATAGGTGGAGGTCTTTATCATCATTTAACTTAATATGCATATAACAATTTTTTAAGTTTGCAAAACCACTGGAATGCACTTTTGAGAGAAGAAACTCACATATGGAGCAACAACAAGTTCTTCATTGGCATGTTATATGTTAGTTAGTTACTATAGCTCCTAAACTTGTTTGCCCACTCACAGAAAATCAGCATTTAGAGAAACAGAAAGTGTTGGACACTACATTTGAACATCGAGCATGTCCAGGCAGAGTGGGTTGCCCATAACTCTCAGGTACTTGGCAGTGGCCCTGGATATCATGCTTGAATCCTCCAATCTCACCACTCCTCTAATAATGTTCCCTTTCAGGTAATACAATTTTTCTCCTGTTTTAGTGTTCTGTTTTCAAGCACGTATTTCTTTGGAGGCATGAGGAAGTAGTTGTTTTGTGATATATATCACTCATTTTTTAGTATGAAGGAACTGAAGATTGGAGGTATAATGTAATGTGCACCAATGTGCATTAGAGCACACTACTGAAGATAATGATTTGAAATTTTGACTTGTTCTCACAATTGCTCTCTCACAGAACAATTACTTTTTTTTTTCAAGTCAAAATTTTCCAGAAATAGTATGGAATCATTTGTGCACTTATGTACATCATGAAATAAGGGTGCAGTTTTCTCCCACTTAAACATAGTCGAATATAATATTCATAGGCAGGTAGACCAGGTCAGAGTGGAATGGTTAAGCAGTTTTTGACTCATAAATCTATATCATAGTCACCATAAAATGCCTATTGGGCAGCATGTACCCTGAGGTGTGGTCAGTAATTAAGCTGTAAGTATTTAGGACATTCATGAAAGAAACTGAATTTGCAAATCCTTTTTTTCATAACAATCTAAATCATTCCACTTTGCCATGTACACAGGGCAGAATATAAGTGAACAATTTTAGACAAACTGTCACTTTATTTTCTTTTTCCCCAAAGAATTTATTTTTTTTCCCCTTGTATTTAGGAAAATACAAGTCTTGAGGGCTTAACATTTGAATGACATTGGAATTTCCAAGGGGTGAGGGTCATTGGTTAATCAGCACAATCTTAAGCTATGCAGCCTACTGCACACCCTGAGGGTACAAGAGGAGAACCTCTACCTTTGCACTCAATGGCCCATGTGGAGCATCAGACATTTTCACGTGGCCCACTGTCAATAAAGGTTGCCCATGTTTTAACCACATTTGAACACTGAACCAATGTCAAAGTTATTTAACATGCATGTCCTTAAAAACATTGAGAACAGTGTAGAGAGTGTGGGCTCCAATGTTTCATGAATGTGGAGTCTGGCCTATCTCTCGTGGCATTCAGTTTATCTCACCCCTCTGCAGGGAATGAATGGAAGTGTCTAAATACTTCAATTCAGTTCCTGCCTTGTGCATACATGTAGTGATATGGCAACCATCATACTTCTGACTAGACTATGTGCATTTGCAAGTAACTACATAGTGTGGCAAAAGTTTGGTGACAGATGTTACGATGTATTACAATTTTATTTTTGAAAATGTTTTTATTTCTGTGAATGCAGTTTTGTTCGTCTCCTTCTTAGCCACTTCATTAATGCTTGTTGTTTTCTGCCACATTTTATTTTTTTCCCCAGTTATTATGGTTAAAAATAAATCACTTTTCAACTGTCACCAAACTTTTGCCACACCCTGTGTATATGAATGTAGGCATTTCTCTTGGGCTTCAACCATTCCCTTCAATGAATCTTGCATGACACACAACCTGATTCTCCTTGAAGAGAGGAAAGTGATGACCTCAGTGGCCCCAATCCATTTGCATGTGTCCTGGACCTTGTACCCCAGCTGCTCTGCACCCTGACCATCAAACCCCTGCTTCCATGCTTCCTCAATCAGGGACTGTAGCCTCCTGATGGAGTACATTGTCTCCCCCTGTGGGAATACCAGAGGGGCGTATGCTGACGAGCACTTCATTGATGACAGCATCATCTGCAGGTTCCTAAAGAAAATTGGCATTTCTTGAAATTGTCCAACATCCTCAGGTCAATATTTTAAGGGATATGATCAGTTTAAATTTAACTCAAAGCTGATCTCAATTCCTTATCAACATCTATAGGAATGACATCATCTTTGATCAAGCCTCTCATCATAGGAGCAAATCATACAGGGTCTTTCAAAAGTTAGGCAACCCTATATACAGAATAAACAAGTGCTATTATATATTTAACTGGAATATATACACAACAGCGATTGTTTTAGGCATTGTTGGTTTCGTGTTTTTCACAGAAACTGTAAATGCTGAACGTTATCAACACATCATTTAGCAATTCATCACCATGTTAGAGATTATTGACTGTGACTTGTGGTTTCAAGAAGACAGAGCAACCACTCATAAGCAAGAATATCTGGCTGCTATGGTCTCCAGACTTGACGTCACCTGACAATTTCCTGTAATAAAATTTGAACATGCCAAATAAAATCTGGAGAGATTAAAACGTTACAGAATAATAGTTTTATACTACTTTTAATGCAGTGGTCAAATTGACTGCTCTGGTCCTTCTAGTATTATGGAAAGAATATACACTAACAACCCTAGAAACTTGGAAATGTTGAAGCAAAACATTGCACAGGCCATTGCTGGCAATACTCTTGCAATCTAACTGCATGTTTCTGTGAACATGCAAAAACATGTCTTAATGTGCTTGCATGAATGCAGTAGTCACTTCCAACATTTGCTACTACACTTTTATTCATGGGTGAGATGTGTTCCTTCAATAGTTTTGATCAGATTCTCAATTCAAGTTCCTTAAAAAAAGAAAGAAAAAAAGCTGTATATAATGGGCTGTGTGACTTTTGAAAAACCCTGTACAAGGCATCCACAAAGTCACTTAATACCTTTAAAAATTTGTTTTCATCCTAGTATTTTTTTTTACAAAAGAAAATTTGACTGTTACTAAGTGCACATATGAAAGTTCTTTTTAAATATGAGGGGTGTTAGAAAAGTAATGCCTGTTTGGCTATAAATTTTTTTTTTTTTCAAATCTTAATTTTTAATTAATTGATTTTAATGAAAGAAAGCCCATGAGATTCATAAAAAGACAAGGATTTTTTGCCATTCATGCAATAAAAAGGTTTGGAGGTTTTACTTATTTCCTTGAAAAGTTCTTCCTGTATTTCATGAAGGAAATGATAAACCTAGCACAATCATAGCCAACTTGTATTAGCAAAAGATCCTTCCCCAATTCATGAATTTGGCAGGAGTCATCAAGGCATTTCCAAAAGTCCAGTTTGAACAGTGGTCTATTTTCAGAGATATCTGGAAGAGTACCTTTGGAATGAATAAGTACTCTAGATTATGCAGCATAATGCCTCATTGATTTTTGCCATAAATTCAGGTAATTATGTTACCCATGCCTCATGCCTCTTCAGAAGTGAACAGTTTTCATTGAAAGACATTTTATGCATTAGAATTAGGCTTATTGTCTAATTAAAATTAGCCAAAATTGGAGAGATGACCCCAAAAACACGAAAAAGGTATTAATTTGTTTTTGACATGTTGCACGGTTGAGTTAACATTATAAACTACCACAACATTGCTAACATTCTCCCATGACATCAATGGGTACCATGATTGAGGCAAATCAGTTACTGACCTACTGATTAGGAATTTTTCTTTAGGTGCATTAATTCTAGGGTGGTTTGGAGTCCTCTTTTAAAAATGCCTCCTAATTTCCCATTGAACAAAAATAAGAGTGTCATCCTCTGAATCATTTAAATGATTTCTTCAAGAAATATATTCAGCACTTATATTCAATGCAAAAAATAATAAAAAATAAGAAATAACAGGATTTTGGAAAATATTTTTTCAACACCAAGTACAATAACTTCAGACTTGGCATTGGTATTTATTTAAATCTTAAAATCTTTAGTATGTGCACAAAATTATTATAAAGTTTTATTAATAACTAGGAAGCTACAAAATTCTTAATATGTTAAGTAAAATTATGGGCAAGGCATTGAAGCAATGTAGCAAATGTCATTTGTGTGTCTCAAAATTCTCCCCACTTCTTTTTAACTCACCTGTATCCACAACCCCAGCCCTTGTCCAGTAATCCAGCAGAGAAGTGATCAGCATAATTGCAAATCCAAGTCTTGATAACCTTGGGTGACTGACTGGAGAATTTCATCACTGCACCTGTCAGATCTGAACACCAAGGACATTCCTAATTACAAGCTCATCACATGACAGGTCAATGGGATAAAAATAAGCAACATATCCAGTGGTTTTTTTGTGACTACCCATAGAGAATGTTTATAAGCATTCAATTACGTTCCCCCCTCTTCACAAAAAAAAATTTGAAAGACAACAACCCAATAGATTGGGTCCACAGAATATCTCTGTACTGCTGCCTCAACCAATCAAAATCAGCATAGAACAATAAGAATCCACCTCCATATTGACCCACCTGGAGCCAGTCAGACTCCTGTCTGAATATGGTCACAGATTGGAGCTGTAAACAGCATAAGACAGCATAAGAAAAACTTGTCCATGCTCAATCATATACACTATTTGACTACCTGCATGCTGCAAACCATTACTTAGATTTTCTTTCCTTTTTGGTTTAATGCATGAAACCAGAAGACATAATGTGGTTTTTCTTAGATTAAAACTAATGGACTAACATAGACTAGTGGTTGGCCAATGTCCAAAGATTTCAATTTGCCAGATTCCACATGTAACTATCAAATTGATTCATGAATGGGAGAAGAGAGAGCAGAAGTATTACATGCAGCATGGAATAAAGACTCATGGGAACAGGAAAGGGAGAAATAAAGTTCAAAGGCATTTGTCTCAAGAATGATTAACACGTTGGCGACAATGCGTCCTGATGCCAGGATGCAGATTTTTTAATTACTGTAATTGAACTACTCTTCAATCTATTGTACTAGCAGTTGACTGAATATCAAAAAAATTATATTCTCGGCCAATGCGTCCTGATGGCAGGACGCATTTTTTGACAAAAAAAATGCGCGTGGTCCCACGTGGCGGACAAGCAAAAATAGGCTGGTCGTCAACGTGTTAAATTGAAATATGGACCCCAGGAAGTTAGACAGAAGACAATAGGGTAAGTGAGACTAATTCAAACCCTGCAATATAGTTTGCCCCTACATCAAATAATTCAAAGTAGAAATTAATCCAATGTGGCTTTTCAAACAAATTATACCTGTCCAGTCTTAAAATGTGAATGGACAGTGCAAGCATTTCTTCTCAAATGATGGAGGTCCCAAAATCATCAAGTTCAAAACATATGTGAAGAATATCATGCAATTCTACCTCTTCTTGTTCAGTTAACTCATCTCTAATGAAGCAGTCCATGTCATCCTCTCATTCAACCTAAAGTTCTCTTGAAGACAATTCATCCATATCACTTTCATAATTGAAAGGTTCTCTCATATCCTAGCCTGCTCAACTAAGTTTCTGTGAGCTTGTGTCTTTTTCTTATTCATGCTGCCACTTTTCACTTGGTTTCCTGATGCTGCTTCTTAGCTAGTTCCACTCTGACTACTGATCTCTTTCTTGGCTTTCTTTGGGATGTTAACATAGCTCAATATTCCTAAGTTAGACATCCAGACCACCATAATTTTCCATTTCTTAATGTGGGTTGATTTAGAGCCAACTTCTTGAAGCAGAGAGTTCTGAAATGAACACTTGTTCACAGATATTATAGCAAATGAGTAGAATATTCTTCCTGAATAAGGGCTTTTGATGGAAGGGTGAGAGCAGGTGGAAAAAGAGCAAGAGGTTGTTTTTGGGGTTGAGTTGACTTGATGGATGAGTTTTCAATAAGTAAAAATAACACTATGCACTTGACCTACAATGCCAGCCACTTTGCCAGTCTCATGAAAATTTAATGTGTTTCTTTAATTTTAGAGAAAATTTTAAAGAAACACATTAAATTTTCATATACAAGAATGGATTATGAAAAGCAATTAAAATTACACTACAAGTTTAAAATTTGCATTTCTGGCAAGAAAGAGGCCACATTTGGGATTCCTCCTGAATACCTAAGCAGGTATGAGCAATGTTCATCTTACTGATTTCATCAGAATCACTTTTGCATCCTACTAGTATTTGGGACTCTGCATCTTTCAGGCTTGTCCAAAAACTCTTTGTCCTCTCCAAAAATACAGTATGTAGGACCTTTATCACCTGACTAGATATTCAGTCAACTGCTAGTACAATAGATTGAAGAGTAGTTCAATTACAGTAATTAAAAAATCTGTTATGATTGAATTGGGTGCCACCTATGCTGAAATGCAAAGCATATTTGTAAGGCTGCATTAATGGCAGTCTTGGGTTGAGGGCATAATGGCCAGTTATATTGCATACATCAGTCAGTGCTAGTGCCAATATGCCATATGGAAGGGGAAGCCAACAAATTATTTGCGAACTACAATATTCTACACTAAGTTATCAATGTTTTCACATGGGCTAATGGGACATAAGACACTGCATCTTTGCACCATTCCTTGCTGAGTGCAGCCAGAAGCATGTTTTGGTTATAAAGCAAAAAATATGGAGGTGTGGCAGGATTCCCAATCCCATCATTTGAGATAGTCCTGTGGCATAGAATGGCTCAATTACATGTCTGTAAAATATCAAATTCTTGCCAAAGGGACACAAGAAACATAATCTGAACTAGAAAATGGAAAATCTTAGGCCATAGACCTATATATACACCCAGCCAAAAAAGAAACACATAGCTGAAACATTATTATAATGTAAGTTCAGTTCAATGAAGTTACGACATGTAGCTATCAATTCAAGTCGGGCAGAACAAACTCAAGTGTTTGACACCATTTTGCTCATGAATTTGCACAATCTGTAACCACATGTGCATAAATTAATGTTTTACTTAACAACCAAGTGCAATGCCCATGGATACCATTCTTTCAATGAAACCCTGTGCAATGTTGCAAGATGCTGTTTTTGATACATGGGCCGGGTTCTCATCAACAGGTTGGCAGTCATTGTAGTGCAGCAAAGCCGTCAAAGATGCCAAGACTCTCAAAGGTGGATTGCAATAATGCTACTGGGAGATTGGAAGCAGGTGAATTCCAGTCATCAGTTGCAAGAGACTTTAACATGTTCACTGCCAATGACACACCTCGTCGTTATCCTTTCCATGGAAACTAATGTTATTGGCAGTGAATGTGTTAACTGGCTCCAGAGTATCGTCTCAAGGTTATGGGACCGGTTCCAGCAACATGGTTCAACGTGTGACCATCCACAACCTGGCACATCACACATCACCACCCCTGCACAATATCGATACATTCAACTCAGATATCTGCGGGATCAGTTTGCTACAGCAACCTTTACAACATCAGCAGTGCCTGGAAGGCAGAAAATGCCACCTCAAACTATCTGTAAACTGCTTCCGGGTAGCAGGTTTGAGATCATGACAACCACTCTGAGGATTTGTCCTGCAAGACCAGAACAGGGGACTTAGTTTTCAGTGGTGTCACAGGCACAGGGTATGCTCTCAAATGCATTGGAGAACAGTCATGTTCAGTCATAAGTCCAAATTCTTACGAGAGGTACTGATAGTTCCAATTGGGCTATGCACTGTCACTATGCGTTTTTTTTTGAGCGAGTATACTTGGAAAAGAGTGGAGATGTTCTCCAGAATGCTGATCTCTTTAATAGACCCAGGTTCTAGACACAGGAAAGAGAGATTTAATTATACCATATACAATCTCTATTTATTGATGACTGATGCTGATAGTTGCTAATACATCAGCATAGCCCAGCAAATTTGAATACATATCCTTGAAAGAGTTGATGCCAAATTAATTCTATTTTACAAACCTAGATATTGAAGTCTTACCAAAACCCATACCTATCACAAAGCCATCAAGCAGGTAACTGGGTAAAACTTTCTGATGGTGAACCAGTTGCTACTGATTGGATATAAGTAGGCTTTAACCAATTTTTTCAAACTACTCATATTGGGAAAGGAAGACAGGGAATCACTAAAATGTCCCTAAGGGTCAATTTCATCTGATGAGAAAAAATCTGTAAGGAAGGGAACAACAATTAGCAGCTCTCTCTGAGGAAGCTGCCTCTGACCATAGAATATAGTGAAGTTAGTACTTTCCTGATTCTCAAATTTATTCTGTTATAATAGTAAAAGGATGACTTCATGGCATTAACTCAACATAATACATAAGAGCAAGAGTCAGTAAGGGACATATCAAACAAACCTCTCGTCATGATGGAGCTATCATCAGTGATGGATTCACTGTGGGAGGTGCGATGCTGGATCATCTTCACGTGGTAGTCCACTGCAGACAATTGCCCTTGTTCAACTTTGCGGGTCAAATGTTGTGAGTAGATATCACTTGCTTTCTTTTGACTCATTCCATATTCCTCCTATACACAAATGCCCACATATATACTAATAAAGCTCCCATCTCAGACAAGCATTTCCACAGAGACATAGACAAAGAAACTCACTAAAGGAGTATGAACAATATTTAAATTTCACATGCAAAAATTATGACAGACAAAAAAAAAACCTAAAAATTACAGCAAATCAAATTTCTTTATTTTCAAGGTTAACCCAATTCATACAGATTCTAACGCCTTATTTTCAAGGTTAACCCAATTCATACAGATTCTAACACCTTATTTTCAAGGTTAACCCAATTCATACAGATTCTAACACCTTATTTTCAAGGTTAACCCAATTCATACAGATTCTAACGCCATGAAATGAAAGTAATGTAAGCCAGTAAAAATATCTGGAAATGCATTTTAAAATTTTGTAAAAAAAAAAAAAAAAAAAAACCTGGGTAATTTTGCCAGAGAAAGAGTGCAGCCAACCGCCCATAGGTGATGTGCCCCATTTTTTAGGCCGTTGAATTTATAGTCAAACTTGGTATCAAATTAAAGATCTCGTCGAGCTGATTACGAATATATAGGTTTCAAGATCTAGTCTTTTACCGTTGCAGAGAAAGCGGGCTCTAAAGGTACCAACCCCAATAGATGGCGCCACAGGTTCTAGTTATGAGTAGTTGTGTGTTGGCTAGATCTTGATCGCGGTTATCAATAGGATCTCTGTTGA
>CAJPEV010000008.1:177190-212489 GCA_905338385.1 Darwinula stevensoni | reverse complement strand
AAGGGCAAGATGCAGTCTCGTTACAGGAGTGGCACCAGTCATTATCAGTTCATTCTGGTTGACAGGGAGAAGACCGGTTGTGAAGCGATTGTGGCCTACTTTTGCACATGCGAGGCAGGAGCGCGCACTGTCGGATGCTGCAGCCATTTGATGTGCATCATTTGGTACCTGTCGTACGGACACAATCATCCCTACGTTATTCCAAACGAGAACTTATGTAATATGACTTTAAAAATCGCTAATTAATCAGATAAATATGCTTCATTTGAGTCATATTTTATAATGATGAGCTGGTGGCTCCATCTACCGGAGTTGGTACCTTTATAGCCCGTTTTCTCTGCAACGGTAAAAGTCTATATCTTGACACCTATATATTCGTAATCAGCTCAACGAGATCTTTAATTTGATACCAAGTTTGACTATAAATTCAACGGCCTAAAAAATGGGGCACATCTTGGCCGCACTCTTTATTTTTTATATAAAAAATGAAAATATGGATATGGAATACGAAAATATATCTAGTGAAAAAATCAGTGAATCATGACTCCTCATCACCCCTTGACATAAAAAAGGACTATCTCCAATGTGAGCATGAATACAATAGTCATGTTGAGTCTAGAGTCATGAAGGAGGAAAGGCACATGATGATTTTAACCACTGATATAACAAGCTGTCAAACCAACAGCCCACACTGCTAAATCTTTGACTCCCACACCCAAGTTAACTCATTTCTTAGTTTTTCTTGTCAATCCCAGGACACAAGTGTATTCACAGGTTTGACACATTCCATGGGCATTGTACACAACAATCCCTGAGTAGTGGCAATTGTATTGTATTGTTTGTAAATCGTGTATTATTTCAGTACTTCTGGTGTGGTCTGGAATGATATGAGATATGTGGTCTGGAATGATAGGTGCCTGGTGCACAGTAGCAAAAAAAACATGGAAGTTACAGGGTGGATCAAAAGTTCTTACAATGCTTTAAAAGTGTTTTTCTCTATCAGACCTTTAGCTTTCCATAAACGGATTGCACCATTGAAAAGAGCACAAAAAAATCATCTAGAAAAGTATCCTTTTATTCTATATAGCCCCCCATTTGCCTCTACTACACGCTTGAGATGCTTTGGAAATTCATCAACCACATTTCATAAGTATTCTTCAGGCATTTCATACCATATGCACTTCAAATGTAGCTTGAGTGAAGTAAGACTTGTCCTCAATTTAGGCATCAGTTGGGACTCCATGTATGATCAGATACTGTAGTCAAGGGGATTAAGATCAGGGGAAGATGCAGGCCAATCTGATGGTGAGAGGAATGATGGAGTGTTGTTTTGGAGGAAGGTGAGAGTCTTTTTTTATTTGTGTGCAGGTGCACTGTCTTGTTGGAACACAAAGGGCCTACTTTTGAAGTGAGTCTTGGACCAGGGAAGGAAAACTTTCTCTAGGACTTCTTGAACATAGTATAGTGCTATGTTCAAGAAGTCCTGGTCCAAGACTCACTTCAAAAATAGATGGCCCTTTGTGTAAAAAAAGACTAACCTTCCTCCAAAACAACACTCCATTATTCCTCTCACCATCAGATTGGCCTGCATCTTCCCCTGATCTTGATCCCCTTGACTACAGTATCTGGTCATACATGGAGTCCCAACTGATGCCTAAATTGAGGACAAGTCTTGCTTCACTCAAGCTACATTTGAAGTGCATATGGGATGAAATGCCTGAAGAATACTTATGAAATGTGGTTGATGAATTTCCAAAGCATCTCAAGCATGTAGTAGAGACAAATGGGGGGCTATATAGAATAAAAGGATACTTTTCTAGATCATTTTTTTGTGCTCTTTTCAATGGTGCAATCCATTTATGGAAAGCTAAAAAAAGCTATAGAGAAAAACACATTTAAAGCATCATAAGAACTTTTGTTCCACCCTGTAAAGGGCAAGGAAAAAGTATACCTAAGCATCAAATCAACGGGTTGATGTTCTGTGCTATACTTGAGCATGTCTCAGGAGAAGTGCAGAGTGATTATTCTAAAGAAGGATCTTAAAGGGTTTGGATGATTATTTCTAGCATGAAATGTCCACTCTTTTGAAAAGATGGCATTACTCATATATTTAGCTATCAGAATTTACTAAGTGAAAAGATTAACCTTAAAATTAATCATTGTTGATTGTAGATGAAGAACTGAAAAGAATAAGCAGTAAAAAAAAGTTCTTGGAAGAAAAGGCATTTAAAATAGATTTTTACCGATGAATTTTATAATACCAAATATTCATAACATTTTTCCATACATTTAACTTGAAATATTATTAGGGATCTTGCCATGCATCCTGGACCCAAAAGTTACACCAAACTTACAAGGAGAAGTCACTCTGCTTCAGGAGGCCAAAGATTAGCAGTGCACAGGAGCAAATTGGCCAGGCAGCACAAGAGGATTTCCAACAAGGCAGGATAAAGGAAGGAATGGAGGGGGGGAATGATGAAGAAACTCCTGTCCAATTTTCACCACAGCTATGGAACAGAGCAAACAGCTTCTTCCCCTAACATGTATTTTCTTCAATTTTACTGTATGCTTCTGGCAACCATGATATCTACTGGCCAACAAGTAGAATGCTAGATTATTTTCTCTAACACTAAGTCACCCACTATGGAGAAAGCACCAACTGATACTTTTACTACCCAATAAAAATGCCCTCATAACCCTTTTTTTTCTTAAATCTGATGAAAGCAAACAGAAATCTTAAATAAGAATGAGTCAGGATGGAAGGGGAGAGATATGTGAAAGAGACGGAAAAGGTAAAAGAAATCATATGAAGCATGAGAACATTCCCCCTCCCCCCTTACTCTTCCTAAAGGAGCAGACCTGTAAAGCCTGGAATTCAGTCTCTTCACGACGGCGCTTCTTCTCTCTTTCCCTTTTCATGCTCTCCCATTCCCTCCGTTCCAGTTCTTGGGCCAGGTACCCATCACGCAACACCTACAAACACCCGCACAATCCACTTATTCTTTTCATGATTGTGCAAGCGTGGAGAGGAAGAAGTGGATTTTTCTTTCGCTCCTTAAAAAAATACTACCCTCTCAGAACCACAACAGGGAGAAATTGATAATGGATTTTTGCAGCCTGTTATATATCTCTCAACACAATTGTCAATTGTCATGCAAGTATAATACATGGATCAAGTCCAGCAAAAAATTAAGGGTGAACAAAGTCCATCTAGTTGTAAACCTTTCAAGAAAGACTTGATCATGCCAGCAATGGTGTTTTTCACCTGGCATCAATCATGTGGCCTGTTCTTGGGTGCATTTACATAGGTCTATATCCTAAGATTTATAGGAAAAAAATTTTTAAATGCCTCTGCTTCCAGCTTCATTGTCAAATTACATCAAGATAAATCCCCTGGTTTGCTTGCATTGTAAAGTCAAAGCCACTTCAATCAAATGCTGGTACAATATACAATATCTTTACATGCAATAAAATAATTAAAACAAGTTCCTGTATATTTGCAAAGAGAAGAGGAGAAATGTAGGCAAAGGTGACTGACCTGATCTTCTGATTGATCATTGTTTTCAAAATGAGCATTCACATGCTCTGACATTTCCTTGGATGACTCAAAGGCAGACATTCCACAAATAGGGCAAGTAGTCACCAAGGATTCCAAAGATGATGCAGTTGATACCCCTGGTGTGTTCTAGAAAACAACTGTTATAAATACCAACAAATTGTACTGCAATGAATGATCTTAATGATTAACAGTAACTTTGACTGAACACTTCCTGTCCATTAGCATAAAAACCTTTCAAGCATAGGCACTTGCTCAGTTTGCTTTTTACTTTTTCTTCTAACATGACTTTGCAGTCCCTTAAATATGATCAAAAATCTGATAATATTGTAGAGAGACTTGAAAATGCATTGAAGTACCAATATTGACCATTGCTGACAATGAGTCTGTAGGATCTGCAAAGGAGTTTGCTCAATTTTGGATCCTAAACTGATTTCAAAGATATGTGCATATTTCGAGAGGGTGTCCTTAGCCAAACCTAAAAATATCATTTGTTTTCAAATCTGAGCAATTTGAAAATGTTGGGTTAGGTTAGGTTGGGTTTGCCCTTTTTTGCCCTTAAATCGATTTTGATGAAATTAATATTTATGCAATCGGTTTCACTTGTGAACATGACATGTATCATTTTTATTTGAATGTGAAAGGTTTAAAAAAAAGGTAGGTTAGGTTAGGTTAAATTATTTTACTGTTTTAAAATGGGACTTCCAATAAATGTGTTCTGCATCATCAAAAACATAGAAAGAACATCATTTTGGAAGTAATAGGTGAACCTTAGCAGGAAACTGGAAAATCTAGCAAAAAATTTTGAATGCATGATTCATTATATAAAAGTTTATGATGTGAAGATACATAGCACATTTTAAGAAATACAATTAAATTCCATTTTAATTTTGATTTTTCTTGGTAGTCTGCATTTCCCTTCCCTCAAAATTTAATCCACACTGTATCCACATTGGAAGTATGTGTTCTGATGAAAAACTCATGCAAAATAACTTCATTGTATACTAACCTAACCTAACTTTTTCAAACCCTTCAGATTAGAGTATAAGTGATTTTTTATTACTCTGCAAATAGCATCCTTTCAAATAATATAAGATTAATTGAATTCAGTTTAAGGGTCAAAATAGCATTATATTGGACATCCTCCTTTACTATCCCTTGATAGTTGATAACAGGGAAAAAATATTAATTTCAGGGTTGTAGGCTTACTATTTGGGTAATTCATTTTCTGGAAAAGGTATGAAGTTTGTTACATATAATATCTCCATTAAATAAGGTTCATGCATGATAGGACGTGATATTACAATGGAAAAACAAACAAGTCATAATTTGAGTTTCTTGGTTTTATGGCTGTCCCATTCTTTTGCACAGATTGTATAAACAAATACTTTTCAAGAATCAGCTTCATTTCTCTACAATATAAACACCCCTCCCAACAAAATTAGAGGACCAAAACAAAATGGAAAAATTTTAACAGAATGAAATCCTTGAAAATATTTTGATTTCTGTTCACTTTAAGAATTGCCAACGTAAACTAAGTCATCCTGTCCTTGTTTGACTGATACAGCTATACATTTATACAGTACCAACATCATCATAATAACCAGTAAAACCTAATGATACTAAGGCTGTGTGCCTTCAACCTAAGACCAATTTTGAAACATTTCATCCTGGCCTTGAGGCATCTAGTCCTGCATAGTGCCTCAATCCAACAGCACCATCCAGTGTATATGAATCAAATGTAATGGCAACAATATCCTGGAGATGCATTAACCCTTCCACTGCTATGCAAAAAAAATATCTGCCATTCTCCCAGTATTATAAAAACTGGAACTGTTAACCTGAAAACAATGGTTTAGGTTTAAAATGTATATCATGAAAACTATTGAAGACAGTGGTTACATGCATTTACAGCAGAGAAATAACCCATAAACTCCATGTTAGACCTGGATGACATATTGCTTAGAAGGAAATTATCTCAAATTTACCAATCATGTCAATACTGTGCCCCAAAATTTTTGCAATGAGATGAAAAAAATTGTTTGTTGAAAACCATCAGGAAAAAATGCATCCAATTGCCTTTTCTGCCCAAAGAAAAGGAGATAGCACTTTCTCTTTTGGTCATGTCAGTTCCTCCAATCTTTCCTATGCAATGACAGTGTGCAGTTCATTTAGGCAATCATATATTTTCACTGCAAAGCTGATTTGTACTGCTTTTTCATGCTTTCTTATTCAGATTATTCCTGGTGACCAAGAAAAATGAATAATCAAAATTGTATTTTTACTGTCTATCTCTACCATTGGTCAACAATGCAAATAAACTTGTTTCATTAGAATTCTATTCAATATTGAATTCTCAACTAAAAATTAAATATTGACAAATAAATAAAAAAAACAATAATCTTTAAATGTAGTGAAATCATTGACTGGGATTTGGGAGCCCAGAGCAGAAAATACTGGAATGACAAAGGAAATTAAGAACTAAACTGTCTATGTCTTGTTGGGTTCACTTTCATTCCCAAGCATAGTAGTCTTGGGTGACAGCAAGAGGGCTCTGATATCATTTCACATTCTAACAAGATTCCATGGGAAGGTGAGCAATCAAGTCACAAGTACTCTCACATTAAGAAATTTTGAAAACTAAAAATCAAATCAAATCAACTGAGACTTTGTAAATTGTCTCACATGGCATGGGCTGAGGATGCTCACATGAGCACGCTCCACATGTTCTTCAAGCACATCGAATGAGTCTAAGTTCACCGAACAGATGGGACAAGTCATGGACCCTTGAAATTCCTGTCCACCTTCTCCACTTTCATTCTGCTTGTCACATTCATTGCCCCTGAGGGCAAAGTGAAAATTGTTCATGTGCTGCTCCAGAGCTTTAAAGGAGTACCCAGGGGCATTGCAGATGGGACATGCAGAAACTGCTTCTTCAGAAGATCCAGTAGAGGAAGAGGAAGAGGGAGCTGTCAATATGACAAGATTATTGGATGCACCATCACCAGACACATAAGAAGTCTTAGATTGAATTGCAAGAATGGAGAGGTCAGGGCTGCTTCCATGTTGTGATGTTTGTGGCTCTTCCTTGGTATCTCCAATGG
Source organism: Darwinula stevensoni (assembly GCA_905338385.1). Classification (NCBI taxonomy): domain Eukaryota; kingdom Metazoa; phylum Arthropoda; class Ostracoda; order Podocopida; family Darwinulidae; genus Darwinula; species Darwinula stevensoni. Next base: position 205,829 of record CAJPEV010000008.1, on the reverse strand, counting down.
CCTGAACTGTGAAGGTAGCCAGGAGTCAATTTAAGAATGGAAATAATCAAAACCTTTGGTAAATTCATTATTGAAAATTCAGTAGTAATTAGTAATAATTAATACTTTTTTCTAACCTCATGTCCCATATTCACACAGCAGTACTTTTCACATTTCCTTCTGATCTAATAGACTAATTTTATAGGCCTATAACATTTAGAAATTCAATCCCATCACAACCAAATAAACAGTTCGAGTGCCTTGATATTGCTGCAGAGGTGACTGAGCTGTGCAACCAAATGACATTCACCACAAATTTACTTGGGAAAGTTGGGTCATTAGATGTTGGTATTTACCAGTTTTCACTTCTTTCCAAGTCTCTAGAGAATTTTTCCCCAATGGGTTTTAAAGAACTGAGATATTTTTTAGAAATATGCTCAATGATAAAGATCTATAACATTTCAAACTGTACCATGTTGGATGCTGAATAAAACAAACACCATTCAATTTTTCTCGTCAACTTGAAGGCTGATACAAAGAGGGTTTGGAAATGAGAGAAAAGAAAAATCAATTTACAGCAAAAGAATTATAATATTCAATTCAGTTCAATATTTTTAAGATTCATCCAAGAATCACATCTCCTTGTTAAAATAGATCTGCTGAAGAGTCTGGGGATAGTAGCATCCTAGAAAATGGTACAGTCCATCTTTAGCAGTGCCAATTGAGTTGATGCTCCATTTGGTCACAATCAAGCAATTTCCTTGAAGCTACATAGATAAGGCCACTGGTGGCAAGGAATCCATGTCCCTTCTAACACAGACCTATCTGGCAGAAACTTTTCTCTATCATTCCTGGTATTCTCATATTAATCAGGAGAAATAAAGTTCATTAATTTATTCCAATACTTTCATTTGCCATTCTGAAGTAAGCTTAGGTTAAGGCACAGAAAGACTGTCCAAGCATTTCATGTATTTTGCACACCCTCACCTTCCCTGTGAACCAGCCCAATGCATACCAGTGAAGTGCCCAGGGACCCAAGCTACACTGGTGTCCCCTCCCATCACTTCAATGTAGGGAGGGAACATAACATTGCACAGGATATATGTAGGGGAGGTCTTTGAGTGCAAGATACTGTCTGGAAGAGGGGTAGGAAAGAGATGTAAAATGATCCTCAGACCCAAAGGACAAGCAACAAGCAGATTAGGACCTAGGGCATGTGTGCCTAGTGATGTCACCATCTCCTGCTGTTATCCTTGCCCATCCTCCAATGTCTTACATCACCATCTTTAAAAAATATTCCATGACTAGCCTTCTATACTTCATGGACTTTATTGACAGCTATTAGACCCAGAAATTATCCATGATGACACAAAAATACATAACTATAACAACAAAAAGAAGCATCTAGGAGCTCAATATTGGACATAGATGTTTATTAGCTTTGGACCGCAATGGGCTTGTCACTTCTCTGGATCACACTTGGCCAAGCTTACAGGTGGACCCTTTGCATAAATAGACTGTGCCATGGATACAATAACAATAAAGTCAATAAGGGGAAAGTTAAACCTAGTCTTTGTGCATATTACATGGATAGTTGTGAAATGATGCACTGGATAAAGCCATCAAAAGGATGGTATTGACAAAACAGAGCATACCCTTCTGGCCTACTGCTAAGTTACTGGAAAATTTCTAATAAAGTGAAGGATTCTGATGCACATCTAGCATGGTCTTGCACTGCTGTCTATGCCCTGCTTTAATCACCTTTTCTTCACTATATCTCATCCCCTTCTCCCTGAACCATGTTTAGGCCAGCAGTGTTTATTCACTGGACTCAGACACTAAAGAATGGGACATTTCCCTTGCATGAGACAAGTGGAAAGATGTCTGACTCAAGTGAAAGACACTGTACTATCTTTCTCTACTTGAGATAACACCTGAAACTCTAACATCTCCAACCCTTGGGGGCTGAATTGACCTTTTAGGTCCACTTAAGCCTAACTACAGTTACCACAAAAAATTGCCTAAATACTAATAAATTCAAGACAACCTGGGGCTTGTAACGATGGTTTTGATACGTTGGAAGGCAATTCGGTGATTTTAGCAGAGGAATGCGAGTCAAGTTCTCGACTTCTCGATGGACACCCTGCACCCATGTTGCTCCGAGCACTGCATGTCTGCATGACCTTTTCATAGTTCTCGATGCCAGTGGTTAGGCCCCCCTCAAAGGAGGTACATGGAAGGTCATCAGGCAGAGCGTCTGCAATTGCACGACGACCACCTCCTCTCAGATTACTCTTCTTCCCTCCCCTGAAATCCTGCGAATTACTGCCGCCTGACATCTGGCTTTCATAAAACAGAATTTCTTCAGTTGATATAACCTCCGGACAGACGCGAAAAGTACTGCATCCAATTTGTACTTGAGCACTGATCTTGGTCCACTGTGAATTTCCATCCAATCTGGAATCTACATAAGGCATCGATCAGCGTAACCTGAACCTGGTACGATAGACATATCGAAAGAGATCTCATGAAGAAAAAAGAAAATGCAATAGGGTTTGTTGGATCTCATTACTATATATAGGCCTTGGTTCACTTCGGGGTTTCAACGATGTCTGTGACTGCTGTGATGTTCGATGCCTCCTCGTTGAGGGCACAGCTGATGCTGATGTCGGATGCGACCCTGGATAAACAAGGTCCGGGCAGGTCATCACGCAGGCGCGATATTGGTTCACTTCTTCCCAATCCCTCCCGCTTCCGAAATTGCTATTTCCAATTAATTTGTACGGAATACAGAAGATACGCGTTTCCCGTGTACTTAGCCTCTACCTGCACCTTGCTGAAGCAGGATATGCTGACATGACGGAGAGCAAGCTAGGCTAGGCCTGCAAATGACACGAGTGTCGATTTAATTTACCCTTGCTCGTTATGAATTCCTTAGATTAGTATAGCAAAGTTATATCCCTACTGCAGGAAGACTCACCATGATTTATAAACATTTCATAAGGAGTACAGAAACACAAGACATAATGTTGTAATATATTCAGGGCCGACCATAACTAAAATATTTCGGCGCCCTGTGCAAAGAGACGGGAGAGGCACGTTGGCAAGAAACTCCTGCCTCTCTCTCTCTCAGAGCGAAGAGGCGTCAATCCCTAGCATCCAAAATGACGCTAAAACGGAACGCATTTCCACTTTCTGAAGGAAAACTGCGGGTGGCATCCATTATTGATTCATTAATTCTGACAAGTTTTGGCGTCCCTGGTGAATTTGCGCCCTTTGAGGGGGCACATTGGTACATGCCTAAGGCCGGCCCTGGTTGTATTCATCCTCCTCGAAAAAAATAAAAATAAAAATAAAATAAAATAAACTAATGCAACACAAGCACAGAACTTATGTTTTTTTAAGAAAAATTTTCTAGTGCCTCTTCCCCTGAATTGGAATTATTTCATTATTTTCAACCTGACCTGAAAGAAAGACTTGCACACTTTATTCATCAGATCAGAAGTATGGCTGGTATGGTATCACGTGACGGCGATCAGCCAATGGGAAGCCACAGTTGGCGGCATCCCCGCATACAAAAGCTGTCTAGACCTTGTTTATCTAGGGCCTTGGGCTGCGACTACTCACATTGCGACCTTTGTGATATCATCAGGAAGTGAAGAGTTCCCTGACTTCAGATGACATGGGACGCACTCATCTCTGCAGTCGATGAGCTAGAGTGATTTTACTTTTAACTAATACCACCTTTAACATGGGCCATGCAAGGTCGATGGGAGGTCGTCCAATCTACTCCATTGGCGCTCTCTTCGCCATGATAGAAACGAAATATTGTAGAGATGGAGAGTGCTTCATTTATAGAGAAGTAAGATCCAGAGAGATATACTTACTCACTGTAAGTATATCTCTAGTATATAAAGGGCAGCGATTCCCAGACTTCTTTGAATCATGACCCACTTGCTGACGTACAGAAAATTTCGCGACCCATGAGTCCAGAACGAGGTTTTTCAAAGTAATTATGACGTGAAGAAAACTGATCAACCGTTTCTGCAGGGCATGTTTTATCCTAAGCGGATGCGGATGGTATTTTTTATACTGGGAAAATCTACGCGACCCACCTTGATGCCACTCGCGACCCACAGTTTGGGAACCGCTGATATAGGGTATGTCTAAGGAGCTTGCATCTCTGCATATTTATTGGTTGCAATATTTGACTTTAAAAGTCTTAATTTCTAGGCACATACAAAAGCATCATCAGTTTCTTACCAAATATTTTGAAAGCAAGTAGTGGTAAATAATAAAATGTAGGACAGCGAAGAACAGAAGCTGAGCTCTGGTGCTATTTCGAGGAACTGCACAGCTCAAATTAGGCACTGAGATGTCCGTCCAACCATAGACGCCGACTTCTAAAAAATATCGGGAGGCAAGGTCCTACTGCCCCTGACATAACACTGACGGAATCGTACCAGGATCCAGTGGGGTAGCTCACTATTATTATAGCAGTTGCGTGACGAGAGAGGGGGGGGGGGGTTTCTGGGCATGAAGAGGGCCAAGGGTCCTCGCCCTTCCACCCTATACCCTTAGGTGGTGACGGGATCTCTCGGAACTCTGAACAGTTAGGAAAATCATATTTGAAGGAGGAAAAGGTCTGTGAAGGATGATGTCAGAGAATTTGAGAAGTTGGCCTTCAGTTCAGTTCATTTCAGTTCAGATGGGGGACGAGGAAGTTTCAAGTGGTGGGAACGTAGTTCTTGGCCATCATTCGACAGTTCAAGGGAAAGACGATCTGTTCAATTTGGAAGGAAGCTTTGAGAAAGGTCTCCTCGCGTCCTTAAATAGGCGAGTGCATTCATAAGCGACGATTTCAGTAACTCGAAGAAGGCACTGGAAAAGTTCTCCGTTCATTAGAATTAAACTCGTAGGGCTGATCTACGCGCGAGAAGAGCGTTATTGATTATTTTCTCAATTTATAAGATACTTGGACGGGATCAATTAGGGAAAAACCGAGTCGCAAAGTGTCTCTAATAGGGTAGTAGTGCACTGACACTCTAAGTACTCTGTTATTGGGTTGTGATGGAATGGAATTTGTAAATGTTCTAGACCTAGTCTATTTGGCCAAAATAGAATGTGGAAAATACTGTTGCGTAAATATAGAACATGAGCTCATGACAAAAGTAAAAAGTACAAAGTACAGTCGACTCCGGATAATCGAATACCACTTAAAGGAATACTACGCTTAATGAATACCATTTTACGGTCCCGATTTTTCAACCATAAGGTACATCGCATAAAGGAATACGGTTATTAGAATAACCCGTTTAAAGGAATAAACTTTCCTGAAATATAGAATAATATTTTTCACTTCATTGTAAAACGAAATGCTTATTTTTCCCATTCGCGTTCTTGGAAAGTCTCCTCCGGCCTTTCTCCAAGACACCCATCCTCCCTCTTCGTAGAACCAAGGTCACGAGTCAAATGTAATTTGTAGTACAGTTGACTCCGCTTAAAGGAATACTCACGGGACCAGCGAACTTTATTCTGTAATCCGGAGTATTCCAATAACCGAATTAATCGAACTGTGCGTCTTCTTCGTACTTCAGACAACTTTTAAAATGCACGGTCTATAGTACAGTACCCGTAATAGCGCATTCGCCGATTGATTGATGATGCGTTTTCCACAATACAATATTTTGCTACTTTGTTTTAGATGATCTTGGAAACTTGAGACAGAGGTCCCTAACCGCCGGGACAATTCAGCTTGCGTCTTCTTTTCATATACGAGGTAGATGGGTATTCGGAACCACGGTCTTTCCGGCCAAGCTGAGGTATTTCCTTTTCCCCATGGTCAACTCGAAATGTGCAGATTTGATGCCTTTAGGCTCAATATGTAGTCCAGGTAAAATAGCTTTAACTTTCGCCTAAAAAGGGCAGGCTTGGCTCTTTTCCACATCTGCAGTCTATATATACACCCCAAATTCTAGGAAAGGGTGTCCTTGCCTTCCCTCGGTTCACGGAAGAGTCAAGTGGGAACTCGTGACCTTGGTTCTACGAAGAGGGAGGATGGGTCTTGGGGAAAGGCCGGAGGAGACTTTTTAAGAACGCGAATGGGAAAAATAAGTATTTCGTTTTACAATGAAGCGAAAAAAAAAATTATTTCATATTTCAGGAAAGTTTATTCCTTTAAACGGGTTATTCTAATAACCGTATTCCTTTATGCGATGTTTTTCATAATGTACCTTATGGTTGAAAAATCGGGACCGTACAATGGTATTCCATTAAGCGCAGTATTCCTTTAAGCTTTATTCGATTATCCGGAGTCGACTGTACCACTGAATTTACCAATGGTTTTATTTCCATGCCATATATACCACCATCGAAGCCATCGAAGATACCAGGGAAGGGTCACAAATCTCACGACATGGAAGTAGCTTTTATTTCTCCGTTCTCGTAATTCGACTTGAGACCAGTAATGGTTTCCAATAATGTATTACATAATTATGTTATAATATGTATATAATTTTGTTCTTTGCTGAAAAGGAATAGGAATACATAGATTCCTCATGACAACTAGGAATTCAAAAATGGGTTTCATTAAATACTTTTTGGCAAGAATTGTGAATTCATATTTTTGAGGAATGGTTGTAACACTTCCTATCAGGGCTTACAAAATCAGGTCCCTCCGCTGTGGCTTACAGAGAATTTTCTAGAGTAAGTCTCACTCTTATTACGATAGCTTTCAGAATGGGTGTCAAGCAGATTTAATCTGACTGGTCGTACTTGTGGCCAGGAAGCATAAAAATGATACCGATTTCATCAATTTATAATCCATTCATCCATTTAAAATTTAGTCAGACGCGAAGCAATTAACTCCATCTTGATATGCGATGACAGTGCACAATATACTAACAAACGTATTCATACACCCAAGTAAGCACTCAGAAGACTTCTGGCTTGGCGGTGATCTCGTCGAGAAGCCTCTTTTCGACCTGTGCGTGCAGACCGACGTTTTCCAAGGGGAGATTGCAACTGAGGAACACCTGTTTCCCCAGGCGCCGGGTCAGGCGAGCTGCCATTGCCATGGAGACCACACAGGAATGATTGCCGAGAAGTTTGGTCGCGATCGGCTCGCCAGTCCCCGTTGCCATGGCAACGGCAAGATCACCTAGGGCTGGGCGAGGCCCAACGCCTAGCCACAGGAGGAGGCTGTCTCGCATCCGCAGCACGTAGTAATGCACAGGATCCGGTTGGAAGGGTTCCGTGAACGTGTGGATCGTGATTCCCGGACTTGGGGATCGGCTCTCATTCACCATACCTCCACTTCGTTTCTTTCTTCTGTTCAGATATAATCGAGTGCATAACTCAACAACTTAGTATGTCACCAGCGTCTTAAAGGGGCAGTTTTGCATTTGGGTTTGTTTCATTACACAGGCTGTATGGAAAGTCACTACATATTTAAAAATTGTAATAACTTTTGTAATTTTTGGAGTAGAACATTGGTTTTTGTGCCAAAAGAAAGAGAATTCAATAGGGCTGTATGATTTCATCGATTTGTTAGCTTGAAATAGTCCTCCATGGTGCCAAAACTGAATCTTCGACACCGTGCGGAAATTGCTGCATGGTATTTGAAGTGTGGGGCGGAGAAGATGGGGAGTTGTATCCAAATCATTCTCCTTCCATCATCACCACATCATGACGAAGGGCTACGGTATGAGGTGTGGAGGTCCTCCATCATGGTCCAGAGGTGGTTGTGGAACGAGAATGATTTGGATACAACTTCCTATCTTCTCCGCCTCCACACTTCATACCGTGTAGCTATTTGCGCACAGTGTCGAAGATTCAATTCTGGCACCATGGAGGGTTACTGCAAACAAAACAAATCAATGAAATCATAAAACCAAATTGAATTCGCTTTCTTCTGAAACAAAATCCATTATTTTAGTCCAAAAATTGCAAAAGTTATTACAATTTTAAAATATGTAGTGACTACACCCTGTATTTCTCACTTTAAATGATTCACTCGGCTCAATGTCGCTTGATTAATCCTACATTCCATAATATGCATTCAAAGCAAAGTCTCAGTTTTCGTGCCGTAATAGCCTTTATCAACCGTGTTCATGACAATACACGGTATGGCTTCGAATCAACAAGTACAAGCTTCTGTAATTCAGATAGGCAATTAGAAGATTGCATAATAGGCAGTGCTCAGTGGTGTAGTATTTTTGCTCATGAGTCAAGGGGGCTGCCAAGGACGTGGCGGGGGGGGGGGGGGGGGGAGATGGTAAGAGAAAGTTCTTGGTGGCGAAAAGAAATCGAAGAAGCGCTAGGCACCATCATGGACTACTAGGGGGGCAGCTCCCCCTCCCCCCACACAATACGCCACTGACGGTACTTCGTGTTATCCATTATGGTTGCCAAAAGTTTTTCTTTTAAATACCAATTGTTATTAAAGGTTGAGACATAGACTACACGCATGCGCTAACTGCGAAGCCACGTGACGTTGTCAGTACCAAGTCCACTCCCTAATACAAAAACTGACTACAACAACGTGATTTATTTGTATTTAGCATCCTTTACGTTCCGCAATTATTACCTTTCTCGTTATTTTGCTGGTAATTGCAACAGGACGAGCAATTCAGATAAACATCGAAAGACCAATATCACGATGAGCGAAAACAGGCCGTTGAGATGTTTTCCCCTTTTCTTCATCAGTTATATTCAGTTGCAGACTCATAAATTGTCTCATAGTTGATTGAAACTCAGTAAACTCAGTATTGCAATCTGAACAAGACCAAAGTACAGTATAAGACGTTTGGAATTTTCCTTCGTTGCAGCCTTATTTACCAGCATAACATTGCCTTTGTCTAGTTGAGTGTGGTTAACATGGAAAAGGCACGCTGATCAGACCGAATGAATGAGAATTATCTGAATGATGGAAGCCAGGGCCGGTGTTGCCAAAATAGAGAGGAATATTCAGAGGAATCAAGCAACTGTTTGACCAGGTATTGACCCATGGGTTGCTACTTGTGAACAGTATAAAACTTTCGTTGCATTCCCGATCTTGTTTTTCTTGTTACTTCATTTTTATTACTCCCATCTCATCTCGTCAGAATTTAGGTAAATGAATTCTTCGAATTCCCGAGATTTCGTCTATAACAAGCGTTAACGAATTTTATCCTGCCTAATTGATTGGCGACTATCAAAGACTACTTTAATAACTGAATGGATTTTGTCGTATTTGCTGTACACGGGGACTCAGGAAATGGGTTTAAACATCACACAATGAATTAAAATGAGCTAATTTCGGGGGCATTCCGCTGGCTAACTGAATGAGGACTCCGTGAGACAAGACTCAAATAAAAGTATAAACTTCAACAGTTTAGTGTCATGCATAGGAAACAAGTGCCAGGAAAGCATAAAATACCATCGGAATGCATGTTGTGGAGAAGCACTTCCCAGCGATAGATTGAGAACTGACAACGTCATGTCATGTCAAGGTTGGCGCATGCGCTAAGTCGATATCTCTCTGAGAAAATAAAAGCAAAAGCAGAGCTGAGTGAATGCCGCATACTCCTTTAACGATAGCCCTTCATAAACCGCACTGAATCCAAGCTGGGGTTCTGTCCATCCTATTTTATCAAGGAGAATATGAGTTCATCAGATACCAACTAATTCAGAAATGTTCTCAAACTTATTTATAGGGTTTTATTTAACTGTGCAATTGCAGAAAGCAATCAGCGCAACAAGGCCTTACTTTCTGGAGGGTTCACCCAACATGCTGCCTGCTGGCACCAGAAGTGGGATTCTTTGAATCGGCAAAGGTGCTGCAAGCGGAACTCCCCCTCCCCTTCGCGATTTCGAGTGCCTTTTTAGACCAGGGGGTTCAGACCTTCAGAACCACTTCCCTTGGTTGAACTAATACATGAGCAATTTGCTCAAGTTTACTATAGCTATACTTTACTGTACAGCTACTCATCTGCCGTCTCAGATTGATCAGTTTGAATCAAGGGTTTTCACAAATTCAAGGTGACACATGTACAAGTATCAATAAGTTCTTTTTTCTTTCTCTCTCTTTAACTTGTACAATAACGCTATTTCAACTGCCTTAAATATTTGGTTCCAACTGCCTCAAGTGAGAATGTATTGTAGCCCTAAAATGAAATGTTTTTCACCTCTGTCTTCGCAGTTCTCTTGAAATAACATCAGATTAAACTACACATAATCTCTTCAGGCAGCAATGTCAATGATAGAAGGATATGGAAGAGTAAATTTTGAAATGAGTGAAGTCCCTTATTCTTAATCCTTCCTGTGATGGTTTCTACCACCGCCATCAACTTCTGGAAAACATAAGACAAAGTTTATGGGAATTCCATATCATGTTGTCCAACCTTGGTTCAAAAAAGGTCCACAACACTGCAGCAAATATATGACACAGCATATACACTGCAGTACATTCTTACATTAACTTTTGCATGTCTGAAAGAAGCCTCATGATACACCTATTACATCCTGAATGAAGAAACTTCATTCACTTTGAGAACACGAACCTCTAAAAAAAAATTTTTAATAAAACATTTTCAAAAATGCAATGCTGTATCAAATCAAAATTTCCAAGGAAATTCAAATTAATTTCAAGAAAATGCACTTGATCATTGTTGGGGGGCTCTCTACATACCAGAATTGGATGGATTGAGAAGCCAGTTGAGATTCTCACAGGCCTTCAGCTCAGTCACTGAAATTCTCAAGACAATCTATTGTGAATAAAATTCCTAGGTTTCAGGCACCCATACATGCCCTAAAGAAGTCTGAAAAATGAAAAATTCAACATAATTTATTCAAGCTTGAGCTAAAATCCACACACAAGATTCAACGTTTCTCTTTTGTCTTCTTTCTCTTCCTCTTGTTGCGCCTGCAATCCATACTTGAGTCACTGTCAGAGGATTCTGATGAAGTCTCTGAACTGTCTGACGATTCTGAGCTGTCTGAAGTGTCTGATAATGAACTGCTACTTGAGGAATTTACCTTCTGTTTCTTCTTCTGCCTTTTCTTGACAATAGGGGAGAAGCTCTGCTTAGCCTTCTTCTTGGGCACAGCAGTGTCTCCATCCCCTTTATGAGACTGCTTGTGACCACCACCACGGTGTCGATGACTTTGAGATAGATCATCAGTAGACTGCTGACAATCACCCAGAGATTGGCCTCTCTTGTTGAGACAACTGCTTTTTCTGGGAAAATCTGTTCTACTTTCCTTTGCTGAATTGCCCATTTCCTTCCAAGATGATTGTCTCTCATCCCTTGAAGATTTTCTCACCTCTTTTTGCATATTACTCATCTCATTTCCCAATTCATCTCTTCTCTTGTCATGTGGTGAATTGTGCTTCCCACTCCTTTGGCTTGCTGAATCTTCTATTGCATCACCTCTCTTGCTCCTGGGTGAACTTTCCCTTTGATCCCTTGCCTTATCTCTCAGTGTGTCATGTTTCCCATGTCTTCTCTTGTCCCCTGGTGAATATCCCCTCTGATCTCCTCTCTTGTTCTTTGGTGAATTTTGCCTTTGATCACCTTTCTTATCACTAGGAATTCCGCTTCCTTTATCTCTTCCCTGGTACTTCAATGTATCTTCCCTTTGATGTCTCTTCTCCTTGGGTGAGTTTTCCCTTTGATCTTTCCTTTTGTCCATTGGTGAGTTTTCTCTATACCTACTGTGTTTATCTTGTATTAAGTCATGTCTAGCATCTTGCTTTTTATGGGTTAAGTCTTGTCTCTGATCTGATCTCACACTGGCAGAATATTTTCTCTCATTTCCTCTACTATTGCAGGGGGAATCTTTTCTTCTGCTTCTTGATGAACTTCCATGCCTGTCATAAGATGAATCCTGTCTTCTCCAGCCTAGAGGGCTGGGTCCTCTTTTCTGTACATACCTTCCATCTTCTCGGCTGCTTCCTCCCTTACTATATTTCTGCTCCCTTTTCATATTTCTCCCCTCAAGACTCTGCAGGAGACAAGGTTTTCTTCTACAATAATAAGCATAACTTGATAGCATTCAGAACCTCACCAACACTTCAGTTGAAACTAAGGTATATTAGTACATCAGACTGATCATCAAATACACATCCTTGAGCACCTGCAGCTTACTTCTGTTCACAATTACAGGAATGTTATGATAAACTAGTGATTCTACACAACAGGAGCTAAAACACTACAAAGTAAAAGGAAGCCAAGGGCCTGATGATACAACATTTTCTTAATTGTTTGCACTCTACTTTAAATAAAACAGCAAAGCAACAAATAGGCACTTGTCACCAAAAACCAAATACAGAAAACATTAGTTCCAATCTGCTGTAGATATTAACATTCAGAAATTTTAAAACTAAACTGAGTTTGTAAGAGAAGTGGAAGAGGGTGAATATTTGTGACAAACTAGGTTTGATGATGGATAGAAAAAGTGAATTATACGATGTTTAAAAGAGTCTGTCAATGTAGTGCAAAGGGTTAAGCAATGTAAATCTGTTTTGACTTCAAATGTATGAGTCAGTTCTAAAAAACTTATCAGGTGCTTCACTTCAGTTAAGTGATGCTGCTCTTTGCAGTTTATAGAGCTCTCATTACCAATATATTTTCAAACTTTTGTCTGACTTATTGTGAGTTCATTCATGTTGGGGGAGTGTTCCACTTCTGCATATGAGCCTATCTAATGCAAGGAATGCAACATGCAATATTTAACAACTTTCCATCAACAACTAAAAGTGCACTTTTTGCCCTCAACCTCCCACAGCATGAGATATGATATTTAGGCATTAAAGGAAAATTGTTTGTATGTGATATGCTTGTAGATTTTCCAAAAAATATGAGAATCAGTTTCTTGAATTTCCAGATCAGGGTTAACCCCATGTGGAGAGGCCTTCAGGCAGAGGAGGGAGGACTCACTTGATGTTTCTGTCCTCTTTTCTCCTTTTCCTTCTTCAAGGATGCCTTCAAAGTATGGATGTAAGCCTGAATGTTCTCCTCCTCTGCCCTTCCTCCACTCTGCTTACCTTTTCCTCCACTGTACTCCACCCCCTTCCCTGTCACCATTCCACATTCAGCAAGATAAATCTTAAAATACATGGGAAATGGGAAAAATGGGGAGTCCATGAGGACAAAAGGCAAAGGATGTACAGGGTGACAATAAAGTCTGTGGACACATATTTTTGTATTTATCTCTGAGTAGATTGAAGCAAATGGGTTTCTTTTTTTTCTGCACAAAGAACCTACTTAGAGTGACCAACAATTTTATTTATGTTAGTCCTTTTGAAATCCCGCTATGCCTCAAGTCCCTGTGACCTCTTTAGTTATCGGTATGTTATCGGTCGATGACATTTCATTGCGGATGGTTGAATGGAGAAAATTTGTTATCATGTCATTTATATTTCTTTGTCAAGACTGAAGCAAGCCAGGCAAAGCTCTGTGACTCTTCCCCCTTATTTTTTTTCCTCTTCCAATCGATCGTGTTGAAGTTTGACCTCGTTCCTCGCTTGTTCTTCAAGTGAAACCGCATTCTCTCCAGACTGAAGTTAATCTGTCATAAATTCACCTTAAAATCATTTACGACGAAATGGACATGGACATTGAAATAATGAGAAAACTTATTTAAATTTTTGAATTTAAACATACTTCAATATACAAGAAAATGAAACCATTCGAAAAAAATGTCAGTGCTGCATACAGATCATGTGTATCACTCAGGTCTGAAAAATAATTTTTTTTTGGCATCCATCGTGAGTTTACAATTTGAGTTTACAAGAGTATAAAGATATGTAGGATCCATGGGCAGAGAGAGGTACAAAAGGCCATTATGTAGCAGCTTCTTGATAGACTTCGACTCAAGACGCACGAGTTGAGAGAACGGGGCACGAGCCGTGCCCCGTTCGACTTAATCCGTCAGCCTCTCATTCTAACCGAACTCACTTCTTCTGCAATGTCTCGGTTCTGATATTTTCGGGGCGTTTCATTCTTACAGCATTGCAAGTTGCAGAAGAAGACAAAAACAACGAAATCACCAAATACAATTTGGTGATCCTCAAAGGAGGCGAGAGGTACCCTTCTCTTCGCCTTGCCTCACAATGCTATGCCGAAACCAGTTCGAGTTTCGTCGCTTCATCACTATTATTGTCCTCCTGCAAGAAACACACATCAGGGGCCATGCGAAACATGGTTTGCCCACATTCATCAGGCCAGAGCTGAAGGACTCAACCTTCCAGCTACCCGAAAGAAACGAGGACTTTGCAGTTGGTATCCGAATCGGTGAGTTGACCATGTACAACGTGCATAAGCCACCAAATCGGCTATGGCCCTCGTCAGTGCTGCCGTCGTCCAAGCACCCGTCGGTCTTCCTCGGAGATTTTAACAGCCACCACAGCCTGTGGGGCTACTCTTCGAGTGATGCCGCAGGCGAGCAACTCACCGAATGGGGCTCGACGCAGGATATGCACCTCCTGTTTGACGGTAAGCAGAAAGGAACTTTCCGCTCAGCTCGCTGGAGTGGAAGTGGCATAACCGTTCAAGATGAACGGTTATGCCACTTACATCACTTCGGCATATCTTCTTGGCATCGAGTCAATCAGACGCATCTTTCAGCAGGAATGTCATGCCAAGCTGCTTCAATGGCCGCCATCAATTCCTTCCGATTGAGCTGGCCAATCTAAAACGGTGATGTGATGCTCCTCGAACCACTCTTTCGCACGCCGACTGTATGTTTAGGGTCATTATCCTGCTGTAAGATGAAGCCACGACCCATTTCGCGCCTGGCATATGGCAGCATCATGATGTCCACGTAGACGTGCTGATTCATAATGCCTTCAATTCGATTAATCGGGCCCGTGCCGCGTCTGCTCATTGCACCCCAGACCATCACCGATCCGCCGCCTCCCTTGACCGTCGCTTGCGTGCACTTTGGCAGGGCTTCCTCGCCCGGGCGACGACGAATGTACGAGCGACCATCTGATCCAAACCGGTTGAACTTCGACTCGTCTGTGAAAAGTACCTTGTGCCAGTCCTTCTCGGTCCAAGACAGATACTTGCGGGCAAAAGAAAGACGTGCTCTGCGATTTTTTGCTGAGAAGTGGGTTCTTGCGTGAAACGCGGCCATTCAAACCAAACTCTTGCAGTCTTCGACGCACTGTTCTTATGCTCAAATTGTAATCTGGATGGGTTTTCATCTCTGCATGGATAGTGACGGCAGTCTTGTGTCATTCTACTTCACATAGTCGATGAATCATACGATCCAACTTGGGCGTGCTTTTGCGCTTCTTTGTTGCTCGTAGAACGTTGTCAACGGTGCCACACTTCTCGATATGCTTCAGAGCATTTTGGACCGCACCAATTTATATCGATAGTTCGCTGGCAATTGCGTGTACCGTCAGTCCGTGCCGTCGAAGTACTTGAACTTGGGCAGGTTGGGTTGGTGGGTTGCACTTCGCTCGTGCCATCTTCGACCACGTGTTGGACGATTAAATGTGGATGACAAGGAACACCTCTATCTAGTTTTATCAGCTGAACTCGCACATAACTAAAAACTCGTTTCCAAATTCCACTTTCACGTTTGTATTTAAAAATATGGCCGCACCATTTCTGTACTGACTGCGCTTATTTGGCAAAATCTCCACTATTAATGATGCGATCGGCATGGACCTTCTTGAATTCCTCGATCATCATAGTGCGTTACTAATCATCAACGTCCAATGTTGTTAAGTGACCGATCACCAGTCGCGAAATGTCGGCAATTGTCTGTATTTAAGTATATGGCCGCATTTGTACATCTCCCAGCAACGACAACCGTCCTGGGCAGTTTTCCCCACAGACCAACCGTGCTGCGTATCGACCTGGAGATGCCCGTCATATTCAGCGTCCCAAAGCCACACTGGAATCTGAGACTGGTTCACCGAACCGAACCGTTCACCGAAGCCGTCGAGAAAACGATCGGCAATGTCCCACCGCAACTTGGATGCTTCGATCGATTCGCGAAGTTACTCATGAAGGCCGCAAAGAAAAACATCCCTCACGGCTACCGATTCTCATTTACTCCATGTTGGAGCAAGGAAAGTGAATCCCTCCTAAGGGAATACGAGGCTACCAACGACCCCGACATTGCCACTGCCTTACTGGAGTCACTGGACTCCGAAAGATGGAAGGACGGGAGATGGGACGGAAAAGATGGGAGGAGACGGTTGAAAACACTGACTTCACTCATTCCAGTTGGAAGGCGTGGAACCTGCTGAGGAGACTTGGCTCCTCTGCGCTGGCAAAACAAGGAGCTCCTCAAGTGACCGCGAACTCCATCTCAGCCCAGCTATTGAATACTAAGAAACTCGAAGGCTGCCGCGGACCGAAAAACAAAGAGGAAGGTCAACGAAGCCCACCGACAAGATATCAAGATGCAGCCCTTCATCAAGTATCTCTGTTCCTTTCACCAGAACAGAGATTGATGCCGCTATCTCCGCCCTCCATCAAGCAGAGCGGCCGGCCCAGATCAAATCCCGGATTTCCTAAAAAAAAAAAAGCTGGGCCCCAAAGGAAGAGATTGGTTGGCGGCTCTTTTCACGAATATTTTGCACTTGGGCAAGATACCAAAAGCCTGGAAGAAAACTCAGATTATCGCTGTTCTGAAGCCTCACAAACCGGCCAATGACCCACCCAAAGAGTTTTTGCCCGATATCACTCCTCTGTATAGCTTACTAACTCCTAGAGCGTGCAATACTGACCCGTATCACACCTGCTCTAGAGAATGTACAGGGTGACAATAAAGTCTGTGGACACATATTTTTGTATTTATCTCTGAGTAGATTGAAGCAAATGGGTTTCTTTTTTTTCTGCACAAAGAACCTACTTAGAGTGACCAACAATTTTATTCATGTTCAATGTAGCCACCCTTGGCCTTAGCAACATTCCTCAAACGTGTGATGAATAATTCAGCTGCAGCTCCCAACACTTCTTGGGGTGTTTCTACCCAAGATTTATTCTAGGAGATGATGAGAGGCTAAGCTCCTGTGGGGTTTGCAGCATGCCTTCTGCTCTAGTATGGCCCAAATCGAGAAGTCCATAGAGTTTAAATCTGGTGAGCTGGAGGGCCATTCATCAGGGCTGATAATGTCTGGAAAATCAGTTTGGAGTCATTGAATTGTGACGCTGGATGCATGTGAAGGTGCAGAATCCTGTTGGAAAGTCCAAGCTTGGTCCCCAAAGGTCTTAGCTGCCCAAAGTTGGGCCACAGCTTCCAGAACCTGCCGGCAGTAGTACTCCTTGTTCACCTCAACCCCTGGGGAACAGCATGAATGGGAGTTTTGTGCTCAGCAGTTACCCAACCAAAATCATGATAGATTTGAGATTTTGAACATGCTTCCAGAAGCAGCCAGGGTGGTGCTTGTTCCAGAGCCAGAAGTGATAAATTTGGCGATTGAAATGCTGAGCTACAGTGAAGATCTTCTCGTTGGTAAAGAGAATTTTCTCCCATCCCTTGTGACTGAACCTCTTGAGTAACACTTTCGCTTTTTGCAGCTTGGCTTGCTGCTGTGCAGGGGTTTGCAGCTGCACCTTTTGAACCTTGTAAGGCTTCAACTTTAGCCTGTCTTTGGCTATCTTTCGAGCATACTCGCTGCTAATGCCAAGGGGGGAGGCAACAGAATGCATGGAGCGGTTGGGGTTACGTCCGAGCAGTTGCGGCATACATTTCCTGACCTTGGGGGCATTGACAGTTGCTGGGTGGCCGCTCCTGGGGTAGTCAAAACTTATAACAAGCTCCTTGAAGCGTTTCACTGCCTTGTAGATGCAGGACCATGGCATACCAAGAAGATGAACACATTCTGCATCTGACTTTCCAAATTTGTAGAGTCCGGTGATGGTTTCGCACTGGTATAGCCTCCTGAGGTTTTGCATAAAATAGTTGAAATTTTGGGATCTAGTACATGACAGCATCGCCTATGCGCATGCAAAAAATTGCATTATTTGGTTAAAATGGTAGGGAGAAAATGCACTGTCTACAGACTTTATGGTCACCCTGTATATTGACATTGCCTCCTGACTGAATGCCAGACATTTCTTCTGAAGCTTCCCTGAAAAAATTGGGAAAATTGCAGAGACAATGAGATCTCTCTCATACATTTATGAATAAATCTTGTTAAGGTCAAAATGTTTCATCATCTCAAATTTCAAAATCTAGGTCATCTTTTGTTCATGATTAACATGATGAATCCTGCTTTGAATTTCTGCATGAAGTTAGCAAATTTGCATAGAAAAAGAAAATTAAGATGTTTATACAAGGGTAAATCAAAAAGTAAAAGGAATTTTTATTTATTTATCTCAAGACAGTAGCCTATTCTTGTTGAAACAGGTTAGATTGTTTACTTAACTATCAGTCAATTCAACAATCAACAATAACACAGTTTAGTAACAGTTTTGATCTAAGTGAGCCTTATACTAGTTTTTTTGATTGTTGCATTTTTAAAATGGCTTGGCCACACATTGCTTCCCTGACTATAGAGTCTCTACAGGATTTGAACTTCAAAGTTCTAAGACATCCTCCCTACAGCCCATGCTCCATCAGACTTCCACCTCTTTGGGCCACTCAAAAATGCTCTAAAAGGTCAGCGATTTTCCTGCAACAATGAGGTAATGGATGCAGTGCAAGCATGGCTTCAACAGCAACCGAAATAGTTTATTCTGGCAGGATCAACAATCTGGTAAAGTGGTGGGAAACTTGTGGAATGAAGTCCAGAGATTATGTGGAGAAATGTGTAAGCCTGTATCATTTCTGAATCAATATTCATAAGAAAATTCCCTTTACATTTTGATTTACCCTCATATGTACTAGGCAAATAGGACTTGCTCATTGTCTAAAAGTATACTGTAAGGTTATCCATTTTCTTGAATGAAGGAAAAAATCCATTACATACAATACCTTTTCCCTTCCACCGGAGCTTGGCAACAGACTGGCTGAAGTCAACATGAATGCGACGATCATCAATGAGGACATTGTCCATCTTGAAATAGGCATCTTCACATGCCTGTGGGGCCTCAAACTCAATGAATGCATACTGGAGCGAATTCCCCGTCTTCTGGTCCCGGATCACTTCACAGCTGCAGCATTTCAACAAACATGTCTTCTGACAAGAAACTCTCTTTAGAATTACTTTTCTACACCTGATTTTCTTTTTTCATTTTTAAAAGTTCTTCTAAGGCTTGGCAATGGCACTCTTCTTGGCCTCCTTAACAGTTTCAATGCCTCTTAAAAAATAAAATTGAGGCTTTAATTGATCAAGTAATTTAAATTCCTGTGCATGTCAATCCATCAGTGTGCCATTATGATCAATACTTATGACATAATTCACATATTTGTAGTTCCACTTCCAAGCTACAAATGAAGCACACTATTGCTGGCTTTGAAAATACTCTAAGCAAAAAAAAAAAAGAATTAAAATATTTATTTTGAAACTGAAACCACCAAACTCTCCTACAGGAGTGTGAGTCAGAGGATCAGAGGAGTCTTTGTTGAGCTCTCTCAAGACACTAAGTGGTAAATACCCTCAATCCCACAAAAATCCTAAAATAAATTTCCCAGGCTTTTCCAGATTCTTAAAAATTTTAATTTCAGCATGATCTTTGCCTTACCTGCAGCATCATCTACTTCTTCCAATTCAGCCAACCACAAGTAGATGGTTTCATAAAAACTGCTCTTTTCCCTGACTAAAATATAATTTTAAAAAACTATTTCCTTTCACGTTACCGCAACTTTTTGATCCCATTTCTGTTTCTTTTAGTTTTTCAAGTTTTCCAGGCCTCAAGAAAACTGGGTTTGTGACAAAAAGTCTTAGTGTCCTATTTTTGCAATGGAGAATTTAGGCCTAAAATTCTCTAGAAACAGCAAAGTTCAATCTTATTTGAAGATGTGAGATAAAGGCCATTGAAAATGTGAAAGATGCACAAATTTGGGCAGTAAACACCTATCTTAAGACTATGAAGAGAGAGCCCTAAGTGGGTTTAAAGACTCATCTAGATGCACCCCATCAATCTACCAATTATCAAGTTTTTCTGTCATTGATGCTGAATATTTCAGAATACTCCTTGAATGCAGACTGGAGATGTACAAAATAAAAATTTGTAATTTTAGAGGAAAAAAAATTGCAGCATTCAAGATGCCTGAACCTGATGAAACATTAATCATTACTTTACTGAGTCCCGGTGGGACTCAGGAGTCCCACATTTTCTTAGCATATTTTATAGAGTTACACAGGAATACACAACCTTGAGGCCATGGCAGGATTTTAAGTCCCAGTTTAAAGTAGTTCACCTCATGTTGTCAAATTGACAGCAGTCCACAGTAATATGAAGCTGCTGTAATATGAAGCTGCTCCAGCACTTCAAAAACGGTGTCATCTTTTGCATTTATTTCAGCTAATACATTTCTTTCCCAGCAAATTTTTCTGTTTTTGCAAGCTAGATAATGCAAAGTAGTACAGGAATGCTAGGAAACATACAATGTAAAATAGGGAAATGAGTACTAGCAGAACTAATTAAATATAATAATTTTATTTACTAATTTAAAATTTTTAAAAATAATTTAATAAATGTTTATTTTATATAAGGAAACCATTTTCAAAGCACATACATTTCCTATGAGCCTTGTTGAAGCCCAAAAAGTACATGACATATTTTTTAAATGCCATAAATCAGGACTGAAAGCGTTAAAAGAAAGTGACTCTTCAGAGCTTCCACTTTCCAATAAAGCCAGTTCCATAAAAATCAGTAGATAGCTTCAGAAGTTATAGGTAATCAAAGTTCAGATATTTTTGCTACATTAGACTCTGCCACAGTCTTATAAGGATCCATTAAATGAAAATTAATCAGTGTAGGAAGCTGACATTATGGCTGTAAGGTATCTGTATCAATGCATTTAAAAAACTCATCCTAAGTATCAAAGGTTACAGTGTCAATGTGCTTTACTTACATTATGTGTAGTGGACTAGAATGATTAGGATCTGTAAATTTGATAAACAGCCACTGCTAAAGTTAACGTGAACTATAACTAGTAGAGGAGCAAATGGCAATAGGGTAAGTTAGAAGTTGGTTTCAATCAGATAATGGCATCAATGAGTCACTTTGCAACCCATATTGGTATCATATCTGTGCCAATGGCAGGTACGTATGTTTTGCATTGAAATGGAATAAATAAGATAAGTTGGTTACTGACCTAAAAATGATTTTGGTAAGTGATAGTTTATATTTGACAAAATTTAGGAATATTGAGATGCCAATTTTTTTATTTTCATGCTGGCTGTAACATTTCTGTGGGTTCAAGAGAGTGCTGCCAATAATTTTGCATAAAAAAATGTGCCCAATGAAAAAAAAAAGTTGAGAACAACAGGCTTAATGGATTAGGTGTATCATGCTGGGAAGATACTTTCCTGCTGAGGTTTTCCTTCATTAACACTCCTAAATAGGCTTAGTAATTAAAGGGAGTGGCAGAAGGTGATGAGTGTTTCAGGGCATTGCTTTTCTTCTTCAATCAGCCATGTATACACACCAGAGTAACCAGAATGGTGTAGTCAGAAGTTGATAAAGAATATTATGATTTACAGAAAGCCAATGGGAGCAATATCTATGAATATTTCTTAATAATATATTTGGCACAGCCTGAACCATAAAAGGCAAGACAAGAATGGAAGTCTTTAACAAAATCACCTATTCAGAATGTACATACTTTTACCATGTGTATCATATTATGGGCAAAACCACATTGTTCTAAATCATTTTGAGTCTTTGCTTCCTGCTGTCAGCTCATGAATTCCATAGTACCATTTCTGCAAATCCTTTGTAAGGCTCACATCTAGATAGAGTCATCTCAGGGGAGCTGAAAACTTCAAAGAATGAAGGCAAAGTTAAGATGGTCACATTCTAACAGACGACATATTCCATATCCTTGTGTAAATTACCATTCACAATTCCATACTGTCAGTTTCAAGTGTTACTTCTGAACCTTCACATACAGCATGTAATGCTATAACTTTCAAGTCATTTCTGGCTGGTCTTGGCATTTCAGCTCACAGGGTGTAGGGCTAGTCTTGACAAGTACAATTGAAGGTGCTTTGTAGTGAGCCAATTGTATTGGTACTTGGTTCCCTAGCATGGGAATGGGACCAGAGTGTTTTTGTGACACAATGGTTTAATGCCACAGGCACATGTACCAATTGCACCAGATTTTAAACTAGTATGTGTGTGCATCTCTGGTTTTCTCATGAATGGCATCCAAAATGTTTTTTTATTATAAAAAAAAATGTACCAAAACAGTCAATGGTTTATGCTCTTACATGGGAGTAGGATAGAGAGCATCCATTACAAATGATGCTCTATGTTATAAGTGTTACAGTGGAGCGATATGGCTGGGAAAAATCCACCTTATGACATGATCCCTTTGTTACTTTCTTTATATGTAAGAGCAAACTCTTTCTAGCAAGGATAAAAAATCAGGTAAAATAAATGGAGGGAGAATGGAGTTCCACAAAAGTGCAATATACCTGAGGATGGTTCCAAACCGGCTGAAGATGATCTCTAGATCATCCTCACTCGTGACTGGGTTCAGCTTGCAGACAAATAGGACATTGTCTGGAGGTGCTGCATCCACATCAGGCAGGTCCCCAACCATCTCAAGGATGGTGGCCCGTGCTCGTGCCTCCTTTGCCTCAATTTCCTCTTGCAGTTCCTCCAAGGTCTTCCCCCGGCCATCAAATATCTCCTCATCCACTGCAATCCTGCCACTCTGGCAGAGAAAATCTTACCTCAGTTCCATCAGGTCACTCAATGTGAAAATATAGGGATCAACTGATTTAGATAAATGATGAATGAAGCTGACAAATAAAACAGGCCATTCTTCTTTCACCTCTCATTATCACTTTTGATAATCTTTATAATTCTATAGGAATAGGAGCAATAGGACACCATATCCATGGTGAAATAAAATGGAACTCTCTTATGGAGGCATGTGTCAAAAACAAAATGAAAATATTTTCTTTAATGATGCAGAGGGACATTGGAATCAGAATCAGGGAAAGACAACTTATGAACTACTGAATGTAATGAGGGAGGAGCTATAATTGCATAACCAAACATATTCAACTCAACAACACAGGGAGGAAAAAACTTCCTAGGCTAATATTGCCAAAAAAAAGCTAGAAGTTTCTGTATGAAGACTTAATCTCCAAGTTGCAAAGTTCCAACACACTTACTAATCATTTTTTTTTCTAAATTCCTTAGTCTTGCAGAGGGCATTAAAAGGAGGAATCATAAACTTTTTTCACCATCTCCAATAACCTTTTTGTCATAATAGAGGATGGCAAATGGGCCTATGATTCCACTTGCAGAGTAAATGAAAAATATGCAACCTTAACTGTAGAATGACCAAGGGGCTCATTGGACCCAAAGGTAGAATCTTCCAAAAATTTTGATAATTTTGCTGAAAATGTAAACAAAATGTAACTGTCCTCTGCATCATCCTCTATCTTTTCCAGACCAACTGTGCTCAAAAATATTTTTCATGGGTTCAAATCCTCCCCTTTCTTGCCAGTATAACTTGAAAAAATGTTGGAGGGAAGGTACCAACGATATTCATGGACAGTGGCGTAGCGAGGGGGGGGCTGGGGGGGGGCTTCAGCCCCCCAAGTTTGGTTCAAGCCCCCCCAACTCTGGTCGAAATGCGTCCGCCCCAACCTGACAAGGCGAAGTTAGCCCCCCCAACGTTCTGCTTAGCCCCCAATTAGCCCCCCCAACTTTCCACTCAGCCCCCCCATTGACGAAAACCTGGCTACGCCACTGTTCATGGATAAGAAAGTTCAAAAGTAACTAGTTACATTCTGCAGAACATAACTACTGAAACCTGATTTTAAAATATGTAACATGTTCCTTTTGTATTACTTTTTTCCTTTAAAGTCATGTATTATGCTATAGTGGTATGCAATCAAATCAGGAGACATCATATTAACACTGAGTGTTAAGGGAACATGATGTTGGCATGACTTTGGAGGAAAGCCAAGCTTTCATATTTTACACATATGCATAAGCATCAGAGCATTGGCATTGATTTTTCAAAACAAAGATTTACAAAACACTGGGAAAGGTACCTGCAAAAATTACTTATTACAAAGGAAAGTAATGCATACATTAATGAAATTACTTGTAATATAACTCTCCCTAATATAGCATGCTCAGTAAAGCTCCAGATTTACTTTCAGAATTTCATTTTAATTTTAGGTAATTTTTGTAGGTGTAGCTGATCCCCTGAAACATCTATTCCTAAGCAGATGAGGCATATATATGGGGATGGGGTGCTCAGAGGTCAAGAGGAAGTTATCAAATCAGATTGCTCTATCATGCCATCATTCAAGGTTGTTTCACGATTTTTTCCCCCCCTGATTTTGACTTCTTATTTTAGCATTCCCATACATCACACATTTGAATTTCACATATTGAAGTTTATAAGTGCCATGCAACTCACAAATGCATCAATTAGGGCTAATATTAGGAATTACTTATTGTTATCAGAATGCAAGAAAAATGTAAGTATGCCTTAGTGCTCATGTCCTCACCTCGAGCATCTCTGTTGTGGGTTCAGGAGACATGTCAGGATATTCCAAACCAGTTGGATCATCCAGAGGATCATCCAGAATCACAGTATGGGTGATTCTGCAATGAAAAAAATTCTTGATATGCAATAAGTTCTAGATTGTAAGATATTTGAAAGGATTGGTAGGCTTAGAAAATGGTTAGATTTTCCTGAGAACAAAAAATAAAAGGTAATACTCTTCATAGGACAATCAAAACATGCAAAACTAAATTTTAAAAAATTGCCTCATTAGCAGCATATAGGCACAACAGTGTTTAAAAAAAAGTCATTTCTGCCATCTTTTAAAAAGTTTCAAGATATTTTGAGAAATAAAAAAAAAAACATTCCTTTACCAGAAAAAAAATTTTCTGTAGTGTCTATCAACACTTATGATGACATCAGAAATGCAAGCTCATGAATAATAGTGGGGATCAAAAAGAAAACTCCTGGTCAGAAGTGATGCTATATTCTGGTGAAAAATAATTGAATATGTCTACCTAATATCTTTGTAAGGCCTCCATTCCTCATCACAGATGGCATCATTGAGTTTGAGAATGACATCCATGCCCTCAGCCACCTCCCCAAACACTGTATGAACACCATCAAGGTAATCAAGGTCCTCACCTAGGGTGAGAAAGAACTGGGAACCATGCCTGGAAATATCAATGTGATCATTATGAGATGTGACCAGAAAACTTAAGAAATTCACTCTAGAATTCTTTGTGCATAGGAAGCTAAGTGATTCTGGAGTGCCAAAAACATGAAGAAAAAGGCTTAGCTTACATGTTGCTACCATTGTTGACCATCGAAATGGTGCCCATCTTCTTGTGCTTCAACTTGGGTTTGGTCTCAGCTTCAAAAAAGCGAGCTTGGCTCCCATATAACATCCTATTTGCATCAAATGACAGCTAAAATTTATGCACTGACCAATGTCTTATTATTGTTTTATTTATTACTTTTTTTTTTTTTTTAAAGAAAGGAGACATGAAGCCACGCACTCAAAGACTGCCGCTCCACCTCTTCCAGTCCCACTTGGATCCCCTGTCTGGGCAATGAACCCCCGTTGGACGAAGTGGAAGAGGCTGAAATTGTAGTACTTCAGTTTGCACAGCTTCAAGAAGTTTAGGCATGCTAAAAAAAAAAAAAAAAAAAAAACAAAAGAAATGCTACTGAGCCCCTGGGATAAGATCGCGCCCTCGAACACAGACCCAGCCTGTAACAGGCTGGGCCTGTGATAGACGAGGCCAAACAGCAACTTTACGCCACAACTCACTTCGAGGTCTTTCCTTTAAGTAGAGATCAACGGTTATGTCTCCGAGGGTAGTTTCAATCACAACAGACATTATCGAAGACACCGACAAATATCACGTCTCACATCAGGCTTAATTTGGGGTCCTAAACCTGCGTTGTCTGCCCCTCGTGTTGCGTTGAAAGTTCGCCTCCATGCTCATTGAAACGTCATATGTATCGTCCGCTTCTTTTCCTGACATCTGGTGGAAAAGGGGAAGAACGAGAGTTCTCTTCGGGGAGAACAGAGAACGACGAGTGATCCGTCTGTCGCTGGTGTTCGGGTAAAAGTTCAGAACTTTTATTCATTTTCCCTGCTGTATTGACATTCTTCCCCGACCGAAAACTGTTCATCGTCTTCAAGGCCCTTTCTGTCTATTTTCAAGATATTTACCATTTATTGACAGAATTCGCGAGTTGCCGTGTGTGTATGTTTGACCTAAAGTTATATCAAATTGTTCAGTGAGCAGTAGATGAGGCTTATATAATAGAGGCCTATAATAATTGACGGGCTACAGGCATTTGGTTCTAAGCTCTCCAAGTTTTCAAGGCATTAGAAGCTCAAGAATCAGCATCTGAAGCCAGAGTTGTACTTTGCACGAAAAATTAAGCGTTGACCCCACTCGTAATTCATTTCAAGTCATGCCTTCCTTATCTCCCAAGGAAGTCCTAGACCAAAACTACTTGGTCCGGGCAATGGATATAAGATTCAAGCAGTGGCGGCTCGTGATATTTAGCGCTAGTGGTTCGTCTATGGAGAGGGGGTAGGCAGCGCCCTCCCCTGCCTACCCCCTCTCCATAGACGAATCACTAGCGCTAAATATCACGAGCCGCCACTGGATTCAAGCCAAGCAAATGGAAATTCTAAGCATCTACAGATACGAGGATCCTGTGACTAAAATTTTCCTTCTTGATGACACATCCGATGAAACTGTGAATTCCATCTTTATATTTTGGAATTGCAAGATCTGGATTAGAGAGGCTTCTCTAACACTGTCATTGCAAAAGCAAACAGGGTTCTTGACAAACTCAAGCGAGATTTGAGCAAAGCCTCAAGCAACAAATCCGTGAATGGTGAATCCGATAGGAAGCTAATGCCTGCTGGAGGATGTCAGCAGTGATGAGCAACTTATTTCCTAAAAGTAACCAGTTACAGCCACAAGTGCTTGGTTAAATAAATAGTCATAAGTAAAAGTTACTGCCAATAGAAAGTAACTGCGCAATGCTTCAGTTATGAGGCTACTTTTCGGGATTTTTCAAACCTGTCTATTAAACAAGCAACATCAAACAAACAACAATCTGACAAGTGAATCCATACCAAAAATGTCATCGTTATTGCATGAAGTCAACATTGCATGGAAGCAAGACCTGGTTCTCAAAGTTCCCGTTGGATATCCCCCTATAAACTGAAGATGGTAAGCAAAGGAACGTTGAATCCGTTGCTATGATGAATGCAACTCATTTTCCTATATTGACTGAAGTTCAGATTAATAATTATTCATAGAAGAATTGAAAATGGAAAAAGTTTTTCCTGGGAAGTTCATGGAGAAATAATTGTTCCGCGAATTGTTAACATTTTAAAATTTTACACAGCGCCACTTTCGTCCGCTTGTTCTACGGCAGTAATGACTCCCTAGAGGGCTACAAGAAACCAGCGACAGCAGGCAACGAAAAAATATCGTACTACATAACCATGAACTTGAAAAACAAGCTACAAATAGTGCATTGTGGAAGAAAAAAGGACACCACTCGTTCCTAAGGAAAGGTAACTCATTACAGTAACTTCCGTTCCTTTTTGGCAAACAAATGATTTATTTCTGTTATTTGTTAGGTACAGGGTGGCGCAAAAAAAAACCGGTCCACTTTTTAAACTGGTCTAGAACAGGAACTATTGAAGCTTACCCTTACATACGCTTACACTTACTTACAGCTTACACTTACACGGTTTCCAAATGTTTCTTTGCTCATTTGTTGGGTGAAACAATTGGACTAAAAGTAGGACAGGTTAAGAGAGTGATGATAAAGGCTTTCAGTGAACCAGAGAGACTGCAAGCAGTGGTGGACCAGAAAGGAGGACACATTGAACATTTCTTGAATAAATAAAGGTTAGTTGAGGTGGAACAATCATTTTACTACTTTTTTGGGGGGTATGATTTTTTCAATTGACCATGACAGCCATTCCATGGCACCCATGGACAAAAAACCATACATCTTTGGAAAGGGCTTGGATTGAACATTCATGTGCTTTTTTTTTTAACCTGCTAGCTTCAATAGTTCCTGTTCTAGACCAGTTTAAAAAGTGGACCGTTTTATTTTGCGCCACCCTGTATAACAAGACGTAATTCGTTACTCGGCAAAAGTTTTTTTCAAGAAAATATATCGTTTCAGTAATGCGTAATTTTTCTCAGATACTGTCCATCGCAGAATATAAGTAGAATATAAGGGTTCAACCGGTATGCAAGTTAGTCACAAACCAAGCACGGCATGAACACATAAAGGCCGATGCACACTGACTGCGAAGTGTTGCGACAAAGCCGCACTGCGACAGTCTGCGAAGTTCGCAGTCATTTCTTGACTGCGACCGTCTGCGAAGCGTCATCCACACTGGTCGCAGAGCTCCCAAGCCAAATCAACCAGGTGTGTACAATTTGAGAGCTCGTGCTGCAACACTCTTGTTTTTTTTGTAGGTACAGTAGGTAGGTACGTCCTGCACGCAAATCCCGTCATCAGATGGGAGAATTCGAGGCCCTAAACT